>OY757553.1:8937122-8972122 GCA_963584105.1 Alviniconcha strummeri | reverse complement strand
CTGTCTGTCTGTCTGTCTGTGTGCCTGTTTGCTTGTCTGTCTGTCTGTCTGTCTGTCTGTCTGTGTCTGGCTGGCTGGCTGGCTGGCTGACTGACTGTGTTACTTCTCTTTTCATCTTTCTTCGCTTCTTTTTCCCCACACTTCTCTCTAGCTAGAAAAAAATGGGGTCGGTTTTTGTGTGGGTGTGTTTTTGTTTGTTTTGTTTTGTAAGTGTTTGCCAGTCATTTTGTTTTGCTTTCTTAGTTTATTGCCGTGTTTTGTAACCTTTATGAAGTTGCCAGAGATTTTCTGGGTTTTGTTTTCCCCTTTGATGTTTCATGGGTTTCTGGAGATTAAATTTTATTTTTTTTAAATTTAAAATCTGTCTCTTTGCTTCTGCTGTGCCTTCTTTGGCTGATGGATCACCTCGTGTTTACCCTCCACTAATTATCAACAGATGCTGCCAGTCTGGTGCTGATGGGTCAACTTGTGTTTTGCTTCCACTATATCAGCAGATGTTGCCAGTCTGGAGCTGATGGGTCAGCTGGTGTTTTGCTTCAATCAAATGGTATTTTTTTCCTCCATAGTCGCAGATGTTGCCAGTCAACTCGTGGCGCCGATGTGTCAACTGGTGTTTTGCTTCCAGTTTATATCAGCAGATGTTGCCAGTCTGGTGCTGATGAATTAACTGGTGTTTTGCCTCCACTATATCAGCAGATGTTGCAGGTCAACTCGTGGCGCTGATGTGTCAACTGGTGTTTTGCTTCCAGTTTATATCAGCAGATGTTGCCAGTCTGGTGCTGATGGGTCAGCTGGTGTTTTGCTTCTAATATATATCAGCAGATGTTGCCAGTCTGGTGCTGATGGGTCAGCTGGTGTTTTGCTTCCACTATATATCAGCAGATGTCGCCAGTCTGGTGCTGATGGGTCAGCTGATGTTTTGCTTTCACTATATATCAGCTGATGTTGCCAGTCAAGTCGTGATGCTATATGGGTCAACTGGTATTTTGCTTCCACTATATCAGATGTTGGCAGTCTGGCCAACGCCTGCAAGCAAACAGACGGAAGAAACAAGTGAAACGGGCTTAAATATTGCTATGAGTCGTGATTCTATCGGAACCTTCGTCACGGGGAAAATGTTTGCTAAGGTGGGTCTCACTCTCTCTCTCTCTCTCTCTCTCTCTCTCTCTCTCTCTCTCTCTCTCTCTCTCTCTCTCTCTCTCTCTCTCTCTCTCTCTCTCTCTCTCCCCTGTCTCTCCCTCTCTGTTTCTGTTTGTGTCTGTCTGTCTGTCTGTCTGTCTGTCTGTCTGTCTGTCTCTCTCTCTCTCTCTGTCTCTGTCTCTCTCTCTCTCTCTCTCTCTCTCTCTCTCTCTCTCTCTCTCTCTCTCTCTCTCTCTCTCTCTCTCTCTCTCTGGAATAAAAAAAATCGTCTGGTCTGGATGGTATAAGCAACCAGCTACTAAAATTGTCATTGCCATACATAATAGACTCGCTTACATATGTTTTTAACTTATGCATTGAGAAAAACGTTTTTCCGTCTGAGCTTAAAAACGCCAAAGTGGTTACGCTTCCAAAATCTACGGATAAAACAAATCCAACCAGTTACAGACCAATATCACTTCAGTCTGTTTTGTCAAAGCTTCTCGAAAAGCATGTGCACATTTATTTAAATGATTACTCAGAAAAGCGGCAACTCCTTCACCCCTTTTAGTCTGGATTTAGACGTAAATGCTCCTGCAACATTGCATTGGCACGTCTCACAAATTCTTGGCTAACAGCCATGAATAAATCTGAGGTGTCTGGAGTAGTATTCCTAGACCGAAAGAAGGCTTTCGACCTGGTTGATCACGATATTCTATTGAAGAAGCTCGCCATTTATCTTAAAAACACAAGTTCTCTACCATTTTTTAAAATTATATCTTCATAATAGCACGCAATGCGTCTTACTCCATGGCTCTTACTCCTCCAAAGAATCAGTAAAGTATGGTGTACCACAAGGTTCTGTTTTGGGACGTATTCTTTTTAGTTTCTTTATCATTGACCTTCCATTACATGTGAAAGATGTATCTGTTGATTGTGACATGCTTGCAGATGACAACACTGCACACATCTGGAAAATATATTACGCAAATCAGAAGCAATATGCAAGACAGCTTAGATCAAGTATCCATTTGGTGTGATAATAATCATATGGTCATCAATCCGATCAAGACCAAGTCTATGACAATCGCTAACAGACAGAAACGCCAGTTGTCACCTTTACCACTCGAACTCGTTCTAAGCGGGGCGGAAATTGATCAAGTGTCAGAACACCGTCTTTTAGGTGTATAACCATAGACAATAAACTTCGCTGGGACTCACATATTAATAATGTGTGTAAAACAGTTTCAAGACGAGAGTTCCTTCTGTCGAAATTAAGGTACTTCGTAGACATCGACACCAGAAAACTGTTATTCAATGCCCACATTAAACCTCACATTGATTATGCATCAGTTGTGTGGGACGGATGTAGTGATGTTCTAAGAAAGACATTAAATTCTCTGCACAGAAGAGCTGTAAAGTTAATCCTTCCAGATAAAGACGGGCTGTGTTGTAAATACAGGAGAATGGCCGGTTAGGTAGAAATAAGCTCTAACTACTGACCAGAAATTAAAGGAGATTAAAATAATGAGCCTACAAAACCAACTTGAATATAACAAAGGTTTATTCATGTATAGTGTCCTTTTGCAGTGAGGCCCCAGAGTACATATCTAACCTGTACACACACACTCCCTCACGCTATTCCAATTCTAGGCACTATCACCTTAATTTGCCTAGGCCAAGGATAGACATATTCAAAACAAGTATATCCTTCTCTGGTGCTTATCTATGGAACAACCTAACTCTGACAGTCAGATCTTGTCAGTCACTCAGCTCCTTAAAGCGTAAACTTCGTGCAAACCTTGAAGTAGTTACATAGGATGGACTAGCTGTGACATAATACTCCGCCCAATCCTTCCGACTGTTTGTGATAGTGCCCCCCCCCCCCCCCACCCACCCCCTTACTGTTTCTTTATAAGATAAACATTGACTGCTTCTTCTTTCTTTCCAATACTGGTTTTGAATTAATCAGATGTTCTGCTGCCTTATTTACAGGTTGTATGCTTATAATGTATAACTGAGTGATGTATGCATGTGTACATCTGGCGCTGTGAACACGCTATGTTTTGTGTGGAAATTCTTATGTATCAAATTTCACTCACTCATTCATGCCTGTATACATATAAATTATGCCTGTGATATGCCTATTATGCCTATGCATATAAATTATGCCTGTGATTTTATATTTACTCATCAGTAGGCCCCCATGGGGCCGGCTTCTAGCGCCGGGGGGTGTTTAAACCAAGCTGCTCCACCCCTTTCACTCTTTTCTTACGTCTAGTTTCTATCTACTGGCCCTTTCAACTATATTTAATTCCAAAAACTCTCTCCAAAATACCTCCGTTTTCAGCTCCCTTCTTATAGCTTATTTCTACCTAACCGGCCATTCTCCTGTATTTATCTACAACACAGCCCTTCTTTATATAATTCTTCTTACTCTCTGCGGTCACCTTCAGACCCAGCGTGTTTGCCGTGCGCTGCACCCCGTGTCGGGGGAGGATGGGATCCTGGTGGCTGAGGTCCCCCGTGTGGTCCAACACGCTTCTTCGGCCTGGACTTCCCCTAGACGGGTGGTTGGGTTGGCCCGACCCAATCAATCGGCTGCTCGTGCTTTGCCCTAATTTCGATTGGAAGGCAGCGGCTCAGGGTCAATCAGGGGATAGAAGTAAACTTTGTTTTGTTTTTATCACCTGAGTATGCTGCGTTTTGAGCCCTGGTGCGCACTTGCTGGAATGCCGCTTGTGTGCATCCCCTTGTTGGATTCGGTGGCGGGTGGGGACAAAACGTAATGAATCTTTCAGAAACATAACATGGCACCCACATATAAAAAAGATTACGGAACAACGACCAGGATTCGGACTCTGACTCTGAAAACGAACGCTCTTACAACTCCTACAACAATTGGCCAAAGTTTCTGGTAGTTGAATCGTCAAGTGACGACCTCCCGCTGTGTAAACTGTCACCATTTGCTGTCCAGAAGGGGTTCCAGGCGGTGGCCGGAACCCTCAAAACTGTTGAAAGGTTGAGTGATGGATCTTTCCTGATGGAGTGTGGCAAAAGGGCCCAGGCCCAAAACCTAATCCGAACAAACAGATTTATTGACAGACCAGTCAGGATCTCAATTCACAAGACCCTGAACTCCTCTCGGGGAGTAATCAGATGTCGGGACCTCGCTGACATGACGGAGATTGAGATCCGAGATGAACTTAAGGATCGGGGTGTGGTTGGGGTGAACCGAGTGACACTGAAGAAGGAGGGGAAGGTGATCCCCACCAACACTCTTTTCTTGACCTTCGTTTCCCCGGAACTCCCGAAGGAGATCACGGTTGGCTATCTAAAGGTGAAGGTGGCCTTGTTTGTTCCGAACCCTATGCGTTGCTTCAACTGCAACAAATTTGGACATACGAGCCAACGTTGCAAGGTTGCTGGGTTGTGGAAAAGATAAGCATATGAAGGTCAGTGTGAGGGACCCAAGCTGTGCTCTAACTGCAATGGTCCCCACGCTTCATTGGCTAAAGATTGCCCGGTCTGGCAGAAGGAGAAGGAGATTCAACGTGTCCGCGTTGAGAAATGCATATCCTTTTCGGAAGCCAGACAGTTGGTTGAAGCCAAGATGCCAACTGTGATCACTGGAGGTAAGACTTACGTTGCTGCCGCTTCCACCAGAGGAGAATCCAAATCTGTTGAGTGACACACCTCGTTAACCTAGGTGTTTTCAGATCGTCCACTCAGGACGACTGAATCTAACGTGCGTTCTTCTGGCGGACACGGATCGGTATCGACCGGAACTCAAGCTTCCTCCGGGAAGTCAAGGACGGTATCGGCCGACGCCCGGGTTCCATGCGAGTCCGCCAAGTGTTCAGCCGATCCCCACAAAACGGCCTCTAGGGGTTCCGCCAACCCCCACAAAATGGCATCTAAGGGTTGTGCGGCTCCCTTCAAAAGCGCTCCTAAGGGTTCAGCAGGTCCCTTAAAAACTGCGACCTCGAAAGACGATTCGTCATCTTCGAGGTGCCCACCTACTAAGGTAAGGGTGGATAAGGTCCTGGTGGACGTCGAGGGGTTTTCGCACCCCAGGCGCTCCACTCCTTCCAGCAGGCCCCAGGTACCACCCAAGCCTGTAACTTCGGCAGGCTGAAGAAGGCAGAGCAAAATCTGGTTCTTTCGAACCAGTTTTGTGCCCTGTCTGATGACGAGATGGCTCGTCACCCATCTCGCCTGACTGAAGCAATGGAGCACTCCATTATCCAATGGAACGTGCGAGGCTTTCAAGGCAACTTCGAGGAGCTTGCTCTGCTTTCAGCTGTGTTTGGATTGCAGGAAACATTTTTAACCAGTTCCAAGACTCCATCATTCTCTGGTTTTAATATTTTAACCAACAATTCCCTAAATGATAAAGCTACCGGGGGAGTAGCTCTGCTCATAATAAATCCTATCTGTTTAGTGAGGTTCATTTGAACATCCCTTTGCAGGCGGTGGCTGCGAGGGTGACATTGAACAGGGTCGTCACCTTTTGTAGTATTTATCTTCCTCCATCAGATCACGTTGCCAAGACTGATCTGATTAACCTAATCGAACAACTGCCATCTCCGTTCGTTCTTTTGGGCGATTTCAGCGGTCACTACCCGGTCTGGGGTAACGAGTCCTATAACAGCAGAGGACAAATGTTGGAGGATCTCTTCTCAGAAATGGATTTATGTATTCTAAATGATGGTTCATCGACTTATATTCATCCCGCCACCGGTTCCACTTCCGCACTGGATCTCTCCATTTGTGGTCCATCTCTGGTCCTAGACTATGAGTGGAATGTACCTGAGGATCTGTGCGGAAGTGACCACTTTCCTGTAATCCTAACCAGCAACGCTGTCGAAGAGGAAGCTGCACCTAACAGGTTGAATTTTAAAAAGGCAGACTGGCTGTCCTTCCAAGTTCAGTGTACCTCTGAACTGACGGAAGAGGCGGACATTTCTGCCGAGGATCCCGCCGGTCAGTTTACTGACCTGCTTATTAAAGCAGCAAACAAAGCTATACCAAAAACACGCTTCTCGAAAAACCTTCCCAAAGTTCCATGGTTTAATGACAGTTGTAAAAGAGCAATTAAAGAAAGAAAGAAAGCTCAGCGAAAGTTCTTTGCTGAGTAATGTTCAAAATTTTAAATTTTAACAGCCAAGGCTCGACAAGTTGTCAAACAACAAAAAAGGAACTCGTGGAGGCATTTTTGTAATAAGTTAAATTCTAAAACGCGAACACAAAAGGTCTGGAAAGTTGTTACCAAAAAAAAAAAAAAAAAAAAAAAAAAGGGGGGGGGGGGGGTAGGGGGGTTGTAATTCTGTTAATCATTTAAAAGTTAACGGTAATCTTATTACCGATAAAAAGGAAGTAGCAGGAGTATTAGCTAAAAATCTGTCAAAAAGTCTTCGACGGATAATTATTCTGCTGAATTTCAGAGGATTAAAACGTCAAAAGAAAAACGACGCCTAGACTTCTCTTCCAAAAATAAAGAGGAGTACACCCTACCTAGAGGAGTACACCCTACCTTTTTCAGTGATTGAATTGAGGCAATCGTTACAGAGAGCCAACGATTCAGCCACTGGTTTGGACCAAGTCCACTACCAATTTTTAACACACCTCCCAAATTCTGCTCTGTCTGTCCTTTTAAAAGTCTATAACCACGTGTGGGAATCTGTTTTCCGCCATCGTGGCGTGAGGCAGTAGTTATCCCCATTCCCAAACCCGGTAAGGATTACTTGGATCCCAGTAATTTTACACCTATAGCATTAACCAGCTGTTTGTGTAAAACGATGGAGAGGATGATCAACGCTCGCCTCATGTGGTCCCTCGAGTCGCAGGGTCTTCTTTCCGAGAAGCAGTGCGGCTTCAGGAAGAACCGCAGTACGTTGGATCATCTCGTTCGTTTTGAAACAGTTATTAGAAATGCCTTCCTTAAAAAAGAACACGTTTTAACCATTTTCTTTGACCTTGAGAACGCTTACGACACAACGTGGAAGCACGGCATTCTGGCGGACCTCTGGAATCTCGATTTCAGGGGCCACCTCCCCAGGTTTATTCAGAGCTTCCTGTCGGAACGTTCTTTCAGGGTTAAAGTGGGTTCCATTCTTTCCGAGCTGCACGAGCAGGAGATGGGGGTCCCGCAAGGTAGCATCCTGTCTCCGGCCCTTTTCAGCATTAAAATTAACAACCTTGTTAAAGCTGTCTTAAAGGGTACTGATTGCTCCTTGTTTGTGGACGAGTTTGCTTTGTGTGTGAGTGGAAAGACGTTAAACAGAGTGGAGAGAACTATGCAGCTGTGTGTAAACAGCGTTCAGAAATGGGTGACTGAGAACGGCTTCAAGTTCTCCACCTCTAAGACGGTCTGTATTCATTTCCATCAACAGTACGTTTTTTTCCCAGACCCTAACATTCTTCTGGGAAAAACACCCATAAAAGTAGTCAGAGAAGCAAAATTCCTTGGTGTTATATTTGACACGAAACTTACTTTTAAAAATCACATTCAATACCTTAAAACCTCCTGTCAGAAGGCTCTGGACATTCTTCGTGTAGTGGGACATACTGATTGGGGAGCTGATCCTATCGTCCTGCTACGCTTTTACCATTCGTTAGTCCGCTCCAAACTGGATTATGGATGCATTGTGTACGGATCAGCCCGTCGGTCGATTCTGAAACAATTGGATCCTATCCACCATCAGGGCTTGCGAATCGCGTTGGGTGCTTTCTGCACATCTCCTGCTCAAAGTCTATACATAGAAGGACATGAACCGTCGTTAACCACTCGCCGATTAAAATTGTCTTTGAACCCGAAAACACCAAATTATTTGAAGAATCGGAGTCAAAGGTTCCACCTCTTGGCATCTGCATTCTTCCCCACTTGGAGAAATCCAAGCTTAACCTAAATTTGGTAGACGATGCTCCCTCATTGGACATCGTCCCTTGGAAACTTTCAGTTCCTGCAGTCCGTTTTGACCTAGCCAGTTTAAAAAAAGATACAACAAACCCAGAAATATATAAACAGCTCTATTTACAACTTATCTCTGAATGCCCTTTGTCAGAAAATGTTTTCACCGACGGTTCTAAAACAGAGAAAGGAGTTGCTGCGGCGGCTATATCAACAAAACGAATTAAAAAACCTTTTACATGTCGGCTTCCAGACGACAGTTTAATATATACAGCAGAGTTGAGGGCTATTCTTTCAGCTCTCAGACATGTTTATTATTCCAAAGAAAAATCATTTTTGATATTATCTGATTCCCTTTCATCGTTACAGTCTATATTAAACCTAAAATATGATCATCCAGTCTTAGTTCAGATTTTAGAATTATATACAGAAATGACAAGACAGAGGAGAGAGGTTGTTTTCATCTGGGTTCCCGGCCATGTTGGCATTAGGGGAAATTCGGCTGCAGATTCTGCAGCTAAGGATACCCTTGATGGAGACATCTCAGTTGAACTCATCCCATTCTCAGACCTAAAACCAACGCACAAATAAATATATATTAGAACTGTGGCAGTCTGAGTGGGATGAGTTCCCAGAAAATAAATTATATAAGATATTCCCAGTATTAAAAGAATGTATATCTTTTCCTCGGAAAAACAGAAAAGAAGAAACTGTTATGGCCCGATTGCACATTGGCCGTTCTTTCCTTACTCATTCCTTTTTATTTAAGGGTGAGGAACCGCCAATGTGCATCGGATGTGATAAACGTTTAACTATAGAACATATTTTACTTACTTGTTCGGATTTTATTGAAATAAGAGAGACACTTTACAACTAAATCACTGCACATGTTGTTTAAGGATATTTCACCTCAAAAGATTTTTAACTTTTTGAAAGAAATTAATATTTTTGGAAAAATTTAAACTTGAGATCGTTTTTAGTTATGTTTGTGTTTTCACCTTTTAAGCATGGTTTTAAAACTGTATATAGACCCATTTTAAGACATACACATTATTAAAAATTAAATATACAATATGAGATATGTATCGCCCTAATATAACCGCACCGGTTGACAGGGCGTAAAATACCAACTTACTTACTTATTCATCTGTAGCTTCGCAAGGACTAGTTGTTAGACGGTTTTTGACTGAACCTAAACTACAATCCTTGTAAAATAAAGTTTTAGAGCTTGAGTTCCGATTCTCTGTCTCTTTCAGACACAGAGAGAGACTGGGGTTTTCGAGTGATATCCATTGCAATGACTGGTCATTTGAGACCTATTTTATGCACCCATACAACTCCGCCCAGTCCTTCCGACTGCCTTCCGACCCCCCCACCCCCACCCCACCCCCGTTTGTTTTTTGTTCCCCCCCCCCCCCCCCCCACCTCCCCTCTCCTTCTCCCTTACTGTTCTTTATAAGATAAGCATTACTGCTTCTGTTTTCTTTTCCGATACTAGTCATATGAACTGATCAGATGTTCCGCTGCTTCATTTGCTCATAATATGCTCACCGTATGCTAATAATATGTAACTGAATGATGTATGGCGTGTGTTCATCTGGCGCTGTGAGCACGCTATGTTTTGTGTGGAAATTCTCATGTATAACCTTTTACTCACTCATTCATGCCTATATGTATATAAATAATGCCTGTAATTTGATATCCATTCATCAGTAGCTTAGCAAGGACTAGTTGTTAGACACGTTTTTGACTGAACCTAAACTACAATCCATGTAAAATAGTTCTCTCTCTCTCTCTCTCTCTCTCTCTCTCTCTCTCTCTCTCTCTCTCTCTCTCTCTCTCTCTCTCTCTCTCTCTCTCTCTCTCTCTCTCTCTCTCTCTCTCTCTCTCCCTCTACGTCTCTATCATGTTTAAATATTAATCGAGTTTTCTTTTCTTTTCTTTTTTCATATAATTGTTTCTCCACGTTTCACTTGTTCAGTAGTTTAGCAAGGACTAATTGTTAGACAGGTCTAAATGAACCTAAACTACAATCCTTGGAAAATAAAGTTTTCGAGTTCCAGTTCTCTCTCTCTCTCTCTCTCTCTCTCTCTCTCTCTCTCTCTCTCTCTCTCTCTCTCTCTCTCTCTCTCTCTCTCTCTCTCTCTCTGCCCTCCTTCCCACCGCCCTTCCCACAGTAGGGTACTACAGACGCAGATATTAAGGACTCCTTTGTTGAGAAACCCGTGGCGGACAAGAATCTCCGTTTGAACCTGAAGTAGGTCAGAATATAGCCACGCATACATCGCCCATTGGCCGGAATTTAGCCCTTATTTGTCTAATTTCGATCTTCCTGGTCCATTCAACTTCATTTTTGTCCGAATCCTTTCGCTATTTTTTTCAGATGCGTTTTGGATAACGCAGATTCTTATGTGGGCCCGCGGGATAGCATTTGCCAGCCTGCTTGTAGTCACAAGCGATTTTGAGTGCCTGCAGAACATAAATATTGCCACCACAAACGTGTGTTACTGTGCATCATACCAGTGACCCGCAGGTACTGCTTTTGGTGCCTGGTAGCGGTACTAGACCAGCATGTGCTGATTTTTTTGCCAGGTAGCGGTACTGCTTTTTTTGTCATGTAGCGGTCCTAGACCAGCGTGTACTACCTTTGTTACCAGGTAGACCTGCAGGTACTGTTTTGTTGCCAGATAGTGGTGCTAGACCAGCGTGTACTGCGTTTGTTGCAAGGCAGCGGTGTTAGACCAGCTTGTACTGCTTTTGTTGCTAGGTAGTGGTGCTAGACCAGCTTATACTGCTTTTGTTGCCAGGTATCGGTGCTAGACTAGCGTGTACTGCTTTTGTTGCCAGGCAGCGGTGCTACACCACTTTGTACTGCTTTTGTTGCCAGGTAGCGGTGCTAGACCAGCGTGTACTGCTTTAGTTGCCAGGTAGTGGTAATGCACCAGTTTTTACTGCTTTTGTTGCCAGGTAGCGGTGCTAGACCAGCATGTACTGATTTTGTTGCCAGGTAGTGGTGCTAAACAAGCATGACTGTATTCTTTTGTTGCCATGTAGTGGTGCTAGACCAGCATGCACTGCTTTTTTTGCCAGGTAGTGGTGTTAGACCAGGGTGTACTGCTTTTGTTGCCAGGTAACCCTGCTCGACCAGCAGGTGGTAGCCCTGAAGCCGGTGCACAAAAGAACACTGGAAGTGACAGCGGCAGTGCGTCAGGAGATGAACCAGGTGAGACACGTACAAATACAATACAAATACAACAGAACTTTATTATTGGTAAATGCATCAAATGAAAATTTGCCTTTTGGGTCACTCTGTAAAAAGAACTATCAAACAAATCAGCTTGACAAAGGTAAGAGTACAGAAATAAAACGGAGTAAAACGTAGTAAAACATCATTTAGAAATCGCTTATAAGATCGATTAGGTGCACATACAGTCATTATTCTAACTATTCCCACCCTCCACCGCCTCTACATTCACAGTCAAAGCAACGCCCACACACACACCCTTCTTCTTTCTTCGTTTGCTTGGCTTCGTTTGTGTGTACCCGCATCCGAAAGAAGTTAATTAGTAACTGGATTTTCACGTCCTATCAACTGCACAGGGTCACCTCAGGACAACGTCCGAAACAAAAGCTTCCAAGGCCAGCACGGCGTCAAATATTTATTTGTGTCGCAGCCAGAATATTTTCCAGCTGCTGCTGCTGAACCAACCCTTTCACCACAGCCGTATGATCGTGCTTCTCCTAGTTGCCAACACCAAGTTTCCAAATGCCTGTTTTTGGCTAGCGTACAAGGGTCAAAGTCAAGCTTCGGGATATATATATATATCGCATTTGGCTTTTGCTTCCAGTTTTGTAGGGACTGTGTTTTGACGTAGCGCCAATTTATTGCCCGTTCTTAATCGGGCGAACTTTTGCAGCAAACGAACTGTGACGAAGCTATGTCAGCTGTGTAAACATCAATGACTTCGTGTTTACCCCGGAATGGTCTCTGGTTTCGGTGCACCGTTTCAGATTTAGCAGATCATTTCTTTGCAAGGACTGGGGTAAAACGCCGAAAACGATGTGGGGCAGAAAGCCTATAATTATGTGAGCCAACGTACAATGGTTCTCTGTGTTTTGTATAGGGGGAAAAAGCTCCTAACACGTTCGGGATAAACTGCCCATGTTGGCGTTTGTACAAGGGGAAAAGCGCCTAACATGTTCAAGGGTTAACCACCCCAGTTGGCATTTTGCCTCGCCTACAGTGGTCCTTTACCCCGCATAATTACTGGGTAAAGCGACCAGTATTAGTTTTCCTTACCTTCATGACATATGAGTATAATTTGATTTTTTTCCTTGAGAAGTATGATTCAGTACATTTAAAAAGATACAAATATTTTGGTCCTGGCTGAGATTTGAAGTTGATCTGAGAGGTGTTATTTAGGTGTTCCCTTCGGGATGCGCTAGCTTTGCCCCTAGTAACCCTAACAACCAAGTAATAAGTAACCAACTTCGTGGCTGAAATGGTGTTGAATGTTGAATATCAAGAATCTTGGTTTATTCAACTTCGCTATTCCCCAGTCTTCAAACAGAAGGTCATGTCTGGCATAACAGTGAATCCGAGTTTTTCTTCTTCTTTGTTTTCGTACTTGTAATAGCATGGATGGTGATACATCCTGTGACCTTCAAGTGATCATTACAATTGTTACAATTTCTCGTTTCTCGTTTGCTTCATGCTTTGATTTCATAGCAATGCAGAAACTGACACGAATTGTGTTTTTGTCGATGTTTCATCGCAGAGAAAGCTCCAGAGAGTGTATTGAGTAGATGATGATGCTCGCTTTTATGGAGCGCTCCTACAATAAGAGTTCCTGCAGTATGTCCTAATCAACAGGTCCGCCGTCTAAAGCACAACAACGTAAACCAGTTGGTGGGAGCGTGTATCGAGCCGGGCAACATCTGCCTTGTATGGCTCTACTGTTCCAAGGGCTCACTGGCAGACGTGCTTAGGAACGAAAACATCAAGGTGGACTGGATGTTTAAACTGTCCTTCATCAGTGACGTCGCCAGGGTAAGTCTAGTTCCTTCGTCACTGACATCACCAGGGCAAGTCGATCTCCTTTGTCACTGGCATCCTCAGGGTAAGTCGATCTCCATCGTTGACATCGCCAGGCTAAGTCAAAGCCCTCCGTCACTGACATCGCCAGGGTCAGTCTCGTTCGTCATTGACATCGCCAGGGTAAGTCTCCTTCGTCAAGGTGGAATGGATATTTACACTGCCCTTCACCAGCGACATCATCAGGGTAAGTCGATCTGCGTCGTCACTGACATCGGCCGGGTACGTCTTCTTTGTCACTGACATCGGCAGGGTAAGTCGAACTCCTTCGTCACTAACATCGTCAGGGTAAGTCGAACTCCTTCGTCACTAACATCGCCAGGGTATGTCTCCTTCGTCACTAACATCGCCAGGGTAAGTCTCCTTCGTCACTAACATCGCCAGGGTAAGTGTCCTTCGTCACTAACATCGCCAGGGTAAGTCTCCTTCGTCACTAACATCGCTAGGGTAAGTCTTCTTCGTCACTAACATCGCCAGGGTGTCTCCTTCGTCACTAACATCGCCAGGGTATGTCTCCTTCGTCTCTAACATCGCCAAGGTAAGTATCCTTCGTCATTGGCATCACCTGGGTAAGTCAATCTCCTTCGTCACTGACATCGCCAGGGTAAGTCTCCTTCACAGTGACAGTTGTACACATGTGATAACAGGGTGTGACATACACTCACAATAACGGTTGTACACCTGTGTGATGACAGGGTAAGGCGTACCTTCACAGTCACAGTGAGTTGTACGCCTGTGTTATGACAGGGTGTGACGTACCCTCACAGTGACGGTTGTACACCTGTGTGATGACAGAGTATGACGTACCCTCACAGTGACTGTTGTACACCTGTGATGACAGAGTATGACGTACCCTCACAGTGACGGTTGTACACCTGTGATGGCAGGGTGTGGCGTACTCCCACAGTGACGGTTGTACACCTGTGTGAGAACAGGATATGACGTACCCTCACAGTGACGGTTGTGCACCTGTGTGATGACAGAGTATGACGTACCCTCACAGTGACGGTTGTGCACCTGTGTGATGACAGAGTATGACGTACCCTCACAGTGACGGTTGTACACCTGTGTGATGACAGAGTATGACGTACCCTCACAGTGACGGTTGTACCCCTGTGTGAGAACAGAGTATGACGTACCCTCACAGTGACGGTTGTACCCCTGTGTGAGAACAGGGTATGACGTACCCTCACAATGACGGTTGTACACCTGTGTGATGACAGAGTATGACGTACCCTCACAGTGACGGTTGTACACCTGTGTGATGACAGAGTATGACGTACCCTCACAGTGACGGTTGTACACCTCTGTGAGAACAGGATATGACGTACCCCTCACAGTGACGTTTGTACACCTGTGTGAGAACTGGATATGACGTACCCTCACAGTGACGGTTGTACAGCTATGTGTTGATAGGATGTGACGTACCCTGACAGTGACGGTTGTACACGTGCGTGTTGACAGGGCATGGCGTACATTCACAGCTCCCCTGTCGGAGTGCATGGACGTCTCAAGTCGACCAATGTTGTGGTGGACAGCAACTGGTGCTGCAAGCTCACGGACTTGGCCATGCCCGTTTCAGGGCTGGCGAAAAGGGACTGGAAACCCACACCCGACAGTACTACTGGAGTCAGTGCTTCCGGTTTGCTCTCTTCCTCTGTGTCTTTGTTTGTCTCAGTGCCTCTGTCTCTGCCTATGTGCAGTGTATTTATGGGTGTGGGTATTTATGAATACGGCTGTGTGTGCGTGCGTGACTCTTTGATTTGATTCTCTCTTCTTTTTTATTCAGTCTTTTTCTCCTTTTTTTGGAGGTTTTTTTTTTTTGTTTTTTTTTTGTTTGTTTGTTGTTGTTGTTTTTGTTTTTTTTTTGTTTTGGGTTTTTTTGGTCTGTTTTTGTTGTTGTTTTTTTGTTTTTTTGTTTGTTGTTTTTTTCTTTTCTTTTTTTCTCCATTTTTGTTTTAATGCGATTTTCTTTTTGCTTTTCTTTTGTCGATTTAGTTAGATTTTAACGTGTAACATTGCTGCCGGGGTGGGGGTGGGGGAAGGAGGGGGGAGGAGGGGGGGAGGAGGGGCGAGTTTACTAGCAGGAGTAGGATTTAACGGATTACATTTTCTCGGACACTGTGCTCGAGAAATCTTTGAAATTTTGCACACTTATAGCTGTGTCCGTTCGTACTGTTTTCCATAACTTTAATTTCGTTTCAAGCTTTCGGCAATATACGGCAATATAATAGTGAAGATCTGTAAAAGTCGGACAATAACGGTCACACTGTGTTTTATTGTAATGTATAGAAATACATGCGTACATTTAGTGGTTGGTTTGTATATTCACTGGTTTGGACACGGAAACCTTACTATAGGCTCCCCACCTTCACCCTCCGCCACCCCCTTAAGAAAAGCGCAAGATTTGTCACACAATGGTGGATGATAACCTCCGCCCCCAGCCCCCCCCCCCCCCCCCCCCCCCCCCCCCGCCCTTTGCACTGTCCGTCTTCAATGGGATTTCACTTCTCTGTTCTTCTTGTGTGTGTGTGTGGGGGGGGGGGGATTGAGGGGGAAGGGGAGACAAAAATAAGGTGCCCGTGTCCAAAACCAGTGAAATATACGAACCAACCACTAAATGTACGTATGTATTTCTATACATTACAATAAAACACAGTGTGGCCGTTATTGTCCGACTTTTACAGATATTCACTATGAAAAGAAACCCCGCCTTCAGACTTTTACATTCACTATGAAAAGAAACCCCGCCTTCAGAGGAAAACAGCATGGTGGTTGTGCGTTAATTCTGCTTCTCTGCTGAGCAGATCTGTAACTTGTTTCCTTTCGCTCTCCGTCACAGCCCTTCCCTCCCGGCCTTCAAAACTAGCCTTAAAACGGACCTCTTCAAACAGTAGTTTGACCAGTAATAGATTCCGCATTGCACAGTTTTTTTAATCTCTCTCTCTTCCGCTCTTCATCACAGCTCTTCCACCCGTATACCCTCTTTTCAAAACTAGTCTTACAACTTACCTTTTTCAAACCATAATAGCCTCTCTCTTTTCTTTCGATGTCCTTCTCAGCGTGTGTGTGTGTGTGTGTGTGTGTGTGTGTGTGTGTGTGTGCGTGCGTGCGTGCGTGCGTGCGTGCGTGCGTGCGTGCGTGCGTGCGTGCATGCGTGCGTGCGTGCGTGTGTGTATGCGTGTGTGTGCGTGCGTGTGTGTATGCGTGTGTGTGCGTGCGTGTGTGTATGCGTGTGTGTGCGTGCGTGTGTGTATGCGTGTGTGTGTCTGTGCGCGCACGCGTGCGTGCACGGGATCATGTGTGTGATTCTCTATGCTTTGTATGAATATATTTATTAATTTGTTTGTTTATATACCGTTAATTTGTATGTAATATTTGCACGTTTTTCTTTAATTAATTTGTAAAGAGCTGAAAACATCCCTGAAAACGCTCTATAAATTCCATATTATTATTATTTTTATATTATGATTACCATTATTATTGTTTTAATTATTATTGTCTGTAGATCTGCTGTGGACAGCACCCGAGTTGCTGCGCGATCCAGCGTTAATGAAAAGTGGAACGAAGAAGGGTGATGTGTATTCCTTCGCCATCATTACCCACGAGATCGTGACGAGAAGCCAGCCGTTTAGTTATGTAATCGGAGACAGGCCTGAAGGTCAGTAAACTGCCACAGTTAGTAGTTGGGGGGGGGGGGGGGGGGGGGGCATAGTTTTAAAAAAGTGTTTTTAAATGTTTCACGAATCCCTTCCTGGAAATTTGGGTCGCCTTAACTGGCTAAAGGCTATGATCATTGGGGAGTGGGGATAGCTCAGTGGTTAGAGCGCCGTACTCGTGATTGAAAGGTCGGTGGTTCGAATCCCTGCACTGCAGGAGTAGTGGAAGAATTTTCTTCTGCGGGGTAAACTTTCTGTGCTGACTCTTACTTCTGTATCCGTTCTAACCCCCGTGTTACCGCAGTAGCACGTAAAAGATCTCGGTCATTCTGCCAGAAGTGCAGGTGGCAGGTAAACACGTACACACCTGACGTATGTGGCTTTGCATGAAGTGACATGGTGCATGGTTGTATAGTTTACACAGAACGCGCCGAGACGGCAGAAATTTCACGTGGCACCAGCCATGCCAGCGCAGTTAGTACACCACTTCGGTGGATATTCAACAACGCGCTATAAAAAGCCAGTCACTCATGCTGAATCACATGCAAGCGCAGTGAGTCTGCTCGAGATCGGAAAATAGCGCTATATAAATAACGTGATAATCATCATCATCATCATCATCCACTTTCGATCACGGTTGTAGGAATACATGAGATACACGTATGATCTGTTGCTATGGGAAACCGCAGAGGTTTCACTATATGATCACTATCGAGCGACTGATCGTGTAATGTAGGCTTCAAACTTGCTCTGTAACAAATGGTGAGGTTACATCTTTCGTTCCGTCCTGGCTGTGACGACGGTGTAACGGTAGCTGGTTGTGAGGATGATGTAACGGTAGCTGTATGTGACGACGGCGTGACGGTATCTGGTTGAACGATGATGTAACGGTAGCTGGATATGACGACGAAGTAACGGTAGCTGGTTGCGACGAAGGCGTAACGGTAGCTGGATATGACGACGATGTAACAGTAGCTGGTTGTGACTGCAGTGTAACAGTAGCTGTTTGTGACGGCGATAATAAAGGTATCTTGTTGTGACGACGATTATAACGGTATCTGGTTGTGACGACGGCGTAACGGTAGCTGGATATGACGACGATGTAACGATAGCTGCTTATGACGAAGATGTAACGGTAGCTGGTTGTGACGACGATGTAACGGTAGCTGGTTGTGACGACGATGTGCAGTACTCATCTTCCGGTTGGAGGCCGGAGAGCAGCCCCCAATCAGACCTAACGTGTCCCATCTGACCTCGGCGCACAGCACGGACCCGGATCCGTGCGATGGGGTGGTGGACCTGATGATGCTGTGTTGGGCAGAGTACCCGCTCCTCAGGCCGTCCTTCAGCATCATCTGCTCCAACCTCCGTAGGATCAGACAGGCTTTCGGAACGTAAGTCCATCACCACCAAGCACCCTCCAGCTGGACGTACGCAGTGTATAATGTGAAAGAATATGAATTACGAAGCGCCTTTAGAAGCCTAACGTGAGCCCAAAGTGTGATATGTACACACAAACTGGACGTACACAGTGTATAATGTGAAAGAATATGAATTACGAAGCGCCTTTAGAAGCCTAACGTGAGCCCGAAGCATGATATGAGAAACGATAATACAGAGTCGACAAAGGTGTAAAGAATTAACTGAACAAAAGAACACTTTATCCTAATGGATCAATGAATGAATAAAAATGTACATGGAGCATGAAAGCTTCGACACAAAACCTCGCGTGTTCATAGCGCCAGATACACACAGTGCCTACTTGTAGGCTCTCACAAGCTAGAACAACCAAAGACATTCATGCCACAAAACAAACAGAGCCCCCCACCCCACCCCACCCCAAGAAAATGCATGTATGTATCGTAGTTCAGTCAAGAAATAATATACAGAGTTTTAAAAATCAGTATTTATCTACATGGCAATGAACATCAGTGCGTATAACCAACTGGTACGAGATATCTGGAGGCTGAGAGTATGAGCAGCAGAGCGGAGACTACCGGGGGGAAGGGGGGGGGGGGGGGATTGTAAAGTTAAAGACAGTCCAGAGATAAGACGGAGCAATGCGCGTAATACATTTCGGATTAACTGAAACCCAGTGGAGAGATTGAAACAGAGACGTAATGTGGTCAGTTTTAGTCTTCCTGCACACTTGTCCTGGTGAACACACTTGGCCTGGCGAACACACTTGGCCAGGTGAACACACTTGTCCTTCCCACACAATTGGCATGTTGAACACACTGGTCCTTTCCACAGACTTGTCCTAGCGAACACACTTATCCTTCCCACCACACCCTAATCCTTCCCACACAATTGGCCTGGTGAACACACTTGTCCTTCCCACACATTTGGCCTGGTGAACACACTTGTCCTTTCCACACACTTGTCCTTCCCACACAATTGGCCTGGTGAATACACTTGGCCTTTCCACACACTTGTCCTTCCCACACAAATGGCCTGGCAAACACACTTGTCCTTCCCACACACTTGGCCTGGTGAACACACTTGGCCAGGCCAGGTGAACACATTTGTCCTTCACACCAATTGGCCTAGTGAACACACTTGGCCAGGTGAACACATTTGGCCTCTCCACACACTTTTCCTTACCACACAATTGGCCTGGTGAACACACTTGGCCTTCCCACACACCTGGCCAGGTGAACACACTTGTCTTTCCCACACAATTGGCCTGGTGAACACACTTGTCTCTTCCACACACTCTTCCTTCCTACACACTTGGCCTGGTGAACACACTTGTCCTTCTCACATACTTGGCCTGGTGAACACACATGTCCTTCTCACACACTTGTCCTTCCCACACGCTTGGCCTGGTGAACAGACTTGGCCTGGCGAACACCCCTGTCGTTCCCACACACTTGGCCTGGTGAACACTTGTCGAATACACTTGTCGTTCCCACACACTTGGCCAAGTGAACACACTTATCCTTCCCACACACTTGGCCTGGTGAACACACTTGTCTTCCACACACACCTGGCCTGGCGAACACACTTGTCCTGGTGAACACACCTGTCCTTCCCACACATTTGGCCTGGTGAACATACTTTTCTTTCCCACACACTTGGCCTGGTGAACACACTTGGCCTTCCTACACACTTGACCTTCCCACACACTAGTCTTTCCCACACACTTGGCCTTCCCACACACTGGTCCTTCCCACACACTTGGCCTTCCGACACACTAGTCCTTCCCACACACTTGGCCTTCCCACACACTAGTCCTTCCCACACATTTGGCCTTCCCACACACTAGTCCTTCCCACACACTAGTCCTTCCCACACATTTGGCCTTCCCACACACTAGTCCTTCCCACACACTGGGCTTCTCACACACTTGGCCTTCCCACACCGTTGTCCTGGTGGTTCTCTGGCAAACTGTTCCGAGCGGTCGCTGACGCCTTGTTGACTGGCGGTGCTGCACGTGCTTAATCGGCAGGACGTCCAACCTGGTGGACCAGATGCTGCTGATGATGCGACGCTACGCCGACAACCTGGAGGTGCTGGTGGAGGAACGCACACGGCAACTGGAGGAGGAGCAGAAGAAGACGGAGGAGCTGCTTAGCAGAATGTTGCCCAAGTAAGCCTGCCGGTAGGGGGAAAGGAGGGAGGGGGGAAGCCGGGAGGGAGGGGGAGGGAGGGGGTGTAACGTTTACCATAGCCTCGTTACGCCTGAACGCTAGAGCATGTTCTTTGCGTGTATGCATGCACCTGTATGTGGTACAGCTACAGGCCAATGAAACTGACGTGTACGTGACTTTTCACCGTCCAACATTGTGTCCTGGGTCTGTTCGGGGGAGGGGTTGGGGTCTAATACACACACACACACACACACACACACACACACACACACACACACACACACACACACACACACACACACACACACACACACACACACACACACACACACACACACACGCACGCACACACACACACACACACACACACACGCACACACACACACACGCACGCACACACACACACACACACACAAACACACACGCACACGCGCACACACACACACACACACACACACAGAGGATTGTGTTCATGTGGATCGCTCAGAATAGAGGTTGCGTTCAAGCTGGTCGCTCAGAAAGATGAGTTGGACTGGGTTCAAGAGGGTGGCTCCAAAAAAACACGGGGGTTGTGTTGTTTTCGAGTGGGTGGTTCAGAGAAACAGATTGTATTCAGTTTGGTGGTTCAGAGAAACAGATTGTATTCCGGTGGGTGGCTCAGAGAAACAGATTGTATTTAGGTGGGTGGCTCAGAGAAACAGATTGTATTTAGGTGGGTGGCTCAGAGAAACAGATTGTATTCAGGTGGGTGGCTCAGAGAAACAGACTGTATTCAGGTGGGTGTCTCAGAGAAACAGATTGTATTCAGGCAGGTGGCTCACACAAACGGGTTGTGTTCAGGCGGGTGGCTCACACAAACGGGGTGTGCTCAGGCGGGTGGCTCAGAGAAACGGGTTAGATTCAGACGGGTGGCTCAGAGAAACGGGTTAGATTCAGGCGGGTGGCTTAGAGGAACGGGGTGTGTTCAGGCGGGTGGCTCAGAGATACGGGTTGTGTTCAAGAGGGTGGCTCAGAGAAACGGGTTGTGTTCATGTGGGTGGCTCGGAAAATGGATTATGTTCAGGCAGGTGACTCAGAGAAAAAGGTTGTATTGTGGTGGGTCGCTCAGAGATACGGTTTGTGTTGTGGGTGGCTCAGAGAAACGGGCTGTGTTCAGGCGGGTGGCTTAGAGAAACTGATTATGTTCAGGAGAGTGGCTCAGAGATACGGGTCGTGTTCAGATGGGAGGCTCAGAGATAGGGGTTGTGTTCAGGTGGGTGGCTCAGAGAAACGGGTAGTGTTCAGATTGGTGGCTCAGAGAAACGGGTTGTGTTCAGGTGGGTGGCTCAGAGGGGTTGCGTTAGGTGAATGACTCAAAGATACGGGTTGTTTTCAGGTGGGTGGCTCAGACAAACGGGTTGTGTTCAGGCGGGTGGCTCAGAGGGATTGTGTTGTGTCCAGGTCAGTAGCCCAGGAGCTGAAGCTGGGGCTGCCAGTGGCGCCCGAGTCGTACAAGTCCGTCACCCTCTTCTTCTCCGACATCCTGGGCTTCGCCGACATCGCCGCCGCCAGCACGCCCATAGAGGTCCGTTCTCTTCCCATACCTCGCCCATAGATGTCCATTCTCTTCCCATACCTCGCCCATAGAGGTCCGTTCTCTGCCCATACCTCGCCAATAGAGAACCGTTCTCTTGCCATATCTCGCCCATAGAGGTCCGTTCTCTTGCCATACCTCGCCCATAGAGGTCCGTTCTCTTGCCATACCACGCCCATAAAGATCCGTTCTCTTGCCATGCCACGCCCATAGAGGTCCTTTCTTTTCCAATACCTCGATGATAGAGGTCCGTTCTTTTCCCATACCTCGCCCATAGTGGTCCGTTCTCTTCCCATACCACGCCCATAGAGGTCCGTTCTCTTCCCATACCTCGCCCATAGAGGTCCGTTCTCTTCCCATACCTCGCCCATAGAGGTCCGTTCTCTTCCCATACCTCGCCCATAGAGGTCCGTTCTCTTCCCATACCACGCCCATAGAGGTCCGTTCTCTTCCCATACCTCGCCCATAGAGGTCCGTTCTCTTCCCATACCTCGCCCATAGTGGTTCGTTTTCTTCCCATACCTCGCCCATAGTGGTTCGTTTTCTTCCCATACCTCGCCCATAGTGGTTCGTTTTCTTCCCATATTTCACACGTATAGATCCGCTTTCTTTCTGTGCCTCACCCGTAGTGGTCACCTCTCTTCCTGTACTTCACCCATTGATGTCTATTTTCTTTCCTTACTTCACCGAAAGAGATTCGCTTCCTTCCTGTACCTCACCCGTAGAGATCTGCTTTCGTCCTGTGCCTCACCCATAGTGTTCCACTCTCTTCCTGTACCTCACCCATAGAGATCTTTTTTCTCCC
Source organism: Alviniconcha strummeri (assembly GCA_963584105.1). NCBI lineage: Eukaryota > Metazoa > Mollusca > Gastropoda > Provannidae > Alviniconcha > Alviniconcha strummeri. The sequence goes on along the minus strand of OY757553.1, from coordinate 8,949,365 downwards.
TGTACCTCACCCATAGTGGTCCACTCTCTTCCTGTACCTCATCCCGATAGAGGCCCTCTGTCTTACTGTATCTCATCCGTAGAGGTCCGCTCACTTCCTGTACATCACCCATAGTGGCCCACTCTCTTCCTGTACCTCATTCTTCTGTCCGTCTGTCCGAGCTTAGTCCAGAAGGTATCTTCTAAACCTCTCAGCTGAACCTTTCGGAACCACACGTTTTTCTAAACATCCCTTTGGAATGGGATCAACATTTGTTTGGTGTCCCCGACAGGTGGTGAACTTTTTGAACGACCTCTACACCTGCTTCGACACCATCATCGAGAAGTACGATGTGTACAAAGTGGAGACCATCGCCGACAACTATGTGGTGTCCAGTGGCCTCCCAACCCCTAATGGCGACCTGCACGCTGGACACATCGCCACACTGGCCCTGGACCTCTTGACCCATGTCCTCAGCTTCAAGATCAGACACATCCAGAACAAGCAGATCCTGCTCAGAATTGGTATTCACACGGGTACGTCTTCTCGGCTTGCCAGGACCAGTACGATTACACACACACCCGGAAACAGCCTTTCTCTGCTTGTTGTTCCCGTATATTCATGTATATTGTCTGAGTGACTCACACGAAAACATGCGTCTATGACATGTAATGACCAGTGTTAGGCCAGCCGGTTGGTTGAGTATCTGGACCTGGAAGGTTGGCTGAGTATCTGAACCTGGAAGGTTGGTTAACTATATGGACGTGGAAGGTTGGTTGAGTATCTGGACGTGGAAGGTTGGTTGAGTATCTGGACGTGGAAGATTGGTTGAGTATCTGAACGTGGAAGGTTGGATGAGTATCTGGACGGGGCCTGTTGGTTGAGTATCTGCACGTGGAAGGTTGGTTGAGTATCTGGACGTGGAAGGTTAGTTGAGTATCTGGACGGGGCCTGTTGGTTGTGTATCTGGACGGGGCCTCTTGGTTGAGTATCTGCACGTGGAAGGTTGGTTGAGTATCTGGACTGGGCCTGTTGGTTGTGTGTCTGGACGTGGAAGGTTGGATGAGTATCTGGACGGGGCCTGTTGGTTCTGTATCTGGACGTGGAAGGCTGGATGAGTATATGGACGGGGCCTGTTGGTTGTGTATCTGGACGTGGAAGGCTGGATGAGTATCTGGACGTGGAAGGTTGGTTGAGTATCTGAACGTGGAAGGTTGGATGAGTATATGGACGGGGCCTGTTGGTTGTGTATCTGGACGGGGCCTGTTGGTTGAGTATCTGGACAGGGCCTGTTGGTTGAGTATCTGCACGTGGAAGGTTGGTTGAATATCTGGACGTGGCCAGTTGGTTATCTGGACGTGGCCGGTTGGCGTTTCAAATACTTTAACGTATGTTACATGTAATTAGAATTAATGTCAAATACTGTGTGATATTACTGCTCTTTGAAAATTCTCCATTCATTCCGCTTTCTGTGACGTTGCCCATGGTCACAGCACTGCTAAACACCTTTAACTAAAAATGTTGTTTTTATCCTATTAAGTTTAAACTTCTTCTTTTTTTGATGATCGTTTATATAGCGCTATTCTCCGCTCTCTTGAGCAGACTCACTGCGCTCGCATGTGGTTCTACATGAGTGACTAGCTTTATAGCGCGTTTTTTGAATATCCACCGAAGTGGTGTACTTACAGTACTGGCATGGCTGGTGCGACATGAAACTGCAGCCGTCTCGGCGCAAGTTATGTACACCATACAACCACGCTTCATGTCACTTCATGCAAAGCCACATACGTAAGGTGTATGCGTGTTTAGCTGTAACCTGCCACCTGCACTTTTGGCAGAATGACCGGGATCTTTTACGTGCTACTGCGGTAACACGGGGGTGGAACGGATACCGAAATAAGAGTCAGCACAGAAAGTCGACCCTGGAGAAGAAAATTCTCCCGCCGCTCTAGCAGGGATTCGAACCCGCGACCTTTCAATCACGAGTCCGTCGCTCTAACCACTGAGCTATCCCCGACTTTGTATGGGTCTGAATTACGTCGACTATATCGTAAATACACCGCCGTTTTTGGATTTATGGTGTATTCAAGGGAGATATTTGACGTGTTTTCTGATTTAACAAAAACACTCACATTGGCTTCTTTTTGGACATTGGAGAAACTAGGTATTTCAAGCTCTGTATGGTTATAACCTTGTTTAGGGTTCTACATATTCATATCATGTTTGATGACCTTCTCTTGTTTCACGGTCACAGGTGTGCCAGAGACACAAACTGCAAATTGGGTTTTTAGATTCTTGTCCAGTGTAGTTGTATGATTACTGTACACATTAAAAAAGGTCATGCGCAATATTCAAGATTCAAGATTACTTTATTATCTCATCAGAGAAATTAAAACGTGGCTGAATATTAACTACATCACAGTACACAATAACGCATATTGTATATTTTAAAACTCAAAGAACAGTTATTGAAAATACTAAAGTTACATAATAAACAAACTAGTAATTTACGTAAAATACACACACATATGCACACACTCACACACACACACACACACACACACACACACACACACACACACACACACACACACACACTGCTCTGACGTTAGAGCAGACTTATCTGTTCAAAAATGCTACTGATTGCATGCATTGTATTTGATTTAGGTACGCGAAATCGTCCACCAGATGGAAGAAGCTCATAATGTTTAGCAAGGACATGGCTGTTGTCATCTACAATCACCCTAGCCTTCCGTACCACACGTCGTTCATACAACTGACTTATTTGTTCTTGTCTTTTACCCACAACCTTGCCACACACATTCACCACTTTATTCATATGGATGGGGTATTGATCATTCACACGGGTACGTCTGTCCAGCTACTTGCTCAGAAGCGATATTCACACGTTTTGTTCAACCTGCTGATAAATACGTAGGCTACGGGGTCCGGGGGGAAAGCGAAATCTCTGTGACAAAGCCATGGCTGTATAGTCTGCACGACATGTGCGGTTCGCTGTTGCAGGCCCCGTGGTGGCAGGGGTGGTGGGCAAGAAGATGCCTCGCTACTGCTTGTTCGGCGATACTGTCAACTACACCTCCAGGGTGGAATCAAATGGAAAACGTAAGTGTGTAACAGGAGCAGCAGCAGCAGCAGTAGTAGTAGTAGCAGTAACAGCAGCAGCAGCAGCAGTAGTAGCAGTAGCACTAGTAGCAGCAGCAGCAGTGGTAGTTGCAGCAGCAGCAGTAGTAGTAGCCGAGTAGTAGTAGTAGTAGAAGTAGTTGCGTTTCCTGGCTGAACACGCTGGGTGTCACCCGGCACATGCATTGTACATTGACATATATGTTCAGTTCAACACGGAGAGAGGATTGCGTGTGTGCATGCTGCGTGTTTCATCTGTTTCAGCGCTGCACATCCACGTCAGTCCGGAGTGCAAGGCCCATCTGGACAAGCTGGGCGGCTTCCACCTGAAGGAGAGAGGCATTGTGGAGATGAAGGTGAGAGGCCTTTGTAGTGTAACGATCGGTGCTATATGTTTAAGAAGTATTTTGTTCTCAGACACTCAGTGATCGCGCCAGACACGTTTCAAAGCGAAAGTGGTTCACGGAAACCGGTCGGAAATTTATTGTAACCGGTTAGATGCATTGCCACCGATACTATCAGAGCTCTACTAGCAAACGCCCTGTTCCCTTCCCCATCAAGAACACTCACACACACACACACACACACACACACACACACACACACACACACACACACACACACACACACACACACACACACACACTGTGTCTTTCTCTGTCTCTGTCTGTCTGTCTGTCTGTCTGTCTGTCTGTCTGTCTGTCTGTCTGTCTGTCTGTCTGTCTGTCTGTCTGTCTGTCTCTCTCTCTCTCTCTCTCTCTCTCTCTCTCTCTCTCTCTCTCTCTCTCTCTCTCTCTCTCTCTCTCTCTCTCTCTCTCTCTCTCTCTGTGGCGCGTTTTCAGTTTGTTTTTAAATAGTTTTTTGAGAATCGGTCAAGCAAAATAACAACCGATTGCTGATCTTGTTGCCGGTACGTGCTGATCTTAACCGGTAAAATACAGAAAATTACCGGTTAACGCGAACCCTGGTCACTCCATACACATGAATTGCGCGTAACAGCAGTTCGCGCTGTTATGACCACGGCTGTAGCGTAAAGGCTATAGGCCAAGACAGAGGGTTTTGTAGGAGAAAAAAAAATCAGACACATTCTTTTACAACGCTACGCAGGAATACTTGCGTGGAAGACTAGTTTGTTTTCCTAAACATTTTCCACGAGTTGTAAATAGTTAAAACTGTATATTCTGCATTATGTCCTGAGTTCGTGCTCTAATGGTTTGCTTCGATTTGGCTTGTAAAAGGTATTCGAAAAGTGTCCTGAGGTGACCCTGTGCGGTTAACTGGCTAGCCGACTTGCTTTGTTTTGGGACAAATCCTACCAACTTTGTCATAGGGCAAATGCAAGCGCCATTGTTGTAGGGCAAATGCAAGCGCAATTATCACAGGGCAAATGCCATTGCCATTAGGGCAAATGCAATCGCCACTGAGAGCAAAAGCAAGCGCCATTGTCATAGGGCAAATGCAAGCGCCATTGCAATAGGGCAAATGCAAGCGCCATTGTCATAGGGCAAATACAAATGCAAGCGCCATTGTCATAGGGCAAATACAAATGCAAGCGCCATTGTCATAGGGCAAATACAAATGCAAGCGCTATTGTCATTGTGCAAATACAAATGCAAGTGCCATTATCATAGGGCAAAGGCAATCGCCACTGAGAGCACTGCAAGCGCCATTGTCATAGGCCAAATGTAAGCGCCATTGTCATAGGCCAAATGTAAGCGCCATTGTCATAGGCCAAGCGTTTAATGCAAGCGCCTTTGTCATTGAGCAAATGCAAATGCCAGACCAACTTGATCTGTGCTGGACAAATCCCACTAACTTTTTAAAGTCCATAGAGTAAATACATGCGCCTTGACCACTTTGTGTTGGGACAAATGCCATTAACCTTTTCATAGGGCAAATGCATACGTCTGACCAACTTGCTTTGAGCTGGGACAAATCCCATTGACCTTTTCATAAGGAAAATGCATGAGTCAGACCAACTCGCTTTGAGCTGGGACAAATCCCATTGACCTTTTCATAAGGAAAATGCATGAGTCAGACCAACTCGCTTTGAGCTGGGACAAATCCCATTGACCTTTTCATAAGGAAAATGCATGAATCAGACCAACTCGCTTTGAGCTGGGACAAATCCCATTGACCTTTTCATAAGGAAAATGCATGAGTCAGACCAACTCGCTTTGAGCTGGGACAAATCCCATTGACCTTTTCATAAGGAAAATGCATGAGTCAGACCAACTTGCTTTGTGTTGGAATAAATCCCATTACCTTTCTCACAGGGCAAATGCAAGCACTAGACCTGCTTGTTTTGTGCTGGGACAAATCCCATTACCTTTGGCATAGGGCAAATGCATGCGTCAGAACAACTTCCTTTTTGTGTTGGGACTATTCCCGCTAATTTTGTCATGGGGTAAATTCAAGCGTCAGACCAACTTGTCCTGTGTTGGTACACATACTACTAACTTTGTCATAGGGTAACTTCAGCTGCCAGACCAACTTGTTTTAGGACAAGGGCAAGATCGATTCTTCTTGTTTTGTTTTGGGACATAGGCAGAATCAACAGTATTTGTTTTGTTTGCGGGCAAAGGCAAGACGAAGGCCCACCTGATTTATTTGATGGCAAAGGCAAGCTGTAGACATGCTTGTTTTTGTTTTAAGGCGAAGGCAAAATCAATAGTGCTTGTTTTTGTTTTAAGGCGAAGGCAAAATCAATAGTGCTTGTTTTTGTTTCAGGGCAAAGGCAAGATCAAGACCTACTTCTTGGTGGGAAAGGAGGGGTTCGAGTGCGTTGTTCCGTCTCTCCTGCCTGGCATTAAGGCACTAGTAGGAATCAACATCACCTCCTCGTCTCTACATTCTCTGAGTAGGGAATCTCTTTTCCCCTTTCTGTCGCCTAACAGCTGAGCTGACGACAAATCGTAACCAGAACTAGCCTAAATGTAAGTGAGCTCTGACCGGTGGTAAAAAGACGTAACCCAGTCTAACTCTGTGCGGTAATCATCAAAAGACTCGACTATGTGACACGACTGTGCTTTGATCGAAGGTCGTAACCAAGTCTGCGGTGACGAAGGAAAGGTAACTATAAGATTAGTTTTGTGCGGCGATATCTAGCGCATAGCTCTGTGCTGTGATCGAAGGTGATACTAACCTAGTCTGATTGTGTGACCAAAAGACATAACTAACCGAGATTAGCTGAGCTCTTTGCAGAGATGAAAAGAGGTAACTATCCACAATTTTTTCTAACTGCTCTTTCGTCAGTAACATTAGGCTGTCATAACTGTTATGAAAATGAGAAAGTAACAGCGTGATTTCCGGTTTAAAAAACAAAATGGCAAGTGGTATGCAGAACAGATCTAGATCGAGTAAGGCAAGCCGTGCAGTTTACGGTTGTAGTTACAACCAGAGAAAACTAAACAGCTAAATGTCAACCACCAAGGAAAGACTTAACACATAAACACAGAGGCAAAACGATCTGTAGTGATGCCGGGGCAGAACGGTTAGACCGAATCTTAAACAGTACATCTTTGGACATGTAAATACTATGGATGATCCAACCATTTCCAGCTAGTCGGTTATATACTGATTAGACTCACCAGACGTAACTTTTTTCTTCTTCTTTTTCTTTCCAAAGAACCTTTTGTTAACAGCTAGATGCACAACGCCATGCGATGAAACCACTTGTTTCACTCCGATCCTCAAACCACGTTCATCTGCATATGCCTTCAACATCCCTCCTGAACGCACGACGGCATCCTGGGCGCGCTCAAACAGGGTATCCCTCACTTGTTTCTTCACTTCTGGGAATAGGAAGCAGTCTCAGGGAGAGAGGCCTGTCGAATACGGTGGGTGCGGCAGTACCTGCGCCTCGCTAGGAACTAAAATGCTGTTTCAGAAACATGAAGCATAGAGGCACCATACATGACTTATTGCACACGCGTTAGAACCGGCGCAGGGCAAAACATGCTGTTATACGCCAATCGTGTTGATAACGGGCTAGCGTGTTGATAATAGGCTAGCACAGAATATAGGCCTACTGCAGGCAGCCCATGCAGACTTTGTACTCCTGGGCACAACAGCTGACAAACGTATGACCCCCACAGTAGGGTACTGCCGACGCAGAAATTAAGGTCATCTCGGTTGAGAACCCGGATGGACTTGTGAAAGTTTCTCCCTTTAAAATCTAGAGCTGGTCAGAGCAAATTTAAGCAGGCTTCACATACAGGCAGGAATTTCTTTATTGTTCTTATTTCTACTGACCTCCCCGGAGCATTCAACTTCTTTTTTTCCGAAACCTCTCCCAACTTGAGTACTTTCTCCTAGTGTTAGGTGCAGCTAAGGCAGGTTCCCATGTAGCCCCAGGGGTTAAAGTAGGTCACCCTGCTCATTGTTGCAAGTGGTTGATGCAGGTTCCCATGCTGGGAGCCCGCGGAGTACAAATAGGCTCCAATACACCAGCGTTTCCGCAGCGGGCGGGACGTTAAGAAGGTTCAGATTCCGATTCTTTATTCACGAAACGTTACAATAAGGAAGGTGTCTTGAAGTGCGGTACGATGCAAACGACAGCACTGACAAAAATGTAACGTACGTCAGTTGATATTTAAAAAAATTAAAAAGTGCACCACCCGCACGCACGCACGCACGCACGCACGCACCCACAAACACACACACACACACACACACACACACACACACACACACACATACACACACACACACACACACCCGCACACACACACACACACACACACACACACACACACACACACACACACACACACACACCCGCACACACACACACACACACACACACACACACACACACACACACACACACACACACACACACACACACACACACATAACGGTCGATGGAAGTTGCAGGTTGGAAGTAAGGAACAACAAAAGAGCCACAGTCAGAAGTTCCGGATTTTATTTCTTCTGTTCTTTTGGGTGGTACATACGAGAGGTCGTTGTCGCTTTCTCTTGCGTGCTTCACTCAGTCTATAGTGACGTCTAAATCACAACACGTAACACATACGTAAAAGATCGAATGACGTACGCACACGAAAGAACACTGACAGAGTGACACACAGTTTACAATACAAACACAATGTGCACTCGGTTACATATATATATATATGGGGTGAGGGGGAGGGGGGGGTATATGTAGAGAAAGGTTATCATTCGTAAGATATGCTCCTGTTAAGAGTAAGACAAAGCGAAATAAAAGTTAACTGTTGACGGGAACCATGTTATATTCTGTCAGGGGAATTTTTTTTGCACAATCAGACAAACGTAATTTTCTCAGATGTGTATATGTGTGAGTGCTGTGTGTGTGTGTGTGTGTGTGTGTGTGTGTGTGTGTGTGTGTGTGTGTGTGTGTGTGTGTGTGTGTGTGTGTGTGTGTTTTGGAAGGAAAGTGTGGAATGTATGTTCAATCATTTATTCAACAGCGAGGACAATGCTGTCAGGAGACTTGTCACTCGAATGCAATCCTATGCCATCGTCCCAAGTTTTGCTAAGGTTTGGAGCGTGCACTGAGTTGCAGAAGTAAGCTCCGACACGTAAGGTACATTTTCACAGCATCCACCGGGTGTTCCTGAAGAGCTAGGAATACAAGCTTTACCACCGGTATCTGGGGTCATCTCTCAAAATAGCTACGTCTGGTCTGGAAGAGTTTATACTTTACAAACAGTTCCTCGGGAACCTTGGGGTGGTCCCGAAAAATGGCAAGAGTGGGCTTCACAAATCGTTCTTGAAGTTAAGGAACTATACATACATTTACAAATCATTCCACAGGAACCTTTGGTCGTCGAGCAAGTCGGCTAGTCGGTTGATAAAAGGCTGAAAGAACTGGTGCAGTATTCTCTCCGTCTCTGGTAACATGGAACCCACTTTATGATCGCCTACCATCTTCTCTGAAGCGTTACAGATCTTCCCCATCTGTTCCTCGTCTATGGGATCTGAAAACGAGACACACAAAAGAGGAAAATACACCTACACCTACAGGAGTGGCAAAAGCTTTGGCGCTGCAATTCGTCTTGGGCGTTATAAAAGTAAGACTTTGCATCATTCTAGTACTGATTGGACTTTACCCGAAATACCCACTTTCTGTGGCCATTTTCTGCACATTTCAGCTTCACAACATCGGCAAAGGATTAGATTCAAAGTAAACAAGAATGGACGATAACGTAAAGACAATCGGTGGCACTGACCTAAATCGAGGAATTTGAAAATGATCTCCATGTGTCCCCTGGTGTCTTTTTTAAAATCCTCGGTTCGCAAGAACAGAAATTGGTCACGTGGTATCACCCTCAACCAGTCCTCGAGCAGGACTGCGTACAAGCTGTCTTGGATCTTCAGCTGCAGAAGAGAACAGGAAACACACACACACACACACACACACACACACACACACACACACACACACACACACACACACACACACACACATACACACACCACAACTATAATGCATTCTCATCCGCTGCACAAAGTGTGTTCTGTTGTCGACACAATATTTAAAACCGCCCCCGCCCCATGCACGATGTCCCAGGAATTGGTGTCATAGAGTTTTGTTATACTACAGCACACCCACTCAATGCACGCCTTCCCAGAGTGTTCTGACGTAGGCAAACTATTTAAATAACACGCCCAAACTATTTACGATTTCCCAGTGATTTGTGACATAGAGTTTTGTTATATTACAGCACAGATTCACGCACAGATATTACGGCACAGATTCACGCCTTCCCAGACTGTTCTGTCGCAGGCACACTATTTAAAAACCACGCCCGACCTATTTACGATTCCCCAGAGGTTTGTGACGTAGCCAGTTTAGTTATATTGTTTAATGGCACACTCATCCCATGCGCGCCTTCACAGAGCGCTCTGTCGTAGGCACACTATTTAAAACCCAGACCCGGCCCACACACAATTTCACAGAGACCTTTGTTATATATTGGGCGATTCAGGCGGGGTTGTTAACTCCCTTGAACTTTGCCCGGCATCGCTTAAGTCCCTTGGCTTTTTTACTTCCGGTGCGTACTTTCTTCACAAGGGAAGCGGTGACAGTGAATTTGCGAATTTTACACTGCCAACGTTAAAGGCATTTTTTGAGGCCCGTAGTCATACTGTCTGGAAATAAACAATAACTTGTTGCTCGTGCTTTAGGATGCCCCAAAACGCATTTTTTCTACGAACTCGGGATCTTCTGATCAGCCCCAAAACGACGCAAAGACACTTTTTGTTCACCCTCCATCCCCTTTCCACGGTATTTTTTGCAACCGCAACAGTACTGGCATTTGTACTGCTTCGCAATTCTAATTTCAACTTCCACTGTTATACACAGCGTGAAGCAACGCCTACTCAGAAATCGGCCCGGAAGTGCGCTGCGACCTCTCGCGACTTCTTTCGCGAAAGATTACAAAGCGCATTCACTCTAGCAAACCAGCTTCGCTGAATCGCTCAATAGACGCAGTGTCTTAAAACGCTGCACCTACCCCGTGCACGCCTTCCCAGAGCGTTCTGTTGTATATGCAGTGTCTGAGGGAGAACTGGCGAAAACAGGTTCGGTATTTCTGCAGACCGTCCACGACAAACTCGTGAAAGGCGGCCGGAGTTCTCAGGTCCCTGTTCACTTTCACCTGCTCTCGGTAGTCGTTCAGCGTCGGTCGCTTGTAGTCGTACAGGAACCGGGAGTAGAGTCTGTCCCACAGTCAGACGTGGCACGTGTTATACAAGACATGACTGATTGAACCGGCGTCTGTACAACAGTTAAAAATGGCACGTAATATGCGAGAGTGATTGAACTGGGAGTGGCGTCTGTCCCACAGTCAGACATTGCACGTGTTATACAAGACATGACTGACAGACTTAACCGACGTCTGTACCAGTCAAAAATGGCACCTGAGATGCAAGACTGATTGAACCTGGAGTAGAAACCTGCCCACAGTCACACATGGCACGTGAGACTGACAAGACATTACTGATTGGTCGAATCTGGAGGTGAGTCTGCCCTTTAGTTAGATACAGCACGTGAGAAAAAGTAAAGGATGCCCCACAGTCAGACATAGCACGTGTTGTACAAGACATGACTCATTGAATGAACCAGAAGTAGAGTCTGCCCCGCAATCAGATGTGGCATGTGTTATACAAGACATAACCGATTGATTGAAGCTGGAGTAGTCATGTGTGTGGGCGTGCGTGCGCGCGTGCCTCTGAGTGTGTGTGTGCGTGCGTGTGCGTGCGTGCGTGTGTGTGTGTGTGTGTGTGGCAAGCACGTATACGCGTGTATGTGTGTGCGTCGAGATCTGTCTTAGTTTCTGCTTGTCTGTCTGTTCACGCGTGTACGTGTCTGTATTTTCAGATAGTCAAACAAATAGTTCACGAGGCAGAAAACAAAAACACAAATCCACCTTTGTACTGGATGACGCATGATGACGATGATTTTGATGTCAGGGTTTAGATGACGTATGTGGTTGGCGTTGATGACTCTGGGCTCCGAGCAGCCTTCGTTGCCTGAGTACTGCGGCCACTCAAACACTTCGTTCATCGCTTGAATACTGTAGTCCCCTGAAAACACAAGTGTATACAGTATAAAACTGTAGTCCCCTGAAAGCACAAACATTTGTAGGCAACATAAACACTGTAGTAGGCTACCCTAAAAACACAAACATCTGTATGCAGCATCAACACCATATTCCCCTGAACACACAAATATCTGTATGCAGCGTAAACATTGTAGTCCCCTGAAACAAACATCTGTACGCAGCGTCAACTCCGTAGTCCCCTGAAACACAAAACGTCTATGCAGCGTCAACACCGTAGTCCCCTGAAGCACAACCATTATGTATGCAGCATAAACGCCGTAGCCCCCTGAAACACAAAATTAATGTCTGCAAACCTGCCGCGCCAGCACCGTAGTCCACTGAAATACAAACGTCTGTATACCTCCCGCGTCAACACCGTAGTCCCCTAGGCCCTGAAAACACAAATGTGCATGCAGCGTGAACATTGCGTATAGTCTCCTGAAACGCAAACATTCGTATGCAGCATAAATACCGTAGTCTCCTGAAACACAAACATTTATATACAGCATAAATATCGTGTAGTTCCCTGAAAACT
>OY757553.1:8873294-8936922 GCA_963584105.1 Alviniconcha strummeri | reverse complement strand
GCCCATTTTAGTCACCTTTCACCGTGACCACCACTAACAGACCAAAACAACAACAACAACAAAAAGCTAAGAATTTCCACAGTGAAATAACTCAAGTCAAGAGTAATGTGATCTTTGTACTTTGTGGGCACAATAACTTATCATTCGCCGATTTAGTTTATTGTGCTTACCGTTCGATGTCGGCTTGTGTCGTCTGCTGTTGACTACATGAGTTGTCGGTCACTGGGGAGATGTTTTGTGCCATTTTGCCCTTTCGGTTAAATCAAATGCTTTAAAATAGATTACAACACAAGAGCATACTTTGCTTTTGTATAGTAACGGCTGCCAAGTGGCAATCAAGGGACTGCTTGTTTATAAAAAATCCGGGCAAAAACACAGCAGTGAAAACGCATGTGGAGCAACGCACCAAGCCCACCGTTTGAGAATTTTAATTTCCGTTTGGACCTTTGGCTTTAGGTGAAAAGCATGCACGGCATGAGGGCTACGGTGTTAGTACCTCGTTTTTGCTGTCGGGGTGTCTGGCGATCAAGAAGACGACAATTTGCAGCGACCGTTTTACAGACGACTTCCACGTTTCAAGCAATGTCAACTCAAAGCCCAGCAACAAACGCGGGCAGCCAGAGGTCAACAACAAACCGTTCTTTCCATCTTAGAATTCTGATTCGGTCCTTTTTTTCTTTTTCTTCTTCTCTTTTGTGTGTGTGTGTGTGTGTGTGTGTGTGTGTGTGTGTGTGCACCCGCGACAGTTGAACTTTAAATCTACTGTTCTAGGACCTTTTCTATATATAATATCGTAAGGAGACGGTCGGAAATTCCTCGGACATTTTAAACGCCATTTTGGGTCGCAGACATCACAGAATCATCAGATTCACAAATCATGGATTCCTTCCCCTGCAATCGATCTTTGAGTTTGACCACTGTTCGTCTTCCATTATCATCATCAGTTTGTTAAATATTCAGAGTCGGGAGCTGTGTGAATAGGGAGTTTGGGAAGAGCCCCCCCCCCCCCAGCCCCCGTCCTTTGTCCTCAGTATTCAGTAAACCATAATTATTGAAAAAGATGTTGAATATTCTGACAGTGTGTGATGTCTTTTGCTGTGTGCACAGGAATGCATTTGTAGGGATGCATGGACGTGAGGCAGTTGGGGGTGGGGGGCGGGGGGCGGGGATTGAGTCAGGAGTCAATGATCAAGAGAAAGAATTCATACTGAAATTGAAAAGTGTGTTTAGACATGCAGTTTGAATTGTCTTTTTAATAGGATGGACGTGGTTGGGCATGCAGTGAGTTAGTTGTATACTTGTAAATTTTGTAATATATATTATTTGAATATGATATTCTTTCTTCAGCAATGTAACTCACTAACTATAAACTAGACTGAACATATTTTCTTAACATTTCTGCAGCTGGTCGTGAACAAGTGTTACCCTAACATTTGGGTAGTACTGTAGTACTAGTAGGCTCAGTTTTAGTTCTGATTAAGTACAGATTTATCAAAATAGATTTTAATACCAATCTTGTGTGTGTGTGTGTGTGTGTTCCTATGATTGCAAAATCTTACTAAATTTTATTTGCAGTGAGGAGATAGAGCACAAGTTGCCTCTCACTACTCTAAGCACATTTGCATCTCGCCTGAAATCTGCCAACCTTCGCCTAGCAGAGGACTCCACCCCTTACTGTGCCAAGGTCATCCACCCAGGGTTCTCACCAGGAACTCTTGGTTGGGATGGTATGGACTGCTTGTATCAGTTGTAAACTGTGTGCCTGTCACTGTGCATTCTTCTCTTTCTTCTTTTTCTTCTCTCACTCTCAGTGACCAACTTCTTTGTGCTATATGATCTGTCAAATTTAAAAGTATAATAACAACAACAAAAACTCATCACTTTTTTATAAAATTATTCATCACTTTTAATTTTACATAGTGCTGTTCTCTGCTCTTGAGCAGACTGTGCTCTGAATGAGTGTAGAACTTTCTGAATGAATGACTGTGTCTGTTATAGTTCATGTTTTTAATATCCACTGAAGTGGTGTACTGACAGCACTCTTTGGTTGTTGCATGGCTGGTGCCACATGAAACTGCTGCTGTCTTGGTGCAAGTTCTGTGTACACCATTCAGCCATGTAGTTGTACCAGTTTACAAAGTTGACCCTGGAGAAGAACATTTTCCTGCCACTCCTGCAGGGACTTGAACCCAGGACCTTTGGATTACAAGTCCAACACTCTAAACACTGAGCTATTCCCACTCCCCAAGGGACAAACAACTGACATATATATAATTTATATAGTCTGTTCATGTGTAGCACTAGCAGTTAGTGTGAACAACACTTAGCATTAATTTTATTCTTAGAATTTTTGTTGTGTTTCAGACCTGTAGATTATACAACTTTTTACAAGCGTCTGCTTCTACTGTTCTAGTTCTACAGATTGATGTTTGTTCATTTTTGGCAGAACTGTTGTCACAGTGGGGCCATGTCCATAGTCTACAAATTATTTTTCACCAGGGCTTAAAATTCCCACTCCAGTGTACTAGTACAACTCTTCTTCAGGCACACAGTGGACTGTTCTTCTGGACCTGTAAAAAAGACTTTTCTCAGCCCATACCTGAGATAAAAACATCTTTATTTAATAATAATAGAAAGTATTTATAAAGCAACAATTTGTGTCTGTACTACTGTAGAGACTATTCTAAGCGCATACACATGTGTGCGCGCGCACACACACACACACACACACACACAAGCATACTGTATGCAGAGCTTAATTTACACATTTCTGTGACCCCTATCATGGAGTACTGTAATGGGTGAAGGGCAGTGGCTGTCTAGAATGATAAAATTGAGTACAGCATGCAAGTTAGAACAACTCACGGAAAAGAGATAGTAAAAGCAGTCCCCATGTGACTCTCACTAGTGACAGCCCCACTCTGTCTCTAGTCTGTATACTGTATATATATTTCTCTCCTTCTTTTGTGGTTCACTCATTTTTAAGGACCAGTGACAATCATGGGAAACAAGTAAAGTTTGTTCCCCAGGACCAGTGAAAAGTTCCAGATAATTTGTAGCCCTGTTTGATTATCATCATCACCATCACCACAACTTTCACTGTGAGGTACTTAGTGTGGGTCTGTTGTTATTGCAGGTTTGATGAACCTGCAGCCTGTGAATCGTGTGTCCAGTAGAATGGATGACTGGAAGTTAAAGTTGAATTACAATGTGTTCTAGGTCTCCCCACGCTACCCAGCATGATGATAATAACCAGTGCAGCCAGAGTATATGCCATGCATTCACCGATTGATGAAAGTGGCCGTTCATTCTTCGAGTATGACAAGCTCACCAGCAATCGTTACACCTTCTTCTCCTCGTTGCTGGTCAAGATTTCTCCCCGCATGTATGACACCTCTGTGCCCAAGTGGCCTTTAGAGGTCAGTTCAGTCTACTCTTGTTTCTGGGGCCATTTACACTGTGACCAGGGCTGGTCTCGTGCCTGACTTGATTTGTGCTGGGCCTGTCCCGCTGAATAATTTACACCTTCGATCCAGACCAGGTTTGAATCAGGTTTATGTCATCATCATTCCAGACACATCATCTGTCTGCCATGATGCTTGTTACAAATGGCAAATCGTTTGCTTCCCAAGTTTATCAGATGGCACACAATAGAATACCAGCCTTGCTTCCTACTCCAGAGCAGAGCAAAGCGAGGCTCACATCCATCCCTGGACAAACAGCTAAATGTAAACAGAGTATTCCATGCCCAGCCCAAAACTTTTAACCAGTGTAAATGACCCCATTGTTTCAGTCTGCCATTGTTTATTTGCATGTCAAGGTGAAGCATTCTGAGCATTTTAAAACACCACACACATACTGACATGCAACACACATGCACACCCTAAAAAAGCTAGTTCTAATGAGAATCCACACAGGTGAAATACATGTTTGTAAAGTTCAGACCAGTTTATCCGTATGATTTTTGGGCATATTTTTATGCATAAATGTTCAGCATACAAAAATATGATGATAAATATTTCTAGACATATTTTGTGGTTCAGTTGTTTTCCGGTCTGGAATATGCCCAATTCTGGGTTTTGGGTGGCACATGTGTAAGTCTTTCAACCTCTCACTGCCATATTGTCAGTTTCTGTATTGTGCTTTGTGTGGTCTTGGCACTGAATTTTTGGGCAATTCAGAGCAAGGCTTGTGTTTCCGCAGCAAAGTACAAGCCTTCACCATTTTTCTGAATGCTGTGTTGTATTTTCACTAAGAACAAAATTGAAATTGAAAAGAACAGATGGAGAAAGTGCCAAAGCAGTGAGGGAACAAGTGGAATTGTCAAGATACAAATCTGTGCTAGGCATGGTGGAAAATATTCCAACTTTTCTAAAAATACAACTTTTGTTGTTGTTTCTTTTCTTTTTTAAGTGTAGGTTAAAGTCTGAAAGTTGTATTTATAAAAAGAAAAAAATCAAGCTGATTCATTGATGTCAAAATCACAACTGTGATTTCGTCTCATGTTGTCAGCCATGTTGTTTTTTGCCTTTTGAATTTTGAAAGACTTAATCAAACATCGGTGTGCACAGGTGAAATTGGAAGGAGGTCACATAGGTCGCACGTCATTGAGCACAGTGTCAACCATGACCTCCCTTGCAGATCCTGAGGGGGTAGAGCTGATGACTCAGATCACCCAGGTAAGGTCAACACATTCAGCCAACCATGGCATTTAAAACTGCTCTGAAGGCCCATCTGTTAAAATCCTGCTACTGCTAGCAAAAACTCTGTCCCCCCCATTCCCCAAATGTCTGTAATCATTTCAGTGCTGTTGACTGCTGTGGTGGGGGGGTATGTGTGTGTCACTATGTGTTGTGTGTGTGTGTGTGTGTGTGTGTGTGTGTGTGTGTGTGTGTGTGCGCCCGTGTGTGTGTGTGTGCATGTGAGCGCATGTGAGCGCTGTGTGTGTGTGTTTGTGTGTGCATGTCTGCGTTGGTGTGTGTGTGTGTGTGTGTGTGTGTGTGTGTGTGTGTGTGTGTGTGTGTGTGCACAGTGTAGATTTTGCTGTTTTGGCTTTTTACAATTTAAATAGCTTGTAATTGTTTTTGTCAACTTCCACCTGTAGTGTCTCAACTGTTAAACCTTTGCTTTCTGTACAGCATGCCAAGCTCTAATTTTATAGTCATTGTTCATGTGTATTAGTGTTTCATTATTATTATTAAGGCCCACAAGAGATCAGTTTGTAAATGTTACTGACCAGCAACAACTTTGAAATCTCAGTCTTAGAGTTAGACTTTTGCTACCCTACCTGGCCTCATTAGTTGCTAGTGGCTGGCAACATTCTTTTGCAGCTTCCATTGTTTTTGAGTTTAATCCACAGAGAGTGAGGGCTGAAGATTGGATGTGGCTGCATGAAGAGCAGGGGATGTTGTTGAGATAGATACACAGAAATATGGTTGCATTATTTTCTAATACAGGATTCTGACAGATCTTTAGTTTTAGTTTTTTGTCTGTGCACTGGTCAGTGTTTCCTGTCTAGTTAATGCCAGGCAGTGATCATGTGGCCACACTACTGATTGGATTCATAATGTAGTACACAAGCCAACAGTCCTTGGGACTGGTGTGAGGAGACTTGGTGGAGCAAAGCGAGAGCACTCGCTCTTGAAAATTAAGCTAAACATAATTGGGGAGTGGGGATGACTCAGTGGTAGAGAGATGGGCTCATGATCAAAAGGTCTCAGGTTTGAGTTCTGACAGAAGCAGTAGGAGAATTTTCTTCTCCAGGATCTATTTTCTGTGCTGACTCATGTTAGTATCCATTCCACCCCCGTGTTATCGCAGTGGCACATGAAACTAAAAGACCCTGGTCATTCTGCCAAAAGTGCAGGTGGCATGTTATAGATAAACATATGCATCCTATGTATGTGGCTTCAAATAAAGTAACACTGTAAATATAATCTGGTGCATGGTAGTATGATGTAAACAGAACTCACGCCAAGACGGCAGCAGTTTCACGTGGCACCAGCCACGTGACTACCAACAGCGCTGTAACCACTTTGGTGAATATTCAAAACACATATGACTAGAATGCAGATGCAGAGAATAGTACTATAGTTGCCATTTTGAAGTGCTTAGGGACCATCTTGAGATGAAGTGCTCAACAAGCTTTCATATAAAAACAAAATTAAAATGATCAAGTGTGCTCACCACATGGATGGGTGCATGGCTTTGTGCCCACCCCGAGATGTCTCCACGGTCATATTGTGTGCAGACTCTACAGAAAAATCCTTCAGTTGAGACTATGAACTGAGGTCCCCCATGTATATATATACATGTGAAAAAAATCACATGTATACACAGTTTAAGGATCCTGTAGTCCATGTCAGAGTCTGGTGCATTATGGAAACTGCAAAATAACTTGGGATGCACAAAAAGTGTCTGTCTTTAAAATGTTGATGTTAGACACTACGTAGAAGAAGAAAAAGAGCCCAGCTGTATACATGTATGGTAGTGTACTCTTCACACTGTATACTTGTATGGTAGTGTTCTCCTCAAGCTGTATACATGTATGGTAGTGTACTCCTCAAGCTGTATACATGTATGGTAGTGTACTCTTCATACTGTATACTTGTATGGTAGTGTACTCTTCACACAGTATACATGTATGGTAGTGTTCTCCTCAAGCTGTATACATGTATGGTAGTGTACTCCTCAAGCTGTATACATGTATGGTAGTGTACTCTTCACACTGTATACATGTATGGTAGTGTACTCCTCAAGCTGTATACATGTATGGTAGTGTTCTCCTCAAGCTGTATACATGTATGGTAGTATACTCCTCAAGCTGTATACATGTATGGTAGTGTACTCAAGCTGTATACATGTATGGTAGTGTTCTCCTCAAGTTGTATACATGTATGGTAGTATACTCCTCTAGCACTTCAGTGGGCCAGTTACATTTCAGGTGGTTTTGGTGGGCAAGGTTGTTCAAGTACAGACACCTGTAGAAGTATTTAATTGTTCATGTGTGCGTGTGTGTGTGTGTGATGAAATGTGCGTATTCTTATGTTTTTGTAAGTGCTCTTGGCTCTACAGAGATGGGGCGCCATAAATAATCTTATTGTTATATTATGTATCGTCTTTCAGGTGGTTTTGGTGGACAAAGAGACGCGACGGCCAATGCCTATAGAAGACAAGTGGCGGGAGCTGTACCAACAGCACTGTGTGCGGGGAGAGCCCCTTATTATCAAACGTGAGGATGTACCAGACTCTGGACCCCTCAGCATCTATGAGGTCAGTTGCTGTTGTTTGTTTTGATCACTTTTATATATTATAGCTCTATTCTCCATGTTTTGATCACTTTTATATAGCTCTATTCTTTGCTCTCAAGCAGACTCACTGCGCTCTTATATTTGTGCAGAAGTTTGGTTTGTTTCTGTCAAAGATATTGTCCACTGAGATATCACAGTCCTTCTTACAGCCTACTAAAAAAAAAGAAAAAAGGTCAGGACAGATTCCAAATACTCGCCTTGCATCAAGTGGGCTTATTGACTGACTGGATCAAGCAGCATTTCTTCTTCACTGACAGCAGCAGGTAAATCACAAAATTCAGTTAGGCCACAAAGTGTATCAGAAAGTAGACGCACCTTTATTATGTGAAACCTCATTCCCTTCCCGCTTTGATCTCTTTACTCAGAGTAAAGAAACTACAAGTGCACTTTCTTCAGCCACAAGTTCACAAAGACTGTTATTCACTGGTCTTTGCAGGGAAGTTTCTTCAGCCACAAGTTCACAAAGACTGTTATACATCGCCGCATCGGCCTTTTCAGTGTGCCACTCAGCCCGTTAATAAGGGCAGTAACTCTCCATTCCTATCCTCAGGTTTATGTGTGGATTGCGTTATCTTGGAACAGAATGTCTTCACTTCTATGCAGCGCAAGATTTTAATGTTCACGTTCCTCTTTGAATCCCAGCACATAAAAGGTTAAAAAGAACACCTGTTTAATATGACAATAGACCACATACAAATTTTGGGGCTTCCCCCTTTTGAAGTAATGAAACAAGGTAAGCATGGTGAAAAATGAAAATGTAGGCTACTTACCTGCTTTCTGTTGTGGTGTGTTGGTGTTTAATGTTTGGAAGAATGTTGGTATGACAACTGTCAAATTCTTTCAAACACTGGACACCAGCAGACCACAGCCAAAAGCGGATAAGCAGCCTACATTTTCATTTTTCGCCTATGAACCGTTTCATCACTTGAAAAAGGGGCATACCCCAAATATTTGCCTGTTGTGTATCGTCATATTAAATAGGCGTTCTTTTTAACCTTTTACGTGTTTGGATCTTGTTGTGGAACACTAGCAGGCATCCTTGTTTCAATTTTTCTTTTCTTCCTCTGTGGAGCTTGCTCCTGTACAGCACTAAATGGCCTCATCTTTCTGATTTCACAGGTGAAGATTGCCTGGAGCGACACAGACAACTACAAGCACACCAACTTTTCCAGCTATCTCCGCTTTGCCATTGATGCCGTCCATGATGCACTGAAACAGGGAAAGCTGCAGAGTCAAATCTCAGAGGCGGAAGTCTCCTCCGGAACAGCAGTGGCAAAAGTAGCATACCTGGGAGAGAGCGTGGAAGGGGATGTGTTGAGGGTGAAAGTCTGGTGCCCAGAGGGTTTGGAGAGAACCGTAATGTGCTCCATGGAGAAAGAGGGACAGGTAGTCAACCAGGTGACTCTTACCTTCCACAGTGCGGAGAGAGAGAGAGCACCTTTAGCACTATAGCAAGTGAACTGTGATGTGCTCAGAGAGAGCACCTTCCACAGTGTAACAAGTGAACTGTGACGTGCTCAGAGAGAGAAGGAGGGACAGGTAGTCAACCAGGTGACTCTCACCTTCCACAGTGTAACGAGAGAGAGAGAGAGAACTCAAACTCAAAAACTTTATTTTACAAGTATTGTAGTTTAGGTTCTGTCAAAAACCTATCTAACCACTAGTCCTTGCGAGAGAGAGAGAGAGAGAGAGAGAGAGCGAGCACCTTCCACAGTGTCACAAGTAAACTGTGATGTGCTCAGAGAGAAGAACAGGTAGTCAGCCAGGTGACTCTTACCTTCCACATGTGCTCAGAGAGAGCACCTTCCACAGTATAACAAGTGAACTGTGATGTGCTCACAGAGAGAGAGAGGGGGACAGGTAGTCAACCAGGTGACTTTCAGCATAACCAGTGAATTGTGATGTGCTCAGAGAGAGGAGGGACAGGTAGTCAACCAGGTGACTCTCACCTTCCACAGTGTAATGAGAGAGAGAAAACTCGAAATCAAAAACTATATTTTACAAGGATTGTAGTTTAGGTTCTGTCAAAAACCTATCTAACAACTAGTCCTTAAGAGAGAGAGAGAGAGAGAGAGCACCTTCCACAGTGTCACAAGTAAACTGTGATGTGCTCAGAGAGAGCACCTTCCACAGTGTCACAAGTAAACTGTGATGTGCTCAGAGACACAGAGAGAGAGAGCACCTTCCACAGTGTCACAAGTAAACTGTGATGTGCTCAGAGAGAGAGAGAGAGCACCTTCCACAGTGTCACAAGTAAACTGTGATGTGCTCAGAGAGAGAGAGAAGAACAGGTAGTCAGCCAGGTGACTCTTACCTTCCACATTTGCTCAGAGAGAGCACCTTCCACAGTATAACAAGTGAACTGTGATGTGCTCACAAAGAGAGAGAGGGACAGGTAGTTAACCAGGTGACTTTCAGCATAACCAGTGAACTGTGATGTGCTCAGAGAGAGGAGGAGGGACAGGTAGTCAACCAGGTGACTCTCACCTTCCACAGTGTAATGAGAGAGAGAGAACTCAAACTCGAAAACTTTATTTTACAAGGATTGTAGTTTAGGTTCTGTCGAAAACCTATCTAACAACTAGTCCTTAAGAGAGAGAGAGAGAGAGAGAGTGTGTGAGCACCTTCCACAGTGTCACAAGTAAACTGTGATGTGCTCAGAGAGAGAGAGAGCACCTTCCACAGTGTCACAAGCAAACTGTGATGTGCTCAGAGAGAGAGAAGAACAGGTAGTCAGCCAGGTGACTCTTACCTTCCACATGTGCTCAGAGAGAGCACCTTCCACAGTATAACAAGTGAACTGTGATGTGCTCACAAAGAGAGAGAGGGACAGGTAGTCAACCAGGTGACTTTCAGCATAACCAGTGAACTGTGATGTGCTCTGAGAGAAGAGAGAGAGACAGGTAGTCAACCAGGTAACTTCCAGCATAACCAGTGAACTGTGATGTGCATAAGAGGGGGGTGGGGGGTGGAGGGGGTCATAAAGTGGTGAGCCAGGTAACACGCCTCTTCCAGTGCAACAGATGATGTGATGATGAACCGGGTAGTACACACCTTTCAGTGTAACCAGTGAACTGTGCTGCGCTCTACAGAGAGGGAGGGACATGAGGTGGTGAACCAGGTAACACATACTGTCAGTGTAACTGGTGAACAGAGAGGGAGGAACATGAGGTGTGTGTGTTTGGGGAGGGGGGGGGGGGCGCACAAATAGTAAACCAGGTAATAACTTTCCCGTTACCAGTGAACAATGATGTGGACCATTGGGGGGGGGGGGGGGGGAGATAGTAAACCTGGTGATGACAACATGACCGGTGAACAATGATCAGTGATTGTGCTAGACATTTTTTAATTCAGTGTAACATGTATAAGATGATGAAAGTGTGTCACAGAAACATGTCGGGCAGTCTAACTGGCCAGATACACTACTGCTACTAGAGCTATGGCTACTAGCATCCACCCTGCTCCCTTCCCTGTCTAGAACACACACACAGCATGCTCGTGTGCACACACACACACACACACACACACACACACACATACACACACACACACACACACACACACACACACACACATATATCATGCTCATGTGCATGTGCGCACACACACACACACACACACACACACACACCCTCCCAAACTCCAAGCACTTTTTTACGACATCCTTCCTTCAACCACTGCTGTATATAGTTATGTCATAGGTTCCTGAAAACTGTCAGCAAGCGAGCAGTTTTTCGTTGGTGCTCAAACAGGAGTAAGTTTGTTACAAACAATTCAAATTATATCAGACGTTTGTTTTATAACTGATCATGTTGCTTACGCCAGCTCAAATGAAACTAAAATCGTTTGAATCGAGAAGGAACTCTTCTTTTTTTTAACCCGCAGTGGATGCGTCTCATGTTTACATGCATGCTTGGGTGCTAGGTTGCTTCCACATGCATGCTTGGGTGCTAGGTTGCTAGGGTGTGTGTCTTATCAGTACCCAAACCTTTTCGGAGGGCGCTGACCGTGTCTGTGGACAGCTGCATGGAGATAAAGAGTGCCCTTTTGGTGGTGTAACCAAATCTGGCAGAGTTTGGAGGAAGGTGCCGGAAAGTGGTGCTTAGAGTGTGACGCCATCCCTCTCTTTCTGCTGCATTTGTTGTTTAATTTTACTTTTTAAGGTTTTGTTTTTAAAACGGGTCAAATGAAAAAATCAGTCTTACTGATACTGTGATAGCTGAATTTTTTTCCCTGGTACATGCTGATTTTAGCCAGAAATTCCTAACGGAAGCCCTGCTGTTGTGTGCTACACAGATAAGAGAAAGACAAAGTGGGTGACTTGGCTTCCATTAACTCTTTCAAACTGTGTCTGAAGCAGGCTTCTGACACTCTCACTGACTGGTTGGAGCCGTGTCGGAAGCACACGCATAGCACATAGTGGGCTGTGAACTGTGATGTGACAGTTTGTGATTTTACATGACAACATGAGAAACACATGGGACACAAATCAAGCAGTAAATGGAAGCCTGTCCATTTTCCGTTGGGTACCCTGCCTTGAATTAAGGATGCAACAATTTGGGCTGGTTTTATGCTTTTTCCACCACATGTGACTGGCTCACATGCACTAAAAAATCATGCCTCCAAGAACAAAGAATTGAAATGTCTGGACAAACTGCATACTACTTCAAAGGGAAATAATCACTATTTCCTGAGATATTCATCGTTTGACTTGATTGCAATGATGCTGTTCATTTAGCTGTTAGCAAAGTTTGTTACCGGTCTCTGACAAGCGGGCTTGTAAGCAGCATTGAGGAATTACCGAGTAAAGCCCCTTTACTGACAAGTGGGTTTGTCAGACACTGGCAAGAGTTAAATGGTTTTGACTTACCCAGAATTCAAACTAAGGTGAATTTTGGTGTAAGTTGTTTGACTCATCAGACATCACACCGATTCTAAAACAGGACTGAATGGCATGCATGAATGTACATCTTTCCTTTTTCTTTTCTAATGTATTGAAATACTTCTCTTTGTGGCTGTCATTTTTTTATACCAACATATAAACAAAGACTTGTGTTCAAATATTTGTGTTGAGAGTGTTTATGTCATGAGGCCTCTGTGTGTGTTTGTTCATGTGTGCACCTGTAATCTATTATATGTGAACATGTATTATATATATCATAGATAAACACACAATAACACTTTAAGTTTAACAGCGAATAATAGAGATCAGACACAACATACGGCTACTGTGAAGATTTTATACTATGTGTATTCTGTTATCAGGAAAGTATACTAGGCATACTTGTGAAAACTGTTCATGTACACATAACACATCTGTACACGGAATGAAAAACATAACTGTTCAAAATTCAGGATTTTTTTCTTTTTGTTGATTTTTTTCACAACAGTAAACCAAAATATGTAATTTACAGCAAAAAATTTGCTGCACACATACCATAGCAAACACAAAAGTTCTCTCCTTGTTTCTGAAGATCCAATGCATGCAAATATGACTGGCAAAGGGGAGTAACTGCTGATTTAGCAGGAGCTACTGAACCTGAAAAGTCAGGAACAAGACCATGCATCTTTTCAATGCACCTGTGCCTAACTAACATGCTGCCAATATAATTATGACAATTGGTGAAGTGAGGCGTTGACTCCATTTACTGGGTGCCCATTTGAAACTGGGACTTTAAAGTCTAATTAAGAATCAAAAATATTGATTCGTCTTCTGTAAACATGGGAAATTTGAATTATGGTCATGAAGAAAAAGTAAACAGATAATAATGTCCTGCATTGTTTCTCTGTCTGTCTGTCTGTCCCTCTCTCTCTCTCTCTCACACACACACACACACACCATTACTTTCATGAAAAGAACTTAAATAAAAGGAAGTTGGCCTTTGACAAGTTGGCAAAGCCATAAAATTATTCAGAGTGGCCTTAAATCTGGGCAAGCCCCACTCCAGCTTCAGTAATACCTTAACACTATGACTAAAACAACAGCACCATGGGGCTCTGATCTCAATACAACATTTTCCATTAGTTCCAACACTAAAGCTAGTCAAAAAGATGTATACCAGTAAACAAATATGATAATTAGATGTTACTCCTGCTTGATTTCAAAAAGAGCATTGTAACAGCAAATACCTAAAAACAAAAAACAAAACAAAAAAATCATCAATGGGTCAGATGTATTGGCTTTTTTGTGTGTGTGTGTGTGTGTATGGCCTTCACCTCCACTGCCACACTCAAATGATGTGTCTGGTCAAGGCAAGATAGAAGCACCAATATAAACAACAGTTTGCAAAAACTGGTGGACCAAAGGTAAAAAACTGACATTATTGCAAAGCTTGCATCATGGCACTATGTTGCAGAGCATTGATATTCTGCAAAACTCTGATGTAACTGAAACACTGTAGCAGGTAAGCATTAAGCTAAAGTAGATGCTGGGGAAGAAATTGGCCTGACCATGCATACATATAATACAGTTTATCACTGGCATGAACTGAAACCTCTGGTGTTGCTCCAATAGTCCTCAGCAAGCACCACACATCACAAGGGCTTTCAGACGCGGAGCATCATCACACTTCATCAAACGAGCAGTCTCAGTACTGCAACATTTTTCCAAGCACCAGACATAGCTCAGCCCCAAAAAGATCAGTGCCAGTGAATGAGTGCTCCATCTCGTTTTTCATCATTTTTCACTGTTTAATTGTTGTTTAAAAGTGATGTTTGTCATTTGTGGCTTGATAACGGGGGACTACCCCCGAAAACTCACCTGTTGTGTTTTGTCCTAATAAATAGCGTTATCTTAAACCTTTTATGTGTTTGGATCGCAGCACTGCACACATCACACAGTTGCGTGCCCAGTGTGTTTGGTCCTTTTGTGTGCCTTCAAGGTGCCAAACTGGGTAAAAGTCTTCTTGCAAACTTCACACACGTAGGGTCTCAGGCCAGTGTGGCTCACCTTGTGTGCCTTCAAGAAGTGAGCCCGGGTAAACTGCTTACTGCACACATCACAAAGGAAGGGGTTATAACCAGTGTGGGTCCTCTTATGGTCCTTCAAATGACCCATCTGGGTAAAGGCCCACCCGCACACATCACACAGAAAAGGTCTGTGACCAGTATGAATCCTCTTGTGTCTCTTTAAATCATGAGCCCCAGTGAAAGCCTTACTGCACACATAACAGACAAAAGGTTTATGGCCTGAGTGGGTCATCTTGTGTTTTTTCAAGCTACCAGCATGCAGATAAACCTTACTGCACATGTCACACCCATGCCGTCTGGCTGCATCCTTCTCATTACCTGTCATGTTGACATGGTTACCAGCATTGCAGTCAAGCCTTGAGACCTCAGGACACACAGTGTACTGTTCTTGACCATGAGATGAAACTATCTGAATTTTTATGTTGCTGTTCTCATCACAAGCAGATGCATGTTGGACTACTTTCATGTTAGCGGCTGTTTGACACAGTCTGGGATGATGATCCTTGTGGGTCCTCTTATGTCTCTTCAAGTCTGAAGTCTGAACAAAAGCCTTATTGCACACATTACACACAAAAGGCTTGTAACCGGTGTGAATCCTCTTGTGCTTCTCCAAGTTAGAGGCTTTTGTAAAAGCCCTGCTGCACATATCGCATGCATGTCGTCTGACTCTGTCCTTCTCTTCATGTGTCCCTTTGCCCAACGCACCAACACTACTGTCGGTTTCAGGTGACTCGACACACACAGTTCGGTGCTGTCCACCATCAAAAAAAACTGCATGCTTTTTTAAACCGTGTATTGGTGCATTGTCATTCTCAACAAAATCAAAAGAACTGTTTTGACAAACATCAGGTCTGTCAAGGGATGATGGTGTAGCATAAATGGCAGAAGGTGGCAATGAGTGCTGGACTTGTCTTTTGGCATCAGTTGTTTGATACCCTGCAGAAGTCTTGTGGATTGTCATGTGTATCTTCAACTGGCCGTTCTGGGTAAAAGCCTTACTGCACAAGCTGCACACAAAAGGCTTGTGACTGGAGTGGATCCTCTTGTGCCTCTTCAAATCATGAGACTGGGTAAATGCCTTGGTGCACACATCACACATGAAAGGTTTATGTCCTGTGTGGATCCTCTTGTGTTTCTCCAAGTTAAAGGCGTTTGTAAACACCTTGCTGCACACGTCACACCCATGCCGTCTGGCCAAGTCCTTGCTCTCTTCACCGGCCCCATCAACAGAACTACCGACACCACAGTCAGGCCTGGAGGACTCAGAACACAGAGCTTCTTGTTTTTCATCATCCAATGAGCCTGTGTTCAGTTTTAGACTGTCACTCTGAACAAAATTCCCAGAATGGTTTAGGCACACATCAGATCGGTCCAGGGATGACTGTGCTGTGGAGTTGTCAGCAGATGGCAATGAGTGCTGGACTTGCCGTTTGTCACTTGGTATCTGACACCCAGAAGGCCCTGCGTGGATCATCATGTGTTTCTCCAAGAGACCGGTCTCAGTGAACTGCTTAGTGCACACATCACATGTAAAGGGTTTATCAACAGTGTGCATCATCTCGTGTTCCTTCAAGGTAGCAAGCAGGGCAAAAGCCTTGCAACAAATATTGCACATAAATGGTTTACCAACAGTGTGAGTCATCTCGTGTTCCTTCAAGGCAGCAAGCAGGGCAAAAGCCTTGCAACAAACATTGCACATAAATGGTTTATCAACAGTGTGGGTCACCTTGTGCTCCCTCAAGGTGGAAGCCTGGGTAAACTGCTTGCTGCAGATATCACAAAGGTAGGGTTTACACACAGTGTGGATTCTCCTGTGTTCCTTCAGGTGACCCGTCTGGGTAAAAGCTTTGCCGCATGTGTCACACACAAAAGGCTTGTGACTGGAGTGGATCCTCTTGTGCCTCTTCAAGTCATGAGACTGGGTAAAAGCCTTGGTGCACACATCACATGCGAAAGGTTTATGCCCTGTGTGGACCCTCCTGTGTTTCTGCAAGTTGAATGCATTTGTAAATGCTTTACAGCATACATCACATACATGCTTTCTGGTTCCATCCTTGCTCTTCTCACCTGTCCCATCAGCATGGTCACCAGTGCCACAGTCAGCTCCAGAAGTTTCAACACACACAGCTTGCTGTTTTTCACCATCGGCTGAACCTATGTCTGTTTCTAAACTGTCATTTTGAACAAAATCATCACAATATTTACCTATGTCTGCCTTTAAACTGTCAGTCTGAAAAAAATCACTCAAACAGTTCCCTATGTCTGTTTTTAAACTGTTCTTTTGAACAAAATCACCAAAATGGTTACCTATGTCTGCTTTTAAACTCTCGCTCTGATTCTGAACAAAATCACTAGAATATTTACCTGTGTCTGTTTTTAAACTGTCATTCTGAACAAAATCACCAGAATAGTTCTGACAGATGTCAGTTCTGTCCAGGTTTGGTGGTGCAGCAGCAGACATGACAGCAACTGGCAAGAGCTGTTGGACCTGTCTTGTGTCTGTGGCTGTTGGATATGCTGTAGATTTCATGTGGATTATCATGTGTGTCTTTAAATGACCAGTTTCAGCAAACTGCTCCATGCACACATCACATGATAAAGGCTTGCCATCATGGGTTCTCTCGTGTTTCTTCAATCTAGGAAGCTGGGTAAAAGCCTCACTACAAACATCACGCACAAATGATCTGTGACCAGTGTGTACCATCTTGTGATCCCTGAAGATAGAACCCTGGGTAAACTGCTTGCTGCACACATCACAAAGATAGGGTTTACAAGCAATGTGGATTCTCTTGTGCTCTCTCAGGTGACCCATCTGGGAAAAAGCCTTATTACACATGTTACACACAAAAGGTTTCTGACCAGCATGGGCCATCTTGTGTGTCTTCAAGCTATAAAACTGGGGTAAAGCCTTTCTGCACACATCACACACAAAATCAGGCTTTCGACAAGAGTGGATCCTCATATGTCTCTCCAAGCCATGCGAATCGGTAAAAGCCTTGGTGCACACATCACACACGAAAGGCTTATCCGCTGCATGGATCCTCTCGTGTTTAGAGTCCAAATTACAGGTGGTTGTAAACCCTTTGCTGCACACATCGCACACATGCTTTCTGGCTCTGTCCTTGCTCTCTTCACATGCCCTGTCAGTGTGGTTACCAATGTCAAAGCCAGGCCTGGATGACTCACAACACACAGGCTGTTGTTTCTCACCACCAGGTGAAACCATATCAATGTGTAGACCATTGTTCTCAGTAACGTTCATGGGACTGTCTCGGGCTGATGGTGTGGCACAGCTGGCAGCAAACACTAACAGTGATGACTGGTAAACATTTCCATCATTGGTGGCTCTTTGATACCCTGCAGATGTCGCATGAATCATCTTCAAATGATCATCCTCAGCAGACTGCTCAGTGCAGGGTTTATGATCAGAATGGGTCGTCTTGCGTTTCTTCTGGGTACCAAGCTGAGAGAAAGCCTTACCCCAAGCATCACACACAGTGGGTTTATGATCAGTGTGGCTCATCTTGTGAATCTTCAAGTATGCAGCCTGAGTATATCGTTTACCACACACACCACATACAAATGGTTTATAACCAGTGTGGATCCACTTGTGCATCTTCAAGCTGACAGCCAAGGCAAAGGCCTTACTGCACACATCACACACAAAAGGTTTATCACCAGTGTGGATCCGCTTGTGTTTCTCCATGTTACTGCGCCGAGCAAATGCCTTACTGCACACATCACACACATGTTGCCTAGCTCCATCCCTCCTCTTTTCACCTTTCCCGTCATCACGGTTACCAACATCACTGTTGGGTTTAGAGGACTTGTGGGACACAGTTTGCTGTTTTCCACCATAAGATGAAACTATGTTAACATTTGGTGATGAGCGTTTGACTCTCCTGTCAGTGGCTGCTTGATGCCCTGCAGATGTCATGTGGATTATAGTGTGCCTCTTAAACTGACCAAGCTGGGTGAAAGCCCTGCTGCATATATCACACACAAATGGCTTGTAACCAGTGTGGACCCTCTTGTGCACATCCAAGTCATAAGCCCGGGCAAAAGTCTTCCCACACACGTCACACACAAAAGGTTTATACCCAGTGTGGATCCTCTGGTGTATCCTCAAGTGACAAGCGTCAGTGAAAGCCTTACTGCACACATCACACTCAAACGGTTTATCGCCCGTGTGGCTCCGCTTGTGTCGCTCCAAGATACTAGGCCGTGTAAAATCCTTCCTGCACACATCACACACATGACGCCTGGCTCTGGCACTCTTCTCTTTGTCTGTCTCATCACCATGTTTAGCAGCACCACAGTCAGGTCTGGAGGACTCCAGACAAAGAACCGGCTGTTTCTCACTATCATCCAGAGCCTTGTGAATATTTAAACTGCCATTCTGACCAAAAGCAGCAGACGAGTGTTGGTATGTGTTGGGGCTGTCCCGGGGTGACGGTGTAGGAGGAATGACAGCAGACAGCAATGAGTGCTGGACTCGTCTCTTGTCTGTGACTGTTTGATACCCTGCAGATGCCATGTGGACAATCATGTGCTTCTTCAAATGATCAGCCTCAGCAAACTCCTCAAGGCACACCTCGCACATAAAGGGGTCATGACCCGCATGGGTCATCGTGTGTTTCTTCAAACTACGAAGCTGGGTAAAAGCTATACCACAAACATTACACACAAAAGGTTCACGGCCACTGTTGTGGGTTGTCCTGTGTGTCTTTAAGTGAGCAGCCCTACTAAACTGCTCTTTACATACATCACAGCGGTAGGGTTTATCACCGGTGTGGATCCTCTGGTGTTCCTTCAAGTGATACAGCTGGGTGAAAGCCTTACTGCACACATCACACACAAAAGGCTTGTCACCAGTGTGAGTCAGCCTGTGTCTCTTCACGTCACTAGTGCGGGTAAAAGCCTTATTGCACACGTCACATACAAACGGTCTATGCCCCGTGTGGACCCACTTGTGTTTCTGCAAGTTACCGGCATGTGTAAAAGCCATGTGGCACACATCACACACATGCCGCTTGTCTCCACTCCTCTTCTCTTTGCCCCTCTTGTCACCATGGTTACTACCCCAGTGGGGTCTGGAAGACTCAGATTCAGGACACAGAGCCTGCTGTTCCTCACCATGAGATGAAAGCATGTGAACTTTGAGACTGCCATCATGAACATCAGGAGCAGAACAGTTTTGACGTACATGGGATGCATCCAGGGATGATGGTGCAGCAGAGATGACAGCAGACAGTAAGGACTGTTGGACCTGCCTCTCGTCAGTGGCTGTCTGGTGATACCCTGTCGATGTTTTCCCCCTTGCATCACATGCTTTGACTTGCATCTGAAACAACAGGAACAATAAGGCCATGACTCACTCATATGACCCCCTGCCCCCCCCCCCCCCCCCCCCCCCCCCCAACCAAGAAAGAAACCATTCCCTGTAAGAAAACACTAAAAGAAAAATATTTTATTATGGTGACCTATGCTAGGAGATTGCTGTCTGCTTCTTGGAGAGAAGGAGGAGGAGGAGGTGGTGGTGGTGGTGGTGGTGGTGGGGTGGTGGGGGTGGGGGTGGTGTGGGGTGGTGGTGGTGTGGTGTAGTGGTGGTGTGGTGGCGGTGGTGTGGTGGTGGTGGTGGTGTGGTGGTGGTGGTGTGGTGGTGTGGTTGTGGTGGTGTGGTTGTGGTGGTGTGGTGTGGTGTGGTGGTGGTGGTGTGGTGGTGGGTGGGTGGGTGGGTGGGTGCATGTGTGCGTGCACACCTGTACGTGTGGTTCTTTTTAAGAAACAATGCTTCACTGAGCAACAGCAAAACATAATGATGAGAAAGTGGGTGAAGTTTCCAGTTGCAAGTGAGTGTTCCATCCCTATCACAGAGTTTGTAAGATCCTGCTAATGCACTTACACCTATACAATGATTAAACTTGATCAAATGACAGCTCATCAAGCGAATACAACCAGCAACTTTTACCTGTCCAATACCCCGTGTAACTTTGACAAGAATATGAGGTTAAAGACAAGAAAACTGGTATTAACAGGTAAAGTTAAGCAGGGGTCACAGTCAATGAGTGATGTAACAACTGAAAGATTCTACTACAAACGTTGAAGGATAAGCACAAAATATTAAGGTTCTCATCTTCTGAAAAGGAAGAGTTAATTATCTCCTTTAAACAGATTCAAACCTAAAAAAGGTATGTAACAAAACAAAACAAAAAAGGCATTATTCATTATTAAAACAACCAAAGAACCATACACAGGTTGAAGTAATCAAACTTAACTGTATGAGAACTTAACAAGTTCACAATTTCAATTTCCATGGCTGATGCCACTGAATCTTAAAATATGGTCAAGTTTGCAACAGGTGACCAGTATGAACAGGTATCAGTTTGATGTTCATCGGCTATGGAGAGAGAAAAAAGAAAATCATACATATATATATGACTAAAACAAAATTAGAAGAAAAGAATCACACCATAACAATCTTGTTGTTCTTGTATTCATCTCTACCACCAGTGCTGGTGCTGATGTCACTGGTTGCTGTCTCAGAGGGAGTCAAGCTGCCTTTCAGTTTCACCACCTGATCCTCCCTGGACTCTGCAAATAGTCCAGTGCCAGTTCAATCCCTCACCACAGTGTAGCAATCTGGCTGATTAGCTGAGCAAGAACCCATAACTTGAGCTCCTGGGTATGCAGCTACGTTGGTTCACTTCTTACCAACGAAGACCAGAAAAAGGTTGGCTTATGGTATGATAGATGCTCGTGCCACACATACTAGTCTTCTTCATGACGTCAAAAGACACAACTGCTGGGCACAAAACGGCAATGTTCATATTGACAAATATTTTCATGACTTTTAAACATCAGTGTTTAAAAACTAAACCACAAATTGACTGATATTGTGATAAACTTTCAATCAATTTTTGTTGATAGGGCCTGTGACACTGCTTTGCTTGGAATCTCCTTTAATTTCTGCATAATATGATAATATATATATGCAGTGAGTCAACACCAGACAGATGGATGTACCTTGAAAATTACTGGAGTCACTCAGCATCATAAGCAGTTTCTAAAATGGTTTCTAGTTACTGTACTTTCCTGTAAAAACCCAAGACCGAAAGAGGGAGACTGCACTGCTTCTGGAGGGCACTCATTCCAGTCTCTGATTATGCCGGGAAAGAATGTGTTGTTTCTGCAGTCAGTGCGGCAGCAGGGAACATTAGTACAGCAGGCTGTGGTTACTTTTTCCCTTCCTTTGGTTTCAGGTCTGGGCACCGCACACATTCTTCCCCAGTGGATAGTTTGGAGAGCATTGCAAGCCGGGTAGTTCAGTGTAGGTGTTCTAACTTGTCTAAGGACCCCCATTTCAACTGGTGGAGTATGTCTCCAACACTCAAGGAATCTCTGTGTCTGTTCAGGACAAGATGGGCTGTCCTTCTCCCGACTTTCTCAATGCTAGAAATACATGCGCTTGCTGCAATGGGGGTGCCATTCTAGATGTGCTTGTTGCAGTGGGGGCCCATTCTAGATGTGCTTGCTGCAGTGGGGGCCCATTCTAGATGTGCTTGCTGCAGTGGGGGCCCATTCTAGATGTGCTTGCTGCAATGGAGGTCCCATTCTGTTCTTGCATATTATGATGAGGGGACATACCATGGCCTTGTACTTTGTAGGAGAGCTCCTCAATTTCAGTTGTGGCAACTTCCAGACCTGTTCCTCAAGAATAAACCTAAAAGCCAAGCATCCTGTTTGCCTTGCCATAGATGTTGTCAGTGAGCTTTTCCTACCCAAGGTCACTCTGCAGTGTCACCCCAAGGTTACTTGCTGAGGTCACTGTCTCCAGGGCTTGGCCATGGACTGTGTAGTCACCTACATCTAGTGCTGAAGGAGTAAAACACAGTGTAAAAGGTTGGCAAATTTAAGTTTTTTTTATTTTTTATGCCCCATACCTAATCGACCCTGTTCCCATTTAATTATAAAGTTTAAACGAAATTCTTCCATTAATGACCAGTGGACGAGTGGTCAAAGATTTGACTATCACTGTCATATTTAATATCATATATATATATATTGACGGATTGTGTTATTTTGTTTTCATAATCGACCAAACTCTGACATGGGACTACAGGATCTTTTTAACGTGCATGTGAGCTGTGACATTTTTGCATGACACAAGGGGGACTGAGCGTGGTCACCAGATGGATGGGTGACTAGGTTTTGCGCCCTCCCTGAGATTTCTCTGGAGTCACAACTCACATTCTATGCAGACTACAAAGGTCCTTCGCCGGATGAGACTAGAGACCGAGGTCCCCCGTGTACATTATACGCATGCAAAAAGATCACATACGCACGTTAAAGACCCTGTAGTCCATGTCAGAGTTCGGTGGACTATGGAAACAACAAAATAACCCACCATGCACTAAAACTAAAACTGTCAGACTCTTCATTCTGAAGGACACGAGTTTTGAACGAAGAAGGTGGTATCTGGGTTTGTAATTTCTTCCGAATGTACGACTGGTTTGAATGGTGCATAGTAATTATGTTGTCAGAATACATAAAAAATATTAGATTCCAATGCATGCAGGACTGTATGTGGGGCACTTAACAGTGTCAGTGATAAATTATAATGCATAATATTTTCACAAAATGATCAACCAGACCTATGCAAGACGGAAGTCGGACAGTCAAGGGAAATAATTATTGTTCACTGTGGCCAGATCTGTCTGCGGTAGTTATCCAAAGCCCGTCTATTTTAAGAGCCCCACAACTAGCCAGATCCGCGAGAGGTGCCACAGCGCATGCTGCCGGCATCCCATTTCGTTTTCGTCCACATGATCTCTCCACTGTCTCAGTTTACTTTACTCGTGTACACGGCCACTCCCTGACCCCAGTGCCAGCGTATGCTTGTTGAATTTTAAGATGGGGGGGGGGGCTAAAAGTGGACACTGCCTTCAACCCTGACACTGCTGCCACTTTTGTTCAAGACACTTCACAGAAGAATGTTTCAAGTATGGTGAATAAACTGCTCATCTCATTGCGTTTTTAAATTATTATTTATGTTCTTTGATTCACACAAAACCTTTTATGCCACATATCAAGTCCAACACACAACTGTGAGTGAAAAAGGGCAACTTTATTCATAAAGTGCCAGATATCCCGCTTTCCTTGCGTACAATTCCGTGCTCTTTGCACTTGCCTTGGCAGGACCACCATGACTGTTGACAACCGCACATATGTATCCACACATATGTTGTTTAATTAGTACGACTGTGCAGAACATCCACAGAGAGAGAAACACACACACACACACACACATTTAAGACTGCTGTCATAACTTTATTTAATATTTAACTTGAATTACCACGCTAGTTCAGTCTTACGACACGTTGGGATTGTAGTGTTTACTCAGGCTGTTCTTGCATCACAATTCACATCATTAGTCAATGGGGACAATGCTTGTTTCTGCAGGTCCAGAAAGAGGCAATATCTGATTCCAGGCAGTCTTCCAACTAAGTACATGTCTTCCAAGACAATTGAAACTCCAAAACCACTGGAGAGGAAACGTGTGGTTGACAGGACACTAAAATCCATTTACTAGCTATTGAGCCAAGCAGTGAGGGTGACAAGCATGTTGTGAAAGGAATGTTGTGAAAGAAGTCCGACATAAGAGATGTAACACTAACAGTGATATTTTGCAAAATTTCAGTTCAGTGTTACTTTACGTCCACAGAGACTGTGTAGACTATTAGATTTACATCATTTAGAGACTAAATTTTGCTAGGTTATCATTTAGTTTATTTGTATCTAGGTCTTGCTGATGGGGCGGGGATAGCTCAGTGGTTAGAGCACCGGACTCGTGATTGAAAGGTCGCGGGTTCGAATCCCTGCTGGAACGGCGGGAGAATTTTCTTCTCCAGGGTCGACTTTCTGTGCTGACTCTTATTTCGGTATCCGTTCCACCCCCGTGTTACCACAGTAGCACGTAAAAAATCCCGGTCATTCTGCCAAAAAGTGCAGGTGGCAGGTTACAGCTAAACACGCATACACCTTACGTATGTGGCTTTTATTGAACCGTGCTTCAGCATTGGTCACAGCTTGTCCCTAATATGTCAAATGACATCTGAGGACATTAAGCATCAACTCATCATCATCACCTAGCAAAATTTAGTGGGGATAATTAATTGCATTTAATATGCTGTTTTGGGGAAATTTCTTCATTACAATTTAGATGTAGTCTTGGTTGTCAGTGTATAAGTTTGTGATAAATATTGTTGTGAGAGTAGGAGGATGGGTTCTGCTAAGTTAATCAAATAATTGTGATGTTTGGTATTTTTCAGTATTACTATTAGGGTGACAGAGGTCTGTCCCCTGAGTTCATAATACAAATACTTATGTGGCGTCATCATGTTATGCACACAAAAAAAAGTTTCTACATCACTGATCATCAGCTATCCATGCCCTAACCCACAACTTTTTGGGACTGCCTTTATCAAATTGATAAGGGTAAAAAAAAAAAAAAAGCCACATAAACAACAATACGCTATAAACTACAACTACGATTGTAATTAAAAAAACAAAGCCACAGACCATAAATGTTGGTGTTCAGTGTTTGGTCAGTCAGTGCGGTATGAACAAACCTGCCAATGGCACAAAATCTAAATCCAAACCACCTCCCGGGCAACAGAGATATGACATGAGAGTGAAGAGGCTCTCTGCATTGTACTACAAAAAGATTGCTTTGTAAATGTAATTAAAAACTGTACTTTAGTTGAATTTGAGCAATGGTTACTGGGCTCAGAGATGTGTGTGCGTGCGTATGTGTTGTGGCATCATTTTTATGCGCTCCATGTATGTGTTGTTGTTGCATATGTGTATTTTATACATTTACGTGCATTTTATACATTTACTCATATGCAGAGAGCCACACACATTTTCTCTCTCAAGGTTAATGAAGCAGAAGTAGATGAGATGAAGCTGTCGCTCATACAAGTCCCGGCCTGCAGTATTTCACTCATTTATGGAAGTGTAATATGTCCATGAGCAGACGATCACAGTTAACTGCCTTGACAGGTGGCTACATTTGTCATGGTTGGAGAGTAGCAGACGATGCATGTACAGACGGATTGGAAAGAAGGCCAGCCAACCAAAACCCCTTCAATTCAAATG
Organism: Alviniconcha strummeri; assembly: GCA_963584105.1. Lineage (NCBI taxonomy): Eukaryota > Metazoa > Mollusca > Gastropoda > Provannidae > Alviniconcha > Alviniconcha strummeri. The sequence goes on along the minus strand of OY757553.1, from coordinate 8,911,483 downwards.
CACCCACCTGTCTAGGCAGTTAACTGTGATCTAGTTTTCTCCATTAAAAAAAAATAAAAAAATTCTCTCTTGTTTTATTAATGGCTACTGGTAACACCATCATGATTTTTTCCTTGTTAGCTAAATTACATGCAGATGATATTGGTGGCCATTCTGTCTGATGACCTCACTCATGATGCCCACGTGGTATGGTAGAAGTTATCCTGACAGATACAAAAGACCATCTCAGAAAGGAGGCAGGAATAAAGCAGTTCATCGTGTGGAGTGATTGGTTGCGCAGCACAGTGTAAGTCAAAGTTCCCATTTTACTAGCTTTCCTCATCTACATACATTGAAAGAGCATACCTCGGCTCATGGCATGGGAAGAGCCTATGCGATTCATGTGGCAGAGTTGTCAAGACTACTGAGTACTGTACACGAGAATGTCATGGGAGAAGGGCTAACAATCCAAAATGCTGAGAGCATGCACTTGATCCAGCATTATTCACCGCCAGACACTGAGCCTGCTCCTCATTGCATGCGCACCAAGCGCTCCTTCTGGATCATCACCAAGGAACATTTCTCATTTCAACAGATCTCTTCCTTCCTCTGCACTGAAGACAGTCCAAGGCACACACACACACTTTCATACAAATTTTTCTCAACATATTCAGTACTAGATTGGCCAAAACTAACAGTTAAAAAAGTACTGAGAGGATTTGGAAAAAATGAATAAGGGTAAATGGGCTGGTAAGGTCTAAATCAGTAAATGAGGACAAGGAAGAAATTCCTGGTAGAAGGTGCAGCATGTGTGGCTATATTCTGACCCACTTCAGGCTTTAAAGGGAGAACATTTGTCAGCTCTGGGTTCTCAACAGAGGGGACCTTAATTTCTGTATTTGCAGTACTCTACTGCAGGTCAGCAGACTGGAGAGCCTAACATTTTTATTCACTGAAAAGGAATGTGGAGGCCACCACAACAAATTGTACGCCAGCCAGGACGTTAAATGCAATGCTGACAGTCAAGGTCAACACAAGTGCACAGGAAAACATTCTTCCTCTCTATTCCATCAAAATGGAACTGACGAAGATGGAAGATCTTGGTGTTATCACCCCCATCATGGAGTCAACAGACTTTGTGTACTCAGCCCTGTGTCCAGTGTGGCAGTATCAGGCAAAAGAGAACTCACATTCAGACACACACACACACACACACACACACACACACACACACACACACACACACACACACCACACACACACATCATATATATATATATATAATGATGCACAATCACACATGTTTTAAAGCCTATTTATATTCTGCAGGCACTCAAAACAGGAACTGTGAACAGGGTGACCTATTTTATCATTGGCCCACACAGAAAACTGCATTTAAAACTAATGCAGTTAAAATGAAGGCAGAGGATTTGGAAAAAAATGAAGTCGAACAGACTGGGAAGGTAGAAGCTAGAACAAGGAAGAACCTTCTGGCAGTGGGCAAAGCATGCAAAACCATATTATCCAAGTTAGGGAGAACCTTTGACAGCTCTGGGTTCTCAACAGAGGGGACCTTAATTTTTGCATCCGCAGTATCCACTGCAGTTGACATCAGAAGAAAGGTAAGTTTATTCAATGTATCATAACACCAAGGCAACTGTCCTAATTAATGGAGAGTCATCTCCCCAGTTTACTATAAAAACAGGATGCAGGTTGCTGTCCCTACCATCCTGCAAGTAACAGAGCGGCACATTCATTCAAGTGCTGAAATGGACCTTGGACCTCTCCTTGAAACAACAACAATTGGGGAAGAAGAAAAAAAAGACACTGACTCTTCCTGAAAGAGGCCCTAAAGTCATGCTGAACATATGAGGCTACAGCAGCACATGTCAAAGTTCTCAAGGACAAGCAGACCTCTGTGTTGGTTGAGACCATCAAGAACCAGAACTTCAACAATGCTGTGGAACAAAACATATTCCAGAAGATCATACACTAGATACACTGAGTTTGGCCATGGGTATAGCAAAATTCAAATTATTCAGTTAGTTATTTTAAAGTTCACGCACTGATGTTCAAACTAAACATTTGGATTCCAGCTGAAACTTGAGTCTCAGCAAACTGTTTATGCCACACAGTCAGCACACCCGCAAAGACATATGACTGATGTGGGTAATTTTGTGTTCCTTCAAGCTACCTAAGTGGGTAAAAGCCATGCTACAAACATCACACACAAAGGGTCTGTGACTAGAGTGGGTCAACTTGTGTGCCTTCAAGTAAGCAGCCCGGATGAACTGCTTACTGCACACATCACAAAGATAGGGTTTGTAACCAGTGTGGATCCGTGTGTGCTCATTCAGGTGACCAACCTGGGTAAAAGCCTTCCCACACACATCACACACAAATGGTTTATAGCCAGTGTGGATCCTCTTGTGTCTCTTCAAGTCATTAGCCCTGGTAAAAGCCTTGCTGCACACATCACACACAAAAGGTTTTTGACCAGTGTGGATCATCTTGTGTTTCTTCAAGTCGTTAGCATGGGTAAAAGCTCTAGAGCACACATCACACACACAATGTTTCTGACCAGTGTGGATCATTTTATGTTTCTTCAAGTCATTGGTCCGGGTAAATGTCTTACTGCAAACATCACAAACATACCGCCTGCTTCTGTCCCTCTTCTCTTCACCTGTCCCATCACCATGGATGCCAACAACACAATCAGCCCTGGAGGACTTGGGAGAGACAGCATGCTGCTTCTCACCATCAGATGAAGCTATATGGATTATCAAACTGTCATTCTGATCAAAAGCAGTGGTGATGCCTAGGGAAGATGGTGTAGCAGATACTACAGAGGACAGCAGCAAGTGCTGGACTACTCCCTTGTTGGTGGTTTGATTTCCTGAAGATGTATGGAGGAGCATGTGTTTCTTCAAATTCCCGTTCTGGGTAAAAGCCCTACTGCACACATCACACACAAAAGGTTTATGACCAGTGTGGATAATCTTGTGTCTCTTCAAGTCACAAGCCTTGGTAAAAGCCCTATCGCACACTTCACACACATAAGGTTTTTGACAGGTGGGAGAGACACCATGTTCTTTCAAGCTGTTAGCTTGGGTAAGAGTGGTAGAACCAGCTTTACTGCACACATCATACACATGCTTTTGGTCACTCTTCTCATTACCTGTCCCATCTCCATGGTTACCAACACTGCTGACATGTCTGGTAGATGCCTGACACACCTCTTGCTGTTTCTCACCATCAGATGAATCCATGTTAAGTTCTGAGTCATTGTTCTGAACAAAACCAGCCAAACTATACTGACACCCTTGGGGTCCACTCAGAAATGCTGGAGTAGCAGGAATGGCTGCATATGGCACCGACTCTTCAGCTGTTCTCTCATCAGTGGCTCTTTGACACTCTGCCGATGCTGAGTGGATTATCATGTGCTCATTCAGGTGACTGGACTCAGTAAACTGCTCACTGCACGTATCACTTACAACTGGTTTATCACCAGTGTGGGTCACTCTCTGTTCTTTCAGCATTCCAAGCTGGGTGAAAACCTCACTACCCACAATGGGTTTATCGCCAGTGTGTGACATCATGTGAACCTTCAAGTGAGCCTCCCGGGTGAACTGCTTACTGCACAAATCACAGGAGTAGGGTTTATAACCAGTGTGGATCCTCTTGTGTTCCTTCAAGTGGCCCATCTGGGTAAATGCCTTATTGCACACATCACATATGAAAGGCTTATGACCAGTGTGGATCCTCTTGTGTCTCTTCAAGTCATTAGCCTGGGTAAAAGCCTTACTGCACACATCACACGCAAACGGTTTATGACCAGTGTGGATCCGCATGTGTTTCTCCAAGTTGCTAGCTTGCGTAAATGCCTTACTGCATACATCACACACATGCCGCCTGGCTCTGTTCTTCTCTTTACCCATCCCATCTCCTTGGTTACCAGCACCAGTGTGGGGCCTGGGTGACCCAGAACACACAGTCTGCAGCTTATCAGTGGCTGTTTCATGCCCTGCTGACATCATGTGGATAAGCATGTGTTTCTTGAAATTACCAATCTGGGTAAAAGTCTTACCGCACACTTCACACACAAAAGGTTTATAACCAGTGTGGATCCTTTTGTGTCTCTTCAGGTCATTAGTCTGGACAAAAGCTTTACTGCACACATCACACACAAAAGGTTTGTGACCGGTGTGGATCCTCTTGTGCTTCTCCAAGTTACCAGCCTGTGTAAATGCCTTGCTGCACACATCACACACATACTGCCTGGCTCTGTCCTTCTTCTCTTGACCTGCCTTGTCATTATGGTGACAAACATCACCACCAGGTGCAGACACAACTTTGGGTTTCTCACCGTCACATGAATGCCTCTCGATTTTTAAACCATTGGCTTTGTTCTCAACAAAAGCAGAAGTCTGGCATTGAGACACATGGGGTTTGTCCGCAGAGGATCGTGTGACTGTCTGACAGTCAGCAGATGCATGGTTTAATACCATGTGTTTTTCCAAGCGGCCAACCTCAGTAAACTGCTTACTGCACACATCGCACACAGAGGGTTTAAAGCCAATATGTGTCATCTTGTGTGCCTTGAGATATGCAGCCCGGATAAACTGCTTACTGCAGATATCACAAGGATAGGGTTTATAACCAGTGTGGATCCTCTTGTGTTCCTTCAAGTGACCAGTCTGGGTAAAAGCCTTACTGCACACGTCACACACAAAGGGTTTTTGACCTGAATGCATCCTGCTATGCCTCTTCAAGTCACTAGCCCGTGTGAATGCCTTATTGCACACATTACATGTAAAAGATTTATGACCAGCATGAACCCGCATATGCTTCTCCAAGTTGGAGGCCTGTGTAAAAGCCTTACTGCACACATCACACACATGCCGCCTGTCTCGTTTCTCTTTACCTGTCCTGTCACCAAGGTTCCCAACATCACAGCTAGGCCTGGATGTCTCTGGACACACAGCTTGCTGCTTCTCACCATCAGACAAAACCATGTTTGGGGTGTCTGAATTGTTGTTTTCAACAAAAGCGACATAGTGCTGTTCAGACTCAGGGGGGCTTTTAAGAGGTGATGATGGGACAGCAGATCGCAATGAGTATTGGATGACTCTCTTGCCAGCGGTTGTTTGATTCTCTGCAGTAGGTGCATCAAGCGCATGTATTTTCTGGTGTTTCCTTAAATTACCAATCTGGGCAAAACCTTTGCCACATGATTCACACACAAAAGATTTAAGACCGGCATGAATCCTCTTGTGTCTCTTCAAGTCGTTTGCCTTGGTAAAAGCCTTACTGCACATGTCACACACTAAAGTTTTATGACTGGTGCAAACAGTCTTGTGTTTTTCCAAGTCACTAGCCTGTGCAAAAGCCTCACTGCAAACATCACACACATGCTGTCCCTCTCGGTCACTCTTTTCTTCACCCACCCCATCACCATGGTTACCATCAGCACTGTCAGGTCTGGAGGACTGAGGACACAAAGCTTGCAGTTTCTCAACATGAGATAAAACAGTGGGACTTTCTGAGCTGCTGTTCTTAGCTGAACTGTCTAGGGATGCTGGTGTAGTGGGAATGACCTCAGATGGTAAAGGAGGTGTGTCTTCTCTCTTGTCGGTGGCTGCATGACACTCTGCAGATGGTTTGTGGATAATAATGTGGTCCTTCAGCTGACTGGACTCGGTAAACTGCTCAGTACACATATCACATATATAGGGTTTATTACCAGCATGGGTCATCTTGTGTTCCTTCAAGTGAGCAGCTGTTCTAAACTTTTTACTGCACAGAGAACAAAGGTAGGGTTTACAACCTGTGTGGATCCTCTTGTGTTCCTTCAGGTGACCAATCTGGGTAAAAGCCTTACTGCACACATCACACACAAAAGGTCTGTGACCAGTGTGGATCCTTTTGTGCCTCTTCAAACCATTAGCCTGGTTAAAAGCCTTACAGCACATGTCACACACAAAAGGCTTATGACCAGTGTGGATTCTCTTGTGTTCCTTCAAATGGCCCAGCTGGGTAAAAGCTTTACGGCACACATCACACACGAAAGGTTTATTACCAGTATGGATCCTCTTGTGTTTCTCCAAGTTACCAGCATGTGTAAAGGCCTTTCTGCATGTGTCACATACAAAGGGTCTGTGACCGGTGTGAATCCTTTTGTGTTCTTTCAAGTGACCAATCTGGGTAAAAGTTTTATTGCACACATCACACACAAAAGGTCTACGGCCATTGTGGATCCTCTTGTGTTTTCTCATATCACCAGCCTGTGTCGAGCTACTGGACAAACTACACCCATGCTGCCTGGCTCTGTCCCTCTCCTCTTTGCCGGTCTTGTCAATATGGTTCCCAACATCACCCTCAGGTCTGGGGGTCTCAGGACAAGGAGGCTGCTGTTTTCTTTCAGCATCCAAAACCATGTGTTCTTTTGCACTGTTGTTCTGATCAGGAGTAGCAGTGCAGTGTTGAGACTCATCAGGAGTGTCCAGGGATGATGGTGCAGCGCAGCTCACAGTGGTTAGCAACAAGTGTTGGTCATCTGTTTGAAACCCTGAGGATGTTTTTTCACTCTGGAGAGATGCTCTGACTCTCATCTGAAACAGCAAGAATTTAACTTTAAGGACCTTTTTCACTCACAGTCACAGATATAACAAATGAAAAAAATGCCATTGACCTGGTTGGGAATGTAAACTAAACGAAAATCAAGACAGGTCATTTTTCTAAATAAATTGAAGGCTTCAGTTCAGTCTTCCTCACAATTTTGTTTTGTCTAATGGTGAAAATGAAATGCTACTGTTTCCCAGTTAATAAAATTTTATATTTAACCTCTTTATCAAGTTTCTTGTTTTGCTTTACTATCCTATACAAAAAGACAGAATGATACTTTTCTGTTTTAGAAGATAACACCTAAGGTTTCCTCTCCCCCCCCCACCCCCCCCCCCCCCCCCCCCCAACACACACACACACACACACCATATGAGTTTTCTTGTTCTTGTTCTGAACAGAATCATCAGCAATGATACTGGTGGACTTGAAGCTGATGTCACTGGTTCCAGTCACTGTGGAAGAAGTGAAGCTGCTGTCCACCAGCTGGTCCTCTTTGGCATCTGTCAACATTAAACAGTGAGTTAAATGTACTGGAGCGGAGTGGTCAAAGGACAAGACACAGGCAGCGGAGTCAATAAAGTGGAGACCACAGCAGGCGTATGGCAGCAATCAGTTTTTACTTGTTCAGCCGCAGACAGTTTTCAGCACACACAAAATCCTCACGCTCACGCATAGATAAGAGAACGGCGCAGGCCACAGGGAACACACGCTATCGCTACAGTAAAAACGGCCCTCTGGACCACAAAATGGCTGACAATTGTGTTTCCCTGGCCCGCACAAATACACTTTCCTCTACAATAACTAAACTAATTAAAACATCAAAAACATCAATAAAAGCTACAGTTACAATCTTTTAAACTGTATAAGCAAAATGTACACACATGACTTATTTTATTTACAACAAGAGTGGGAAGCGTGGCTTGCACCTGTCTATATACAGATTCGTACAACTAAATCACAACTAACACAATGTACAAAATATAAACGTCACTAAAACTTACATTGGAATAAAGAGCACGCTCCCACAGTTAAAATGGTACATAACAATTACAATACAATGCTCTGTAAGAGAAGCAAGACAAACTCAAAGACTAGCATTAAAACAATTGGTGCGAATTTTCGCCTGGGGCGCGTAACCTTAGTCGCAGCAGCGCTGATAGTGAGATTAAGTAGTCTATGAATACAACTTAGCTTCTACAGTACACAATACTTAATAAGTTAATTTCAACCCAAAATAAACACTAAACATGAAGTCAGCTAAGTAAAATACTATACGAAAACGCATTGATCGACACATAATTACTTTAATCGAATCAAAACAACTTTTCACTACCATTTACTAGTACTAAACAAAGCGCGCCATGCAGACGACGGCTATAAAAGAATGGACCTAGAGAGGCATTGGCTACTAATTAAGCTCGATCCGGTGTCTGAATAAACGTTAAATAAACATTCTAAGATGCCAAATTATATTATACATAGCTTAGTGCATAAAAAGGACTAGATAGACAAAGAGTAGGTAAACAAACAAGCGGTCAAAATGTTAAGGGAGAAAAACAGATTTGAAAAAGGCGCGCACTGGCGGCTATTGCCGGTCGGCTGTGTGAAGGCCATGTGGCGTTACGCCACACGCCGCGCTTCAAAACAAAAGCGTCGTCTGCTCCGGTTCCCGGGTTACTAAAGTACAGTAATGAAATTGCATTGATCCGTTAAGCGGGGCGGGATTACTGTAAAACATACAAAGAGCACTTGCTCACATCAACACACCCAAAAAATTAAAGGGTTGATCAGCTGAACAGGAACACAACCAGATCTATTTACAATTACACAAATTGTAGAAACATACACTATGTATGTATGCCTACATGTAGAGGCATATTACTGACCTGTTCTCACGAAATGAGTCTTAACTTAAAATTTGGCAATTTGAGATATCTGCATATATCTCAAATCTGCAAGTTCTGCGTGCTTTTTTGATACTTAAATCATGTTTCTACTCCCAGAAAATATGGATGTGATGTGTTTCTGAAGGCTGCATGTGTGGCAGAAGCCATTCTGAGAAAATCAGCTTTTAAGTTTTCATTGTGCACTGAGTGGCTTTTCCTTTAATCCTTAGCAACAGGAGGTTTAAATGTACCAATCTTTACCAATTTTGGCACAGGAACATATTAAACATTGCAGCACCTGAAGAGACTTGAAATTTCAACATTAGTTAACTTTTAATGTATTTTGTTAATGTTTTTAATCCCATGCTCTAGGTTTAAAATGAGCAAAACTGATGTTGGGTAGGGTGAATAAAATGTGTTTTAAACATATTTATTCAACTTTTCTGAGTATATCAGTGCAAACACACTAATGTTTAATGCTTATACTTATAGACTTTAATTTCACAAAAATCTAAAAACACCCAGATAGACCCCCACTGGCTGTCTGTAGCACAATAAGCCAGCTGCGAGTTAAGACTCATTTGGTGAGAACGGGTTACCATATATATATATATATATGACTTAGTGCCAAAAGGTGCACATGCAAGGCCAGGGGTTATGCACTTCAGTGGAAAATAAAACATTGTTGAAAACTGTTTTTATTTGAAATGTTGTGTTGTGTACTTGCATGAATGAATGCATATATATAGTACAGATAATTTCAGCAACCAGGCTGTGGTTGATTTCAAGATACAGTCATCACACACGGAAAAAGTGCCGAAAAATGACCACCAAAAACGGACATCCATGTACTGAGTGATTTTCGTCACTTTGCTTACAAACAAATTGCAAGCACATGGAGAAACAATCACTGATTTGTACGCGGAAAACATCGTTTTATACGGATAATATAACATCAACACTCACGATAGTTGTATTTTCGATCAGTTGATCGCGAATGTTTGCCCTGTATGTACGTCAGATGTGTTGCAAACTCGAACTGAAAACTTTGAACAACCGAAAAACGACAGCATCGCTTCAGAATCACCGGAAACGTCGCATGTGTTCCGATCCATGCATTTGCACTACACAGCGATACTCGTGTGTTTTTTCTAGCAAAGTTTTGCAGGAAATCTGAAGAATATTTCCCCGATCGTTTGATATTGTTGTAATATCTGACGTCCCTACAAGCTATCTAATATTTTGTGCAAAACAAACGAGAAAGCAGTCTCTTTTTTATCGACAACATCCGGAACGTCACGTGACCGGGCACTCGCCTTCATTTTTTTGGCCGCAAGGCGTGTCTTTGTTCGGAAACACCCAAAGGTGTGTTGTAGTCTCCTTCAGTGGTGCGATGTCGGTACAGTGGTCTGATGTAGAACATGCACTGTGCACTTTTTCAGGAGTTTGTTTAGATTAGTTTCAAGTTTTCCGCCGATTTGGGTGTGCGAAATTAAAGTACTGTGAAAAGTGGCATCTTCCCGTGCCGAAGATTTGAAACCCGTTTTTTTATACTTGGTCGAGTACAGCGTGAACGATTTCATTACGACAAGGCAATATCTTGTAAATGTTACGTGCAACTGTTGATTCAGGATGTGTACTCAATTTCATCAAAAACCTGTCACTTATAAGTGCATGCTTTTTGTAGACTGTTTAATGGTGTTGCGAGAATATTTTGTTAACTGAGCGAGAGTGACGAAGTTATAGTTTTTTTTCTGGAAGTAATTTCCGTCCTGAAAGTTATGTCAGACGTCATGTTTGCCACACAACTGTTGTTGTAATATGACGTAAAACGTTAAACTTTTAAAGTTTAATTAAGCCCAGCAGATGTTAGTAATACTAATAGCGGTTCTGAGAACTGAGTACTGATTTGTGTAGAAGTCATCGTGTGTAGGTTTGACATGTTTGTACTGAGCATATCAGTGTAACCGAGTGTATTGTATACATGTTCCGGGCCATGACCCTATAACCTTTTCTTTCCGGTCCTTTTCCTTTTTGATTGGGTGGGGTTTTTATGGCCCAATTATCTAAGGTGTTAAAAGTTGTGTGCTGGGCCGGCAGCGTCTCTTTTCCCCCAGTGTCCCTGCAGAGGCAGGTTGTTTGTTTATTGTTGCGGCCGGTGTTCATGTGTTCATCTCAGGGGAGAGCCTGTAAGTAGTTATTTTACTATGGCTTGTTGTTGTTTCTTATTGATGTAAATAATGTATGTTTATAATGTTACCATGTTCACAACGTGCCTTGATTTTGGTTCTTGAATACGTGGGTAATTTCGGCGTTAGATTGCCGCCTGGTTGCAGCTGCTATGGCCGCGTCAGAGTACCTTGTTTGTAAGTTCGAATGTTAAGCCTTTATGCCACAGGATGACCGGTATTTCCAAAATGTATGCAGCTCACCTTGGTTAGCTGATATGTAACTAGTATGTTATGTTGCCATTGTTGGATGTTCAGTTTGAGTGATGCTTTGCCGATGCAAAGTTATCCTTCTAAAAGTATGGGTACTTTGTCAGTGTGGCCGGGCGGCATAACTTATTTGTTTAGTTTCCTACCGATCTATGTTTCTACATGAAATCGGTGGTATATTATGGCTAACATTTTGAAGAAGATGTTGACTTCATAGTTGTGGAATGTTCAGTTTACTAGTTGAATATGGTTTAATGCATAGGGGTGATTGTATAAACTGTGAGACATGATATTCCTGCTTGATCCGGCTTTTGTATGGCCGAGTTTTGGGCGTGCAGACTTTCACTCTACTTAGCTTGTAAACCCTTTCCGGGTCTTTGTGCGTGTACCCGAACTGGCCGGCGATGCGCATCAGTGGTGGTAATTAGGTCTTTGTCTCTGTTCACTAACCGAGCAGACAGGCACAGCCAGATCAGCAGTTTAGATTCTTGCTGCGCTACCCGCTTCCTGTAAGACGCTTGATGTTGTTCACAGATATGCTCTGCTAGTCAGTAACAGTGACATGCTGTAACGCTTTGAGTAATGAGGCTGGAGTCGGTCAGTTTATGACTGACATCCTCCCGCTTACGGCATGGTCCCAAATGCCACCCATGTCACTATCCATCTCGTTGCGTGCTTAAGTGGAACTGCTGTAACGATTATCTCAATCTTCCTGTTTAGTTAAGAATGAGCTTGGTAATCCGCATTCCTTACTGTTACTTTATTGTATACTATATTATACTGGGAGTTCATCAGTTAATTGACTGTCCGTCTCTTGTATACTCATCGCAACTCTGTGAGATACAGGTTTTAAGTGTAAGTCAAGCACACAATTTATGTGCTTGATTATTAATCATTTTGTCATGTATTATAGTGACCCACAGGTAAACTACATGGTTACTGTATTTATTAGATTAGTAATTGCTGTTGTTTAGACTTTACATTTGCTTTCATGTTCTAAATGTTTTGTTTGCTTGTGTCTTTTCCAATACACTGTTTCCTGGTTGGTTGGTGTACAAATAAAAGTTATGTTATAGCAACTTCTGACTTGTGGCACTTCATCCATGCTTCCAACCTGCTTCCCTCATTCCCCACACCACTCCCCTACATATACAAGAAGTCACACCAACAAAAGAAGGATAGAGAGAAAGAAAAAAGAAAAAAGTGTCACCTTATACTGCAAAATATACCAAAATTACCTGATTTGACTGAAACCATTCTTTGTGCAAGCCCCACAAGTTGGCACAACCCTCTTTTAGTCTTTGACTTTGTCATCTGGTAAAGGCTGACCTAGTGATCACCTGTAAAAAGTGTATTATAAAAGAATATGTGCTGCACAACCTACCCTACTTTGCCTGTTGAAGTGTTATTTCCCTGTGTACTTCAATGATTAAGAAAAAAGAAAAAAACATGACCCCCCCCCAAAAAAAACCCAACACATACAGTGATACACAAATGACAAAACACACATACTACCTATGCCAATGCAAATAACTGTGGCACCTTGCATGCCGGAGTTTTCTGTCCTCTGGGTGACGGGTTGCTTTCTGTCAAATTCAACATCCAATATGGATGTCACCCATGAGTCATCAGATTCCATCTTGTCAGCATGAGCCATGGCCTGTCTGCCTAAATGTTATCTGAAACAAGGTAAAAAATCTAATAAAGTAATATCAATTATGAATTATCACAATAATACACAAATTTAAGTATTATATATATTGTTTAAACAAAACAAATCTGAATTATGAAAACTACATCACACACACAACATGGGAACTGGGATAGCTTAAACAGCAAAGGGTAGTGCATTTTTCTTTTCTTTCTAAAACAGTACAACTACAAGTTCTATGTCTGATAAGGGGTATGGATGGAAAAGCAAACCCCATGTCACACTGGCTTTGCACTGTAAAGAATGCAAAAAAATCAACATTGCTGCAGCCAAGACACACGTGGTTACCTTGTTGCATGCCTGGCTGGATTTTAACAGCAAACAAAACATCAAAAGCTACAGTTCTTCTTCCATATATTATCATATATATATATATATATAGCTGACCAACTTCAAGTTGTTCAACACACTGCAATTACTGTAGTGTCTGCTTTTGTGGGGCTAGTAAATATATTACTATTATTAGTGGCTAAAAAATAATAATAAAAATAAATTTTAAAAAAGCCATTTAGTCTGACTGGAACAGTGGAAATAAAATGTAAACAGAGATGCTGGTCAGTCCTGGGGTAATATATTTTTTGGAATAGATTGCAAAGTAATTTAGCATGCTTTATTGCTTATCGTGATAATTGTACTTGTAGTTTGCACTAAGATTGTGTAAGATTTTGTAAATTTACTAATCATTCAATAAAAAATAAAAACAGACTGGTCTAACCACCAACAACTGAAGAAGTCCAGGGTAGTTCACTGTTAAACATTTCTTCGGAGGGCAGGACTTTCTCCAGTAGACCAATTCTGTGACGACATGCACCTCCCTGTACTGAATCCAAAGGCAAAGGCAAGGTAGGTCATACCTGGTGTCATGGGGTCCTTCTTTAATCTTAATATGTCTGTCCTGCACTGGTTTGGTGGTGGAGGCAGGCGCACCAAGTTGATGGAGGTGATTCGGGATTGTGTCATACTGTAACTGTATGCTGAACTGGATGCCGGGGTGCACTTTATTTTGGGGGTCTGGAGGGCTGGCCAGTCTAGCTCCAGTTGCACAATCCATTCAGTTCATCACCTACCACGTCCTCCTCTTTTTATTCTTTCTTTGCAATCACTGAACCAGCGATCAATGTTCGGATGTGTCAAAGGGACACAATGCTCCATTTTCTTTGAAATAAACATGAACACTTCTTGGCCCTGTTTATGTGCACTGACATTACGTCGGTAGGCTACTGGTAACTCTCCGTGCATTCTCCGGGGTTTGTCTGTTGTTTTCTACAGTCTATGTCTGACAAATGTCAAGAGGTCTGAGTGATTCTTCTAATTTAATAGGTCGATTTCTAGGCCATGGTACAAAAGCATCCACACAATTTCACAATGGCATTAAATGGGTAGACTTTCTACTAGATCTAGTTAGCATTTATTTTGTATTTTTAAATCGTCAGACCTGGGTGGCTGCTCGCCGACCTGGCAAGGGACGTAATATGTTTGTCGCCCGGTTCTGGAGAGCGGGTGCTCTCCCAAGCTGTGCGCAGCTCTATGATTGGCTTACAGTCATCTATGTTTTGGTTGGTCGGACTTATCGTCTGCTACAGTTTTATACTAGCACGCCTATCCATGGACCTACGAAGTACAAGTCTTTGCGCCTATCTTTTTAGGCTTGTTGTGCCTAAATGACAGCATATTAAGTCCCATAAGACGAAGGAGACTTTCTAGACAAGTTACTTCATGGAGCATGATGGAGTTGCACCGATCGAGAAGAAGCCGGAATAGTGTGGTGGAGTCAGAACGTTTTGGTCATCATCACAGGCTAATTTCGGATGATAATCAATTTCAAGGGACGAACAAGAAAATGGGCAACCTTCAGCTTTACAGACGAACGTAGGACGCACACATTTTGACAGAAATTTATGAATGAGAGGCCGTAGGAAGAAGCCCTAGCCAATGCCATTGAAATGACCGTGTAAGATGTCTTCTTATGTGGTGTATGTGACAAACTTGTTTATATGGAACTTCACACACTGCGTGCCATCGTAAGATCTGGAGTAATATCTTACAAAATCTGCAGCTACATTATAACTATAAGATGTTGATATTGAAAGTTTTTCTATACCGGCAATATGGTAACTGCATGTGTGCTCTATTTAAAAAAACACTTTTTCCTTCTAAAAATTCACCGTGTGTGCGTGTATGTTAAAGGAACGTTCCTTCAGATCAGAGGCCAAATTTTTCGTAAAAAGGATTGAACGTGCTGTTATGATTTTAGAAGAGGACTTTCCCAGACACTGTTACTAATGCTGTTTTCACTAGCTCTTTCCCGTACGTGTTTTCTTCTTCCAATAATATCCAGGATCAATGTCTGATCGTTACTGATATTTATTTATGGGACTCCAGAACTTCTCAGTTTCGTGTACATCACACACACACACACACACACACACACACACACACACACACACACACACACACACACACACGCACTAATAATAATAATAATAATTACATTTATCATGCTCTCATCAATGCCCAGAGTGCTCACATGATACATATTAACCTAAATATAATATTCTATACACATGTAGAGCACAGTCCCACCAAAACAACCCACACAAAGCACCATACAGAAAGACAAACAACCCCCCACCCCCACCCCACCCCTACCCACACACACAAAAAATCTGTATCATACATGTGTGTGCGCACACACACACACACACACACACACACACACACACACACACACACACACACACACACATACATACATACATACATACAATGACACACAGAGCTATAAATATATTGGATTTGTTTTTAGGTCCATGACAGGTTCGAGAGAGTGTATGGGTCCCCTGTGGAGCTCATGTACTCAGCACAAATTTTAGCTTGGGAGTAATCAGTTTATAAGTTGTTTTATTGTTGATACCTGTCGAAGGTTTGAGTGGTTTACTCAGGAACAAGAACAGGAGTTCTGTAAGTTTTTGCTTCAGGCACCAAAGTCTTGAGATCGTTTCATCTAAATAAAATGTTTAACAGAATGACACACGAGAGAGTTGTGTGAAGCGAGATGTGCTCTGATTCAGTGATTGGCTGCACAGTATGCACATTGCACCAACTGAATATTGAATGTGTTTGAATGTTTTTGCCAATGCAGGCAACAGAAACATGTTGAACCAAATCCACGGTCATAGACTGTGACTGGACATAAAAATGCCACTTCAGTCTTGCTGTCCTGAAGACATACTGGCCAGATACCTTGTGTATCAGCCCCATTCTAGCAGCAGTCCTGGATTACCATTTGTTGAATTAATGTAAGACACTTCATGTAATATATTTTCAGCTGTCAGCCAGTGAGCGTGTGTGTAGAGTTGGAGAATAAAGAGATTCAAGACACAAACGTTCTGCTTGGCATTGCTGCTGTTGCTGCCTTTCTTCTCAACATGCATTCACTAGAACAGTGGAGGTGACATAAGCAATAGATGGGTTGATGGGTCAAGACACCCGGCCAATCAAGAGCCAAAAAAGCTCTCCTAGTCTCAGTCATGTTAGTGCTACATGAAGATGCAGTGCTGACCTGCTATTCATGCTGCTGAAGTTTTGGGTTATATGATGGAGTACACCAGTTTTATTGTAACAACCACAACTCACAGACACACATGCATGCATGCATGCATTCACACACCCTGGCACACTCACATTTCCAAATGACTCTAAGGACATGAGGCTGCACTAAACAATTTTGCTGAGCATTCTGGCACTTATAGCATCATGGGCATAAAACCAAGCTACTAGCTCATGGCATCATGGTTGGATCAATTTACTGTGTCTCAGTGTGACATTTTATGGTCACATTTTTCACAAGAGTCAAAGAGAGAACTTGCGTTTTTGAGCAGCATATTTCTTCAGTTATATGAAAGTTTTAGCAATTATATATATATATATATGCATTATTTGTTTAGACAGTAGTATAACCCACGATTATAGTGGACTTTGATGCATGTTATTTAAGCACCATTCTGTGCTGACAACTGCTTACCCAAAAACATCCACTCCAGTGTTCTGAAAACCACATCTGACTGTTATTCTGATGTAAAAAAGCTGGATGACACAAAACAAACTTCAAGTAAATGGTGAAAAGACAGAAGTGACATTTGTTGGAACAAGACAAAAACTGTCCTCCATTTCTGTCAACACCCTTCAGCTTGATGATATCACAGTCCCACTCTCTCACTGTCAAAACCTCAGCATTCTCCTCTCGCTCAGACTACCCAGTCTCTCTCTCTCTCTCTCTCTCTCTCTCTCTCTCTCTCTCTCTCTCTCTGCTGTCGCTCAGACTACCCCCCTCCCTCTCTCTCTGTCTCTCTCTCAGTCACGCGCGCGCTTTCTCAGTCTCTCTTCCCCGGCCACTCCCGCCCCCCCCCCCACCCCCCGCCCCACCCCAGTACCCCCGCCGGTACCCCCTCACTCCGAGGCAGTCCTTCGGCGCAGACGGAAAGCCTCATGCTCGTCAGTCTGTGTCAAAAACTGATAAACTGACCTATCAGTCATCGGGCTCTGTATGGAATGCCGGCCCCTGACGCCCCTCGTGGACTTCTTCAATGTTCCTCCACGTCCACAGAGACAGTGCGATCTATTAGGGACCGGCGACAGGGAGCCCAGGACGTCCACCGCCTCTCTCACAAAGCTCCGGAACTCTGCAGTGGCGCTACGTTGTGGCAGCCTTTGAGGATTACTACGCGGCCGCTGCAGGGCCCAGGAGCTGAATTTCTACTTGTCAAAGCAATGAGATCTGTTGTGCAATACACATGAACTCAGTCTGTTTCAGTGTGTGTGTGTGTGTGACCGTAAGTCAGTCAGTGAGTGTGTCACTGTGTGTGTGTGTGTCAGTGTCAGTGTGTGTGACGGTGTGCCGTGTGTGTGTGTGTGTGTGTGTGTGTGTGTGTGTGTGTGTGTGTGTGTGTGTGTGTGTGTCAGTGTATGCGTGCAGCGTGTGTGCCGGCGAGTGAGTGAGTGAGTGTGTGTGTGTGTGTGTGACCGCGGCATGCGTGCAGCGTGTGTGTGTGTGTGCGAGTGTGGTGTGTGCAGCGGCGGTGCGAGTGTGGCCTGTTCGTGTGTGTGTCAGTGTGTGTGTGTGCGCGCGCACACACACAAACACACAAACGCGCGCGCGCATTATCTCCGATTGTGCCCAAGGAAACGTCCTATACAGCTTTTTTTGCAGCACTCTTCCAAACGTTTCACCCTGCGAGTGCAAGCTCAAGGGGAACAACTTACTGCATGAAGTGAATCCTCGTGCAGTTACCTTGCACAGTTGTATACCTTGATACGTGTCCTTTGTGACAGGCGGTCTTCCAAGGGGGTCATCGGTCATCAACTTGGAAGACCGGTTTCTACGATCACATACCATGTCTTTGCATCGCTGTGTACAGTATTTGGCGGTGCGCCGGTTATAACGTGCACATTATATTCCTGTGCAGATGCCGCTTTTTAGCAGTAATCAATTGTAAAGAATGGAACAATGTAGTGTGACTGCAAGGCGCTGAGGAGGAATTCTGTTAATTATTTTTTATTTTTTATTTTTAATCGTGTCCTTGCAGTTGCTGTAATTGTCTTTGGTATCTGCAGTTGTGTTTTGCTAATATCAATTCGAGAAACTCGGTTCCGTGTTAACGCTAGTAAAGAGAGAGAGAGAGAGTAGGTAAGTAAGTTGTTTTACGCCCAGTCAACCGGTGCGGTTATATCAGGGCGAGAGAGAGAGGGTAGTAGTAGTAGTAGTAGTAGTAGTAGTAGTAGTAGTAGTAGTAGTAGTAGTAGCAGTAATTGGATTTAGTGTCCTGTCAACCACATAGGGTCACCTCAGGACAGTCAAACTCAGGTCATAAGCAAATTTCTAAACTTTTCTCACACTCACACACACACACACACACACACACACACACACACACACACACACACACACACACACACACACACACACACACACACACACACACACACACACACACACACACACACACACACACACACACACATATATATATATATATATCGTCGACCATTCCGTCTAATTTATCGATACCAGGTTAAATAAAAATGTAAAAAAGGAATGGACAGACATAATATATATATATATATTTTTTTTTATAAAGGCATAATGGCAAATACCAGTGCCATATGGCAGCAAGCTGCACATACCACCTACCAACTATCATCTCCTAGCTGCTCAACAAGAGCCATACAAGAAAGCCTAAGCCTTAACGAAAAATATTTGAGTTTTCTGGAGAGAAAAAAAGGCAGGAGAATGGACCATTAGCAGAAACATGACAAGACAGAAAAAGAGCAAGAGGACTAGGCAGAAAAAAACAAGAGAGGAGATAGGAAAGGGGAATTAAATGACAGCCCTGCGATTCCAGACAGGAGGAGAACATCAGACATCTCCGGCATCCCTTCGGGGAGAGAGAGAGAGAGAGAGAGAGAGAGAGAGAGAGAGAGAGAGAGAGAGAGAGAGAGAGAGAGAGAGAGAGAGAGAGAGAGAGATTTCTCTCCTCTCGTCGTTTTGTCCCCTACATTAACTTTATCGGGGCAGTATTATGCACATGTGATTGAATAATGATGGGTATGCATACACTGAAACTGCTTGCCATCTGCCTTTGTCCTTGTTTCTGCCTGCCTCTGTCTGTCCGCTCTTGTTTCTGCTTGCCTCTGTCCCTCCGTCTCTCTGTCTTTGTTTCTGCCTGCCTCTGTCTCTCTGTCCTTGTTTTCGCCTGCCTCTGTTCTTGTTTCTGCTAGCCTCTGTCTGTCCTTGTTTCAGCCTGCATCTGTCCTTGTTTCTGCCTGCCTCTGTCTGTCCGCCCTTGTCTCTGCCTGCCTCTGTCCCTCTGTCTCTCTGTCTTTGTTTCTGCCTGCCTCTCCTCTGTCTCTCTGTCCTTGTTTCTGCCTGCCTCTGTCTCTCTATCCTTGTTTCTACCTGCCTCTGTCCTTGTTTTCGCCTGCCTCTGTTCTTGTTTCTGTTTGCCTCTGTCTGTCCTTGTTTCAGCCTGAAACTGTCCTTGTTTCTGCCTGCCTCTGTCCTTGTTGTTGCCCGCCTCTGTCCTTGTTTCTTTCCGCCTCTGTCTCTCTGTCCTTGTTTCTGTTTGCCTCTGTCTTATGTTTCTGCTTGCTTCTGTCTCTCTGTCCTTGTTTCTTTCTGCCTCTGCCTCGCTGTCCTTGTTTCTTCCTGCCTCAGTCTCGCTGTCCCCCCCCCCCCTCTCTCTCTCTCTCTCTCTCTCTCTCTCTCTCAGCAAAAGTGAATGACGAGCTCATGGAATCTTACTTGTTGTCGTAAACTGCATTATTTCTACTTCATTTTTTTATTTTTATTTTTTTAATGAAAGAACAACGAAGCCCTGTCTTTTCTTCTTCTGATGTTTATGAATAGACCCACACTTTCAGTGATGAATGGTTGATAGCGGTTAGCCTCTCCCTCCTGTAAGGTTTATGACAAAGCGGACGTGGGTTTCTAAATTATCGTGTGGTGATGTCAACCCATGATTCTGATTAAAGGGGAACCGAAGCGAACGCGCTATTTTATTTTTTACTTTTTTGTTTGTTTGTTTGTTTGCTTGTTTGCTTTTTGTTTTTCGTTTATTTAACTCCTTCACTACCCCAGCCTGTAAAATTTCCGGGCTATAAAATTCTCACATACACGCCTGCACACAATATATCTGATGGTCCTATAACAAAAACTGATGTACTTTCAATACTGTGCATTTTAATAGAAGTCCTTTTATGTGCTCATGCGATCCGAAGCTGGGCGGAAGAGGGGCGGGGGGCGGGGCACGGGGGGGACCTTAGAAATTTGAAGTTTGGCACTTTTATTGGTCGTTTTCTGAGTAACGGCGCGGCAAGAATGGCAGTGAAAGGGTTAAATGTTAGTACTTCATTGTCCCTTGCAGGAAATGCGGGCCAGCTTACCTGGTTACGGCACAGCAGCCGCAAGAGCAGCGCTACCCATTCCTATCAGTGTGTGTAGAATTTTCGTGTATCTAAACAATGGTATGGCCGCCAGTGTTCGGGATTTTTAACGTGCGCATAGATGTTGGTGCTTGCGATTGCACACGGGGGCTGCACGAACACCGTAAGAGAGACTGCACTGGAAGATGACTCTGGGGGAAAATTCGCTTGCCGCACCGGGGACTCGAACCCGCGTCAGTATTGCGCCTGGCTTTTCAGTCGGACGCTCTACCAGCTGAAGTGTTCCCGCTTGTCCCATTCATATTTATTAACTTTGTCGTTGTTGTTTTTATTAATTTTGCTTCGATTCTGAGCTCCCCTGGGCGTCGTCATGTAAAAGGTTGCACTGACATGACGTATTTGATAATCGTGTCACACATTCCGGCCTTGTCTGACGTCACCTGCACAGGACCAGAAATGGAACGAAAAACTGCTATGTGTCTTTTTTCTTTCTTTCTTGTCTTAAAAAAAATAAAAAAAAATAAAAAAATTGGCAGTGTCCGTGATGCTGTGTATCTTCACTTCTTCTTCACCTTAAGTTTGTCGTCTGTGCTTCTTTGTGTCCTTTTTCTGAATATCCGTAGCTGTGAAATAGTTCGCTGTTCTATTTCAGTGCATAATGGGTTAGGAGAAGGGTGCTGTTAAATATTTGAAGTGTGCTTGACGTCAGAACTGTCTGCCGCAACACATGAGAGAGTTAATAACTGATACTGTAATAATAATGTAGCAATAAGGGGGTCTTAGAGTGCCTTTTCTCTGGAGAGGCCTAGGCGTCTTCACTGCATAATCAAGCAATTACATACGACATCAAAAGCATACATAATATTAGTACACACTAACGTTGTCACTTACCACCCACCCACTCCCCTCCCCAGCGTCCCCCGTCCCCCGTCCCCAGCACCCGTTACTCGCACACGTGTGTGTGTGTGTGTGTGTGTGTGTGTGTGTGTGTGTGTGTGTGTGTGTGTGTGTGTGTGTGTGTGTGTGTGTGTGTGTGTGTGTACATGTGTGTGTGTGTTTGTGTACGTGTGTGTGTGTATACACACACACACACACACACACACACACACACACACACACACACACACACACACACACACACACACACACAAGCACCCTCCCCACCCCCACCCCACACACACGTACAAGTGTGCGCACGCATGCGCATACACACACACACACACACACACACACACACACACACACACACACACACACACACACACACACACACACACACACATACACACACACACGCAACACCCTCTCCCCCACACACACACACACACACGCACGCACACCGTGACTCACATACACGCACGTACGCAAAGACGCACATTTACATTACACACGCCCCATTTACTCGAAGCAGGCTGGAGAAAGCTGGAAACGTTCGGTGCAGACGACAAAGAAAAGGGAAGTCTTGAGCGGTGACTTGAAGGCAGACAAAGACTTCTTTTGTCGTCCTGTTGTAAAGCAAGTGTTGTTGTAACACAGACTGTAACTGCCCCCCACCCACCGCACATCACGTCACTGGCCACATGTCATAAAATAACAAGTTACTTGATACCTTTTATTATATTTGCGAAACAAAAACGAATTGTATGTATGTATGTTAATGCTCTAAGTATGCGAAGACATAATAATTATGCGAGAAGAATATTTTTCTGTTTTTCCAAAAAATGAACACTATATTTTATTTGTTTGAGCCGGAAATTGAAGTTGTCACTTGACCTTGAAATTAAACAATATCTTAATAATTCTTACACACGCACACACGCACGCACGCACGCACGCACGCACGCACGCACGCACGCACGCACGCACGCACGCACGCACGCACGCACGCACGCACGCACGCACACACACACACACACACACACACACACACACACACACACACACACACACTACACTGTAGCAGAAACTGAGTATTGACATTAGCTGGGGCGGAAATACTGTAACAAGAGGAAGGTTTTCAGTTTGGCTTTAAATTTTTCGCTCGCTCTCTGCCTCTACCTCAGTCTCGCTCGCTCTCTGCCTCTACCTCAGTCTCGCTCGCTCTCTGCCTCTACCTCAGTCTCGCTCGCTCTCTGCCTCTACCTCAGTCTCGCTCGCTCTCTGCCTCTACCTCAGTTTCGCTCGCATTTATATTGCTGGATTTTCAGCAGGAGGGTGTCAGAAGAAGAGCGTAGTATACGAGACGGAGTGTAGCAGTTAGGAGAGGTAAACAGGACCAGAACCGTTTATAGCATTGAAACACATACAAGCGACTTTATATTTAATACGTTCGGAAATGGGAAGCCAGTGCAGTTTTTCTCGGAGAGGTGTTGAGTGGTGGAGGCGGGTCTTGAAGCAAAGTTTAGAATTTTCTGAAGAGGTTGGAATACAGAATTAGGTGTACCCATATACACATACGCATACATGAGAGACAGATAGACAGAGACAGAGAGAGACAGAGACAGACAGACACAGAGAGAGACACAGAGAGACACAGAGAGAAAAAGGGACAGAGATAGAGACAGAGACAAAGAGAGAGAGAACCTCAATGCAACATAAGCAACACAGTTGGTGAACGGTTATCCATAAATATATCAGCCAGTATAAGCAGAAGTTATAATCCTACAAGAGAGACTCTATGCCAGTAACGAAGTGAGCATTCATCAGCCTGTGTTCTTGTCATTTTACCTGACTGTCTAGTTCCCCGACTTTTGCACTCAAATTTGTGTATAGTTCAAGGAGTAGATTTTGAATTCCGTTCTTCAAAGAAAGATTATGTCATTTCAGCACATGTTTACAGCGACACTATCTGTCTTCCTACCAGTCAGTGTCTGCAACCAACCACTGAAAGAAAAAAAGAAAAAGGAGAGGGGGAGAAGGGGGTGTCTTCCTACCAGTCAGTGTTTGCCAACCAACCACTGAAAGAAAGGAGGTGAAAAGTGTATGCATGTGTGGATGTGTGTGTGGAAGGGGGGGGGGGAATTGGGGGGGGGAGAGAGAGAGAGAGAGAGAGAGAGAGAGAGAGAGAGAGAGAGAGAGAGAGAGAGAGAGAGAGAGAGAGAGAGAGAGAGAGAGAAGAAGAAGAAGAAGAAGAAGAAGAAGAAGAAGAAGAAGAAGAAGAAGAAGAAGATTTATCAGTTTTTAAATTGGTCGACATGTAAACTCTTTCCGTTTGCCTTCAATCTTCTGTGGCGAAGTGGGTACAGAGGTCTCGTGACAGAAACAAAAAACAAAACGAAACAACAACAACAACATTGAAGAAGAAGAAGAAGAAGAAGAAGAAGAAGAAGAAGAAGAAGAAGAAGAAGAAGAAGAAGAAGAAGAAGAAGAAGAAGAAGAAGAAGAAAGAAAGAAAGAAAGAAAGAAAGAAAGAAAGTAATTTGGTGTTTTACGCAAAAGAAGAAGAAGAAAAGAGGGTTATGAATTCTACCTGGATTTTTTTTTTTTAAATGATAATAAAAAAAATCAACAATAAAAAAAATCTCTCTGTAATCGTGTTTCTAATACAGGAAGGACTACTCCTTTTGTTCGGAGCGAGGGGGAAGGGGGAGGGGGATTTTTCTCTTCTATTTTCTTCCCTTTTCTTTCTACTTCTTTCTAGTTCTACGTGACAAAATGCATCAATACCCACTGTACCCGTTAGTGACAATGGGAGAGGCGTCTCCAAGGGACCAGCTGTGGTCAGGGAAGACTTCCAGTCAAGACAACGATTTGATTTCTGCTGTTTACATGAAAACCATTCACGCAGAAAAAGATGGCTCATGTTTTGGTTCATGAAGTAAAAGACACTTGTGCCACACATATATGCTGCCTTGTTCATGACGTCAAAGACACAGACTGCACCAGACTAAATGGCAGCGCCCACGGCTTTATTCGTTTTTTGTTTGTTTGTTTTTTCGTGTTTGTTTGTTGCTTCTTCTTTAACTCTAAAACGTCCCCCCCCCCTCTCTCTCTCTCTCTCTCTCTTAACTTAAAAATGTGCTCTGTTTTTGTTTGTTTGTTTTGTTGTTGTTGTGTGTGTGCGTGTGTGCGTGTGTGTGTGTGTGTGTGTGTGTGTGTGCGTGCGTGCGTGCGTGCGTGCGTGCGTGCGTGCGTGCGTGCGTGCGTGCGTGCGTGTGTGTGTGTGTGTGTGTGTGTGTGTGTGTGTGTGAGCGCGCGCGCGCGGGGGCGTGTGTGTGTGTGTGTGTTTTCTTCTTCTTCTTTTTCTTCTTAAAAAAAGAAAGAAAAAAAGACTATACCCTAATTATATGGACAAAAAACATTTCTATTAGTCTTCAAGTAATATATGCTATTCCTATCGACTGCTGGCCCTTCGCTTCAGATTCTCTTCAAGAAGGCAAAAGACAAAAAGACCAACGAAGCCGGACGAGGCAAGGCGTGACGTACTCAGTACACGCAGACGTCATGAGGAACAAACGCCGTGTGGGAGGTGCCTATAAAAAGCATAATGCCGCGGTGATCAAAAGATCAAGAGATCTAGAGGGAGGTGGAGCTGGACCTTAAGTTAGCCCAGAAGAGATCATCGGTAGGGTGGTGGAGCTGGGCTGCGAAAGTTGGACTTCTTTCGCTTCGAGTTGTTCCTCAACAGCAGTGCAGTGGACATTGCCCTTGTGACTCTGCCCAAGCACGGCAGTTGAAACAGCAATTGCGCAATGCACTAGTCGATGGGCAATGGCGAGGGGACACCGCCTTAACACTTCCATTGTTCTGGCGGCGGTCCACGGTCTCTCCGGTCTTTTTCGGGCGGTATCAGCGGTCGAGTTTTCATTCTTTCATGTGTGAAAGTCGAGGTGGCCGTTGGGCTCCCCGTCCTGACGAGCCTTCTGGTTTCCGTGGACGTAAAGCAATACCGAAATTTGCTCACGCATTGGTCTCAGCTTGTACCTAATAATATGTCAACCGACATCCGAGGACATTAAGCAACACAACAGCAGTGTGAACAGCAGTGTGACGAATAGAGCTCGGGAGCTGTGTGAAAGTCGAAGTGGCCGTTCTGCGCTCCCTTGTACCTAAAAGTCCGTACGGTCTCTGTGGACGTAAAGAAACACTGAACAGAACAGTGGCGAACACTTTTGTAGAGCTCACCGCGCGGGCCGGAATGACAGGTTCATGGCCCGGAGGCTTCACGGGCCTGTCATGGGGGCCTTGCAAGCTGCAAGCGAGTTGCCGGAACAGTCGCTTCGCTCTCTTTCCCTCGTTGCCCCTTTGGTTCGATGCGCTGTGGGAGATGTACGGGAAGTCTAATATAGGTGCAGCTACTCTGTGTGTGTGTGTGTGTGTGTGTGTGTGTGTGTGTGTGTGTGTGTGTGTGTGTGTGTGTGTGTGTGTTTGGTGTGTGTGTGTGTGTGTGTGTGTGTGTGTGTGTGTGTGTGTGTGTGTGTGTGTGTGTGTGTGTGTGTGTGACAACAGTAAGTATAATTATACAGACCAGAGACATAACAAGAATCAAACAGATGAAGCAAACTGGGAAACACATTATTTTTAAAACATATGTATGTCCAGTCAAAACTTTAAACAAACAAGTAAACAAACAAACAAACAAACAGACCAACATCTGCACAAAAAACCGTCACGGCAATGAATGTAACTGCAACGATGCATTACTTTGTAAGACGTTACTGGGACAACACCAGTCCTGCACTCTGCACTTATCCACTCCAAAACACGTAACAAAGACCTAGTCATCCTGCTCAAAGAGATGTCTCAGTGCCAGGTGCAGCTTTGACCGTTTGACTCCAGACTGGACTGACGCCGTTTATTTCTGTTACTTGCGTCATCGGCCCACGAGTGTCATCAAAAAAAGGGAGAAAAAGAAGAAGAAAAAACAGCTCCAGGTTGACCCCCAACGTCAGTGACGTCAGTTCACCTCTGCACAATGACGTCACGTGACGTGAGGGTGATATCGGACTTGCGACGATTAGTTCATATTCAATGTTGCTTTACGTGCACATAGACCGCGAGGACTATTAGGGACTGTGTGACCAGGACGGTCGCAGCTCCTGAGCTCTGAAAAAGGTCCGAGTTCGAGTTCAATGTTGCTTTACGTCCACAGAGACCACAAGGACTATAATATATTAGGGACGGGGAGTCCAAGACGGCCACCCCGACTTTCACACAGCTCCTGAGCGCTGAAAAAGTCCGAGTTCGAGTTCAATGTTGCTTTACGTCCACAGACACCACAAAGACTATTAGGGTCGGGGAGCCCAGGACGTCCACCTCGACCTTTCACACATCTCCTGAGCTGTAACGGCGGTTAGCAGGCAGAGGGTTAAACAAAGAAGGAAATAAACATGAACCGAGAGGTAGGAGAGACAGGAAGGGCGGGAGAAGAGGCCAGAGGGAGACTGCATGACGGGCCAGTGACGCCTGTGTGCATGCAGCGACAGCTCGCCCCGGACTGTCTTTCGCAAGTCAGAGCCGGGTTGTGCAGCCAGGCGGGACGTCAACGTTCTGGACACTGCCGGCTTGAACAGAACGGAACCATGACGTTGTCAACGGCGTTGCAGATTTTTGCTGCGGTCCTCCTGCTGGCTGACTTCGTAACGTTAGGTTGGTATCTTGATGTCTTCCTGGTACAGGTGTTCGGTCTTTTGTGGTGGTGTGATGGTGTGGTGGTGTGGTGGTCGTCGTCGTCGTACAACTCTACGTCAACCGGCCTCCAGCGCTACGGCTTTCAGCTACGTCCTCTCCCTTCGCTGTATCGTCCAGTGTCCAGTCCCTGTCCTTTCTCTGTATCATTCAATGTCCTTTCTCTGTCTCATTCAGTGTCCAGTCCTTGTCTTTCTCTATATCATTCAGTGTCCTTTCTCTGTATTGATCAGTGTCTAGTCACAGTCACTGTCTTTCTTTGTATCGTTCAGTGTCCAGTCCCTGTCCTTTCTCTGTATCATTCAGTATCCAGTCCTTGTCGTTTCTCTGTATTGATCAGTGTCTAGTCACAATTAAGTCACTTTCTTTGTATCATTCTGTGTCCAGTCATTGTCTTTTCTCTGTATTCCTCAGTTGTCTAGTCCCTGTCCTTTCTCTTTATCATTCAGTGTCCAGTCCTTGTCATTTCTCTGTATCAGTCAGTATCCAGTCCCTGTCCTTTCTCCGTATCATTCAGTATCCAGTCCCTGTCCTTTCTCTGTATCATTCAGTATCCAGTACCTGCACTTTCTCTCCATCATTCAGTGTCCAATCCCTGTCCTTTCTCTTTATCATTCGGTATCCAGTCCTTGTCCTTTCTCTGTATCATTCAGTATCCAGTCCCTGTCCTTTCTCTGTATCATTCAGAATTTAGTCCCTGTCATTTCTCTTTATCATTCAATGTCCAGTCCCTATCCTTTATCTGTATTATTCAGTGTCCTTTCTGGGGTTTTTTTTCTTTCTTTTTTTTTCTTTTTTTTTTCAGTGTTCAGTTCTTGTCCTTTCTCAGTATTGATCAGTGTCTAGTCACAAGTCACTTTCTCTGTATCGGCCAGTGTCCAGTCCTTGTCCTTTCTCTGTATCATTCAGTGTCCAGTCCTTGTCCTTTTCTGTGTATTGATCAGTGTCATGTCACAGTCATTTTCTCTGTAACGTTCAGTGTCCAGTCCCGGTCCTTTTCTGTCTATTGGTCAGTGTCTAATCACAGACACTGTTTTTCTCTGTATTGTTCAGTGTCCAGTCCTTGTCCCTTCTCTGTATTGATCAGTGTCTAATCACAGTCACCTTCTCTGTATCATTCAGTGTACAGTCACTGTCCTTTTTTTCTATATTGATCAGTGTCTAGTCACAGTCCCTGTTTTTCTCTGTATCGTTCAGTGTCCAGTCCCCGTCCTTTCTCTGTATCAATCAGTATCCAGTACTTGTCCTTTCTCTATATCGTCTGGTGTCCAGTCCTTGTCCTTTCTCTGTATCATTCAGTATCCAGTCCCTGTCCTTTCTCTGTATCATTCAGTCTCCAGCCCTTGTCCGTCCTCTGTATCATTCAGTTTCATTTCTCTGTATTGATCAGTGTCTAGCCACAGTCACTGTCTTTCTTTGTATTGTTCAGTGTCCAGTCCCTGTCCTTTCTCTGTTTCATTCAATGTCCAGCCCTTGTCCTTTTTCTATATTGGTCAGTGTCTAGTAACAGTAACTGTCTTTCTCTGTATCTTTCGGTGTCCAGTCCCTATCCTTTATCTGTATTATTCAGTGTCCTTTCTCTGTTTCATTTAGTGTCCAGTCCTTGCGCTTATGTCCTCTCTCTGTATTGATCAGTGTCTATTCATAGTCACTTTCTCTGTATTATTCAGTGTCCAATCCCTATCATTTATCTGCATTATTCGGTGTCCTTTCTCTGTATCATTCAGTGTCCAGTTCTGATCTTTTCTCTGTATTGATCATTGTCTAGTCACAGTCACTGTCCTGCTCTGTATCGTTCAGTCTCCACTCACCGTCCTTTCGCTGTGTCGTTCAGTGTCCACTTCCGAACCTTTCAGTGTCCAGTACCAGTCCTTTCGCTGTATCGCTCAGTGTCCAGTACTTGTCCTTTCGCTGTATCGTTCAGTGTCCACTCCCTGTCCTTTCGCTCTCCCGTTCAGTGTCCACTTCCTGTCTTTTCTAAGCACCTTCTAGTGCCTAATTAATAATAACAAAAATAGTGGTGTCTTATAGTACCATTTTTCAAATGATCCCTGCATGGGTGCGTGCATTTCATACTCAAGTTAAACACACACACACACACACACACACACACACACACACACACACACACACACACACACACACACACACACACACACACACGCGCGCGCGCGCGCGCACGCACGCACGCACGCATGCACGCACGCACACAGACAACAAAAACACAACTTTCTGTCTTTTCTCAGCTCC
The DNA here is from genome assembly GCA_963584105.1 of Alviniconcha strummeri. Lineage (NCBI taxonomy): Eukaryota > Metazoa > Mollusca > Gastropoda > Provannidae > Alviniconcha > Alviniconcha strummeri. The sequence continues at coordinate 8,882,027 of OY757553.1, read as the reverse complement.
TTTCTTTCAGTTTCTTTCTTGATCCTTTTCAGTATCACCATCCCACTTCCTCTTCATAATAAGCAAATGTTTGATCCTCTGTTATTATTCTCTCTCTCTCTCTCTCTCTCTCTCTCTCTCTCTCTCTCTCTCTCTCTCTCTCTCTCTCTCTCTCTCTCTCTCTCTCTCTCTCTCTCTCTCTCTCTGATCTGGGGAAGGGGAAAGAAGAATAGAGAACCGGCAAGGCCTGAACCGGAAAGAGAAAACTGCCGTCGTTGCTGTAGAGTGCATGCCGTTCACAGAATTCTGTCTTCTCTCTGTGCCAGGTCTGGCCGCCTTCAATTGTTCCAGAATTGGCACTGGATGCCAAAACCAAGGCATATGCGAAGGGGGAAAATGCATCTGCATCGGCTCTGTTTATCAAGGCTACGACTGCTCACAGGAAAGGCGTAAGTATAGCCTACACTTAATATGCTACGTCTACTACCACTGCTGCTACTAATAATAACACAGGGGCTTTTTTTATAACGCACATCTACCATAAAAGGTGCGATCGCAGGGCGTGTGCGCGGATGTACCAGCGAGAGTGCAACCCCCCCTTCCCCCACTCTCACCCCCCCACCCCACACACCCCTCCTGAAATATAGCGTGTATTTGGTCTTACCGAACTTACAAATAACCACTGTGACAACAACTAGGAACTGTGTGGTGTTTTCTTTCTTTCTTTCTTCCTTTCTTTCTTTTTTTTTTCTTTTTTTTTTTTCGGGGGTGGGTGGTAGGAGTACGGGGTGGGGGGTGGGGGGTTGTTCTTTTTTGTTTTGCTGTTTGTTGTTGTTATCATCATGTTGTCACTGAGTTTTCGAAATAGAAGTTTTGGCTTTGATTTGGTTTAAACAAAACGTATTCATTCATCGTAATCATAAGTTCAGCAAATAAGTACAGGAAACACAAAAGCAGTATTCTTGATTTCACTGAACTTGAAACTTGATTTTACTCAAACAGCACCTGATGGTGAAGGCATAGCGTTCGTCGCTGCATGTGTACTGTCAGAGTCCATTCAAGTAAAAATATGAGTCATTTATATTCTGCAGCTTGCCACGTTTCTTAATACCTTGACGGGCAACGAGCGCATAAATGACAAATCCTCCCGCTCCTCCGTCTCTGTCTGCATCCTGTCGTGCCTCTGCCTCTGTCTCGCACGCTCTCTGCCTATACTTCAGTCTCGTTAGCTCTCTGCCTCTGTCTCGCTCACTCTCTGCCTCAATCTCTATCTCGCTCGCTCTCTGCCTATACCTCTGTCTCGCTCGCTGTCTGCCTATACCTCTGTCTCGCTAGCTCTCTGCCTCTATCTCTGTCTCGCTCACTCTCTGCCTATACCTCAGTCTCATTAGCTCTCTGCCTATACCTCTGTCTCGCTCGCTCTCTGCCTCTACCTCAGTCTCATTTGCTCTCTGCCTCTACCTCTGTCTCGCTCACTCTCAGCCTCTTCTCTCGCTCGCTCTCTGCCTATACCTCTGTCTCGTTCGCTCTCTGCCTCTACCCCAGTCTCGCTTGCTCTCTGCCCCTACCCCTGTCTCGCTCACTCTCTGCTTCTCCCTCTGTCTCGCTCGCTCTCTGCTTCTTCTCTTGCTCTCTCTGCTTCTTTCTCTCTATTCCTTTCTCTGTGTGTCTTTGTTTGTGTCTGTCTGTCTCTCTGTCTCTCCTTTCTGTCTCGCTTTCCGCCTTTGTCTCCCGCCCTCTCCCTTTCTCCTCCCTTATCTCTCTTCCTCTCCTCCCTCTACCCCCTCTCTCTCTCCCTTTGTCCCCAGCCCCCTCTCTTTTTTTCTCTGTGTGGAAATTCTCATGTATAATGTTTCACTCACTCATGCCTCTTCGCTCACCTCTCTTTCCTTATCTCTCTCTCCGCCTCTCTGTATATAAATGATGCCTGTACTTCTATATTTACTCATCAGTAGCTTAGCAAGGACCAGTTGTTAGTTGTTGTTGTTGTGTTTTTTGTTTGTTTGTTTGTTTGTTTTTGTTTGTTTTTTAACAGAACCTAAACTACAATCCTTGTAAAATAAACCTTTCGAGTTCGAGTTCTTCCCTCTCTCTCTCTCTCTCTCTCCCCCCTCTCTCTCTCTCTCTCTCTCTCTCTCTCTCTCTCTCTCTCTCTCTCTCTCTCTCTCTCTCTCTCTCTCTCTCTCTCTCTCTCCACGGTTTCTTCCCCTCCCCACCTTCCCTCCTCTCTCCGATCCGCTCTTTCTTCCCTCCTTCTCTCCCCTTCTCTTTCCTTATCTCTCTCTCTCCGTCTCGCTTTCTCTCTCCTCTCTCAGTGATAGATTGATAACATCTACGACACCGTCACATTGATGATGATGGTGATGATGACGACAACAGCGACGATGAAGACATTCTGATTGCAGAGCTGGTGATGCAGGGCGCGTGTCTGAGCAACAACCCGTGCCGGAATGGCGGCACGTGCTTCGACATGGCGTTACCGGGATCAGCCAACTCCGCCCAGTGCTACTGTCCCTACGACTTCTACGGCCAGTACTGCGAGCTGCCCACAGGTCACTCCCTTCCCGTCCTGCTTCACCTATACTCTACAGTGCAATGCAACACACCGCAATGCAATGCAATGCAATGCAATACGCAGCGATGCAATGCAGCGCAGTGCAATGCAATACGCTGCGAAGCAATGCGATACAATACAAGATAAATGCACTGAAATTGAATGCAACACAATGCAATACAATGCGATGCACTGCAATACACTCAAATGCAATACAATGCAATGAAACAGAATGCAACACAATGCAATGCAATTCAGTGCAAAACATCTGACCCGCCCTGCTTCAGCAATATAGTACGATGCAATGCAACACACCGCAATGCAATGCAATGAAAGAGAATGCAGCACAATGCAACACAATGTAATACAATGCAATGCAATAATACAATACAAGACATCTGACCCGCCCTGCTTCAGCAACACAGTACAATGCAATGCAACACACAGCAATTCAATGCAATACGCTGCGATGCAATGTAATACAATGAGATGCAATGCAATGAAACAGAATGCAATACAATACAATGCAGTGCAAAACATCTTACCCGCCCTGCTTCAGCAATACAGTACAATGCAGCACACCGCAGTGCAATGCAATACGCTGCGATGCAGTGCAATGCGATGCAGTGCAATACAATGAAATGCAATACAATGCAATGCAATGAAACGTAATGCAATACAATGCAATGCAGAACAGTGCAAGACGTCTGACCCGCCCTGCTTCAGCAATACAGTACAATGCAACACAACGGGACGCGATGCAACGTAATCCAATGCAATGAAACAGAATGCAATACAATACAATGCAATGCAGTGCAAAACATCTTACCCATCCCGCTTCAGCAGTACAGTACAATGCAGCACACCGCAGTGCAATACAATGCGATAAAATGCAATACAATCAAAGGCAATACAGTGCAATGCAGTGAAATGGAATGCAACACAATGCAATACAGTACAAAATATCTGACCCACCCTGCTTCAGCAATACAGCACAATGCAACACACCGCAATGCAATGCAATACGCTGCGATACAATGCATTGCACTGCGATACAAAGCAATACAGGCAAACAGAATGCAATACAGTACAAAACAATGCACTGCAATATAATACAATGCATTACAATACAATACAATACTCACATACACATTTGTGCAGCTCGAATTCTAACCAAATTAATACACACATGTAAATCATTCTGTTACGTTTTTCTCATTTGATGTTTTGGTTTGGTTACGCGGTACACAGCAGATAATTATGTGAGTCGTATGACCATTATCATCGTCGCTGGTGTCGTCGTGGTCAGTATTATCACATTAACTTCTTGTAACTTCCAGTGTTCAACGAATGCTTTGCCGACCAAATGATCGTCAACATCAACCCGGGTTACAATTTCATTGGTGCCGTCGGAATTCAACACAAGGCCGGAATTTGCGATGTAAGTGACTTTTATGACATAGGTAATGACGAAGGTGGTATTTGTGATGAAGGTGACTTTTATGACATAGGTAATGACGAAGGTGGTATTTGTGATGAAGGTGACTTTTATGACATAGGTAATAACGAAGGTGGTATTTGTGATGAAGGTGACTTTTATGACAGGTAGTAATGAAGGTGGAATTTGAGATGTCGGTAACTTTATGCCATTGTTAATAACAGAGGTGGTATTTGCAGTGTAGGTGACCTTTATGAAATAGGTAATAATGAAGGTGGTATTTGCGAGAATAGATGTCCTTTATGATATAAGTAATAATGAATGTGGAATTTGCGATGAAGGTGACTTTTATGACCATAGGTAATAACGAAGGTGGTATTTGCGATGTGGGTGACTTTTATGACATAGGTAATAATGAAGGTGGTATTTGCGATGTGGGTGACTTTTATGACATAGGTAATAATGAAGGTGGTAATTTGCGATGTAGGTGTCTTATGACATAGATGATAGAGGTAGTATTTTCGATGTAGGTGTCCTTTGTGACATAGGTAGTAACAGAGGTGGTATTTCCGATGTATATATAAAGCTTTCTTTTGTCATTGTTGTACGTATAGAAATATCGCCCAGATAGGTCTGTAGTGTTTTGCATGTAAATATGGAAAACGATTTTAAAAACACGAAAATCGAAAGAAAGAGGACACACACACACACACACACACACACACACACACACACACACACACACACACACACACACACACACACACACACACACACACACACACACACACACAACACAACACAACACAACACAACACAACACAACACACACACACACACACACACACACACACACACACACACACACACACACACACACACACAGACGCAACGCAACGCAACGCAACGCAACGCAACACACACACACACACACACACACACACACACACACACACACACACACACACACACACACACACACACACACACACACATCAAAAAGGGTGCGATACTATGGTGCAGCTAGATCTAGTTCTTTCCCTTTCATCATCTATCTTTGTATCTATCTATACATCTATTTGTCTATCTATCTATATCATCTAAACACAGCTGCAGCAACAGCAACAAAAAGAGGAAGACGATGTGATGATGGTGATAATTATGATGGTGATGCTGATAATAAAGGAGAAGAGGATGGTGGTTGAGTGATGATGATGACCAGATTGTTGTGGCTGTAGATGGTGATGAACATGCTGATGCTTTTAGCGATCGTGGTGGTAATAATGGCAATGATAATGATGTCAGTGATGATGTTGATGATGACGATGATGAAGATGCTGTAGCTGATGGTGAAGCGTTGTCCTGCCTGCTGCTGCAGCTGACCCCAGTGAAGGCCCAGGTGGAGTTTTCCCTGGACCCTGTCCGGCAGAACTGGCAAGGCTTTGCTGCCGTCCTGCCCTTCACTGGAGCCATGTGTGGGGACGGTCCTAAAGTCAACACCACGGTCAGTCGTTTTGTCGTGTCGGGCAGAGGCTGTTCTCCCGTCACTGAGCTTTTTGCATTAAGGGGCGTTTCTACAGTAACTTTGCCTCGACCTTAAGGGGGCAGTTCTCCTGTCACTGTACTTTTTTGCATTAAGGGGGCGTTTCTCCAGTAACTTTGCCTCGACCTTAAGGGGGCGGTTCTCCTGTCACTATACTTTTTTGCATTAAGGGGGCGTTTCTACAGTAACTTTGCCTTGACCTTAAGGGGGCGGTTCTCCCGTCACTGTACTTTTTTGCATTAAGGGGGCGTTTCTACAGTAACTTTGCCTCGACCTTAAAGGGGAGGTTCTCCCGTCGTTGTACTTTTTTGCATTAAGGGGGCGTTTCTCCAGTAACTTTGCCTTGGCCTTAAGGGGGCGGTTCCCCTGTCACTGTGAGTTTTGCATTAAGTGGGCGTTTCTCCAGTAACTTTGCCTTGGCCTTAAGCGGGCGGTTCTCCTGTCACCTTCACTTGACTGTTAGCGGACGGCTTTCCCTTCACCTTAAGGGAGCGGTTCTTCTTTCACTCCCCTCTGACCTTTATGGGGCGGTTCTCCTGTCCCTTTCCCCACACAATCTGATCATCGCTTTTCGGCATCTTCCTCCAAACTCTGCCAGATTTGGTTACGCCACTGAAGGGGTACTCTTTATCTCCGCGCAACTGTCCACCGACGCGGTCAGCGCCCTCCGAAAGATTTTGGTACTGATAAGGCTGTGGAAGCAACCTAACGCCCAATCACTCACGTAAACACGCATCTACCCAGGGTAAGAAAAAGAAAAAAAGAAGTTCCGTCTCGATTCACACGATTCTGTTTTATTTGAGCTGGCGTAAGAAACATGGTCAGTTATAAGACGTTTGTCTGACATAATTCGAGTTGTTTGTAACAAACTTACCACTGTTTGAGCACCAACAAAAACTGCTCGTTAGCTGACAGTTTTCTGGGACCTATGGCGTAACTAAATACGGCAGTGGTTGAAAGAAGGATGTCCTAAACCAGTGCTTGGAGTTTGCCCTTTCACCTGACCGTAAGGAGCGTTTCTCCTGTCACTCATCCTGACCGTAAAGGGGCGTTTCTCCTGTCACTCATCCTGACCGTAAAGGGGCGTTTTTCCTGTCACTTTCCCTGACCTTAAGGGGGCGTTTTTACCGTCACTTTCCCCTGACCTTAAGGGTGCGTTTTTACCGTCACTTTCCCCTGACCTTAAGGGGGCGTTTTTACCGTCACTTTACCCTGACCTTAAGGGGGCGTTTTTTACCGTCATTTTCCCCTGACCTTAAGGGGGCGTTTTTACTGTCACTTTCTCCTGACCTTAAGGGGGCGTTTTTACCGTCACTTTCCCCTGACCTCTCGTGTCACTTCCCTTGACCTTAAGGGGTGGTTCTCATGTATTTCTGTCTTGACACTTAAGGGGTGGTTCTCATGTATTTCTGTCTTGACCTTAAGGGGGCAATGCAACCACAATTTTTTGCTCTGCGGGCACATTCTACCAGCGCAGAGAGTTAGCCTGTTTACCTATCCTTTAGACAGAGCTTTCTACATCTGGGAAAATGGAAGAACAAGACTTCCTCAAAGGTCTGCTTTATATTGAAGATGTTGCCGTTCCTTCATGGTTGTCGATCACTAAGTGACAGTGTGTGTGTGTGTGTGTGTGTGTGTGTGTGTGTGTGTGTGTGTGTGTGTGTGTGTGTGTGTGTGTGTGTGTGTGTGTGTGTATGTGTATGTGTGTGTGTGTGTGTTGTGTTGTGTTGTGTTGTGTGTGTGTGTTTGTGTGTGTGTGTGTGTGTGTGTGTGTGTGTGTGTGTGTGTGTGTGTGCTTGTGTGTGTTTGTTTGTGTGTGTGTGTGTGTGTGTGTAAGTGTGTGTGTGTGTATGCGTGTAAGTGTGTGTGTGTGTGTGTGTGTGTGTGTGTGTGTGTGTGTGTGTGCTTGTGTGTGTTTGTGTGTGTGTGTGTGTGTGTGTGCGTGCGTGCGTGTGTACGCGCGTGCGTGTGCGTGCGTGCGAGCGTGCGTGTGTGTGTGTTATTGATGACAATGACTTCATTCCAACAGTATGTGTTGTTCTCGGTGATGATACTGGTCACGAAAATGGTTGGTGTGGTGGTGGCGGCGATGGTGGTGATGGCATTAGGCCAACGGTGTGCAGTTCTCTCTGATGACGTTGATTATGACGACAATGGTTATGGTAGTGATGACGATGATGATGCTGACGATGACGATGATTTCAGACCAACGGCAGTGCTGTTCACGGTGACGGACGCCAAAGGGGCATTCGTGGACAAACCCAAACTGGGTTCTCCCTTCACCATCAACTTCAACGTGGAACCTACCAGCAGTGCGTTGTCTTCCTCACAGAAAAGGGTTCTAGCTCTCTCTCCGTCTCTGACTGTCTGGTGCCCCCACCCCCCCAACCTCCCTCATCCACCACCCTCTCTCTCAGTTGTGTATCTAGTTGTGTATCTGTCTGACTGTCACTCTCCTTCCATACCACCCTCCCCCCCCCCCCCCCATATCAGTTGTGTATCTTTTGTACCTTTCTGTCTGACGCTCCCCCCCCATCCCTCCCTCCCTCCCTCTCTCTCTCTCTCTCTCTCTCTCTCTCTCTCTCTCTCTCTCTCTCTCTCTCTCTCTCTCTCTCTCTCTCTCTCTCTCTCTCTCTCTCTCTCTCTCTCTCTCTCAGCTGTGTATCTGTCTGTCGCTCTCCCCTTACCCCCTCTCTCCTTCAGTTGTGTATTTGTGTGTTGCTCTCCCCTTTCTCCCCCCCCCCCTCATGTCTGTCTGACGCTCCTCCTACCCTTCACCCCCCCCCCCCAGTTGTGTATCTGTGTACCACTCCCACACCCATCTCTCTCAGTTGTGTATCTGTCTACAACTCTCACACCCATCTCTCTCAGTTGTGTATCTGTCTACAACTCCCACACCCATCTCTCTCAGTTGTGTATATGTCTACAACTCCCACACCCATCTCTCTCAGTTGTGTATCTGTCTACAACTCCCACACCCATCTCTCTCAGTTGTGTATCTGTCTACAACTCTCACACCCATCTCTCTCAGTTGTGTATCTGTCTACAACTCTCACACCCATCTCTCTCAGTTGTGTATCTGTCTGAATATTTGTCTGTCTGTCTCTCTGTTTCTCTCTTTCCGTATGTCTCTTTCTCCCCCTCCACCCCCCTCCCTTTTTTTTTTCTTTCTCTCTCTTTCTTTTCTCTCTCTCTTAATTTCTCCCTCCTTCCCTCTCT
>OY757553.1:8869871-8873094 GCA_963584105.1 Alviniconcha strummeri | reverse complement strand
AAAGAAAGAAAGACAAAAAGAAGAAGAAGAAGAAGAAGAAGAAGAACTCACGTGTGGTATGTTCATGCATTTGGAAAACATTTCGAAGGTATAATTATTATTTTTATGGAAATTTAGCAAGCGCTCATCCTGCTGCTCAAAGCGTCTAAAAATAGAATACATGAAGAGTAGCGTCTAAAAATAGAATACATGAAGAGTAGCCTACATGTACATCGGAAGAAAAAAAAGAAGAGAAGTTAATGATACGGAAAATGTTGTGTTAGAGGTCAGCTAATGTACGTCTTACCGATTCTACAAAGTGATTGTTTGGCACACCCAGGAGTGGGTGGGATGCATACAATACAAGGCGCTCTGTTGATGAAAACCATATATACACTCAGCAGACTCACACACTCAGCAGACCCACACATTCACCTCTGCTTATTACGTAGTTACGGCTGAAATAGATGTCTGCCTCAGAGCTCAGGAGCTGTGTGAAAGTCGAGGTGGCCGCCCTGGGTCCCCGTCCTAATAGTCCTTATGGTCTCTGTAGACGTAATGCAACATTGAACGATGTCTGCTTGGAGTCTGGACACTCCACACGCTAAGACAGGGCCTGTAGCGAAATGTAAAACTGGTGCATTCGGCGTGCTACAATGAGTAGCCTGGCAGGGGTAAGTGATACTGAAGATCAGTTTCAAAATTCGAGAAATAAAGATAGTAAAAAAAAGAATCGATGGTGTTTCGGAACGCAATTTGTTGTTGTGCGCAGACAGAGACAGACACACAGAGACAGACAGACAGAGAGACAGAGAATGTGTGTGTGTGTGTGTGTGTGTGTGTGTGTGTGTGTGTGTGTGTGTGTGTGTGTGTGTGTGTGTGTGTGTGTGTGTGTGTGTGTGTGCTTATTCATAATTACCTGGGTAGATCGTGCTCCTCCTAATTTTCGTCATTTTGATGAGGTCGTTTTAAAGCTACGTATACATTCTTAACATATTTTTTACTTCAACTCCTTGTCTATCTTCTTCTTTGCTTCCTTCTTCTTTTCTTATCATATCTCCTCTTCTGTCGAAAGCGCTTGTGTTTAACTGTTCCTTGTATTTCTTTGTAAAGGTGAGTACATTTCCCTAGATCTGTTGTATTAGGGACGGGGTTTATTGAATACCTTTATACAGATCACTTCTATACAGCGTTATTCTCCCCTTTCGAGCAGCAAACTCACGGCGCTTCGCATGTTGTTGGTTCATGCTAGGCTGGTTTCCATAATCCACGGACGTTTTACATGGAATACAGGATATTTAACGTGAGTATGTAATCTTTTTTCATGTATACACACACGGGGGACCTTGGTTGTCTTTAAGCAAATGACTGTTGTACAGTCTGCACAATATTTTACTCCGGAGAATTTCGGTGCGGCCGTCCATGTGGTGACCACGCTCGATCGTGTTTCAATCACTGTTTTATATCTGTTCACAGCGAGGTGATATTAGACCAAGAAGAAGAAGAAGAAAGAAAGAAAGAAAGAAAGAAAGATTATATATTATGCTACCTTACCCACAGGACTATCGATCGTGCTTAACTTGACTTCCGGGTGTGAGTGCCTTCGCTCTGCGCTACCGTCCTTAAACCCTGCCTCTTAAGTTAAAGAGCGAGTTGAGAGAGTCGGAGTTCAGGATGAATTTGTATTCTTCTCCTTACTATTATCTCTATTCCGATGACCCGGAAAGCGGGCCTTTAACTTCCAACGTCCGTCGCCACAGAACTACACTGTGATGTCCAACAGTCTTGCAGACAGCAACGGAGAAGAAAAAGGCTCGGGAAGGGCAGAAGTTAAGCTCTGTGGGTACTTTCGTTTACGGTAACTGGCTATGATTATTTCCACTCTCACTGACGCAGCAGAAATGATGTAGCACCGCTGCCCAACTTCATACTTCCAAGAGCGTTATGCCGCTCCAGTGGCCCATAAAGCGCTGTGGAAATGTCCATGAATTTAGACTGACACCATCCGCTACTGTTGGTGAGTCAGAATTCAGTTCAGTTCAGTACAAGGTCCAAACACAGCAAAGGTTTAAAAGAACGCTGTTTATTATGATCAAACACAACATGCGAATTTTCGGGGTACGCCCATTTTTCAAGCTACAAAATAACACTTAAACTGTTCAAGTGTTATTTTGTAGCTTGAAAAATGGGCTTACCCCGGTGAAAATGTTATGTAGAACTAGAACACTTATCTGCTTTTGGTTCAGCTGTTTTGTTATGTTGTTTTTGTTTCAGTTCAGTACAGCCGAAGATGGTATCTAGGCTCCTTGGGAAAGCCCATAATTTTGCATGTGCTGCACCCCGTCTCTCGGAAGTTTTCCCAACGCTGCCTTTTGAAACAGTTCCACCGTTTGTCTGACTGACGATGGCTCTCTCTCGTCCTGTCAGATATGATCATCGACCGCTTCCTCCCTTCACGTCTCTCTGTCCTTCAGGCGATCGTTGGTATGATGTCCTTGGCTTTGTGCCCGCAGGTTCAAGTTCCACAACACTTCAGATCTTCCGAGACGCGAGGTAATTTGTGAGAGTTGCTTTGCCCGCCAGTCTGTCTGTTCGGTCATTTCCCTTCAGCCCGGCATTTCCAGGACAGTGCATGGTCCAGAGGAGTCTTCGAAGGTGGAAATTGAACATTGGCACATACCAGTCTGGGCTTCCCATTCCATGTTCAACCTTTTGTTGCAACATTCTTCCAAGCACTTCCAAGCACAAGATGCTAACATTCTTCCAAGCACCGGAAACGAAACAACGTAGCTCAACCAAAAGCAGATAAGTGTCGTAGTTCTGCATCTCATCTTTCACCGTTTAACTGTTGTTTAAGTGTCATTTTGTAACATGCTAAAGGCTATTACCCCGAAAATTCGCATGTTGTGTTTTGTCCTAATAAATAGAGTTCTTTTGAACCTGCTGGTCATTCTCGACCACGCATTCGTAAGTTTTTTGGCAGGAGTATCTCACACACTCAAGGTGATGCCAGAATCGGTTTCGGTATCTTTCGCATTCTTTGGTTTGCTTGAACTAGAGAGAGAGAGAGAGAGAGAGAGAGAGAGAGAGATGGATGGATGGATGGTATATTGTATAATCGATGGATTGACCATAACAATATTGTCGGTGAACGATGATGAACATGACGTTCTTAATGATGTTCAAAATACATTCAGGCGTAAGAGAGAGAGAAAGAGATAGTATAGCCTAGGGGAACAAAATC
>OY757553.1:8864871-8867371 GCA_963584105.1 Alviniconcha strummeri | reverse complement strand
TTAAAAAACAAACAAAAACAAAAACAACAAATTGTGATTGATCAGTTCTTGTACTGACCAACTAACTGACTGACTGACTGTTGCTTATCATCAAATTATAATCTGGGGTTCATTTTTTGTCACAGTCCAACCTTGCTTTCTGATTCATGACCAGCCGTGACCTAGCTGAATATAAATGACCCCAGGTCAATACTGTGACCAATCCAGCTTTTGAGTTCGTGACCTGACGTGACTTCCTTTATGAATATTGGGGATCGGGGATAGCCCCAGAGGTAGTGGGCTAGATTCGTTTTTGAAAGGTCACGAGTTCGAGTCCCGACAGGAGCTGCCAAAGAATTTCCTTCTCCAGGAGCAGCTTTCTGTGCTGACTGTCATCGGTATCCGTTCCACCCCTGTGTTACCGCAGCAGCACGTAAAAACATCCCGGTCGTTCTGCCAAAAGTGCAGGTGGCAGGTTACAGTTAAACACAACACACTCGGCATGTTGCTTCGAACGAAGTGACACTGTAAACTTGTGCACTGGTGTATGATGTACAAGGAACGAGCGCCGAGACGGCAGCAGTTCCACGTGGCGTGAGCCATGTAACAACCAAATAGCGCCGAAAGTACACTTCAGTGGCTATTTAAAACGAGATATAAAAAGGCCACATTCACGCAGATGGAGTCGGACAAGAGCGTAGCGTGTCTGCTCGAGAGCAGAGAACAGCGCTATATAAAAGACTACAGTCACTCATTCGGAATCATTCGGATTCTGTCGGAATCACTCGGAATCATTCGGATTATGTCGGAATCACATGCGACAAAAGCGAAGTGAATCTGCTCGAGAGCAGAGAATAGCGCTGTATTATAAAAGGCCACAATCACTCATTCGGAATCGCCTCTGCCTCTCCCCCCACCTCCATGCCCCCTTCCCCCCCTTCTCCCCGTCCCTAATAAGCCTTATGGTTTCTGTGGACGTTAAGCACCATGTTTACTTATTCGGAATCGCAGGGGGGGCGGGGATAGCTCAGTTGTTAGAGAGCCGGACTCGTGATTGAAAGGTCGCGGGTTCGAATCCCTGCTGGAACGGCGGGAGAATTTTCTTCTCCAGGGTCGACTTTCTGTGCTGACTCTTATTTCGGTATCCGTTCCACCCCCGTGTTACCACAGTAGCACGTAAAAAATCCCGGTCATTCTGCCAAAAGTGCAGGTGGCAGGTCACAGCTAAACACGCATACACCTTACGTATGTGGCTTTTATTGAACCGTGCTTCGGCATTGGTCACAACTTGTCCCTAATATGTCAAATGACATCTGAGGACATTAAGCATCAACTCATCATTCGGAATCTCATAGTTCAGGAGCTGTGTGAGAGTCGAGGTGGCCGTCCTGGGCTGTCCGTCCTAACGAGCCTTCTGGTTTCCGTGGACGTAAAGATTTATTGAACCGTGCTTCGGCATTGGTCACAGCTTGTCCCTAATATGTCAACTGACATCTGAGGACATTAAGCAACACTTCACCATTCGGAATCTCCGTCCCTATTAAGCCTTATGGTTTCTGTGGACGTTAAGCACCATGTTTACTTACTTATTCGGAATTAATCGGAATCATTCGGATTCTGTCGGAATCACATGCGACAAAAGCGAAGTGAGTCTGCTCGAGAGCAGAGAATAGCGCTATATAAAAGGCCACAATCACTCATTCGGAATCAATCGGAATCATTCGCATTCTGTCGGAATCACATGCGACAAGAGTGCAGCGAGTCTGCTCTAGATCAGAGAATAGCGCTGTATAAAAGGCAACAGTCGCGCATTACACACACACATACACACACACACACACGCACGCACGCACGCACACACTGACAGATAGACAGACAGACAGAGCTAAATATAATGCCTCAACAGTCAATTACTTGCTTGTTTTATTTTAATTCTGAACTTCGGGATATAGCATTATAGTTAGGTCTAGAAGAGAGAGAGATAGAGAGAGACAGACAGACAGACAGACAGACAGACAGACAAGCAGACAGGCAGACAGGCAGACAGACAGAGAGTAATATAGATGTAACTGGTGGGTCCTTTAAACCTAGCTGAATCACCGAAAACAAAGAAGTAAGAAGTGGAAAATACGGGAATATTAATCTTGGCAAAGAATCAGACAGACAAACAAAGCCATGGGTAGTGTTCCTGTGAAAAACAATAGTGAACAAGTAGAAAAGCGATGCTGCTGTAATGACGTGTTGCCAAACTCTGATTGACAGATGTCATCAGCCAATCAGCGCGCGCACGACGACACAACACACGCTACTCTTTCAACCAGTCAGTTTTATCTGACAGTTCAGATTCATTCCTATCGGTCAGCCCTCGCACAGCGGAGGGAAAAGATTGATCGCACATAAGGGACAGAGACAAAAAACCGGTCCGGTAAATCTGTGAAACCCGTGGGCCCATAGTTCAGTGGGCGGAGCTTTCTCTGTGGTGAACAGAACTTTCTCTGTGCTGAGAAGGGACAGCATACAC
>OY757553.1:8857371-8862371 GCA_963584105.1 Alviniconcha strummeri | reverse complement strand
AGTTCAACCAAGAGCTAGGTAAGTATCCTACATCTCATTGTTCACCGTTTAACTGGTGTTTAAGTGTTGTTTTGTAGCCCCCAAAAGGGGCTTATCCCAAAATTTCGCCTGTTGTATTTTGTTATAATAAATAGCGTTCTTTTGAACTTTTTTTGCTTTTTAACACCTTTTATATCTTTGGATCTTCTGATTTTATCTTTACAGTATTTTGATGTCCTTTTTCAATGCTGTCGAAACTTCTGGTTAAAAGAACAACTGCCCTCCCCATAAAAAAGGAACACAACAACAAAAATACACGAGCGGCCTGCGACCGTTACTTCGACTGCTTTTCTCTGCTTTTGCTAACGTTAGCAAGCGTTTAAAAACTCTAGCTGAAACAATGTTGACTGCAGGCGTTCAGAAACAAGATCCAAACACACGAAAGGTTCAAAAGAAAGCTGATTTTAATAGGACAACGCAAAATATGTGTAATTAGTTATCAAGTTTTTATTTACCCTGGTGATGTAAGAGAATTGTTTTGAATGAATTTTGATATAGTTTGCTGTTATCGTAATTGTTAATTTTGTATTCTGTGGCCCAGAAGGGAGGCGGGAGATATCCGATTTCTTTCCGCCGTGTGTCATCTCAGGATGCCATGTGATTCTGCTTTTAATCTCTTCTCTTCTCTCTCTTCTCTTCTCTCTCTTCTCTTCTCTCTCTTCTCTTCTCTCTCTTCTCTTCTCTCTCTTCTCTTGCCTCAATCCTGTTTCTTTTTCTGTCTTTTTCCCTTTTCTGCTAATGATCCATTCTCCTGCCTGTTTCTTGCAGAAATTTTGTCTATACTTTTCACTGAGAGATAGATTTTTTGTATGAACTCTTACTGAGAAGCTAAGAGATGGCAATAGCTCGGTTATATATACGGCAAACGGTATATGGCTCTGGTATTTGCCTTTCTGCAATTATCTAACCTTCAGAATTTTGTTTATTGTTTCCGTCCGTTCCGTTTTAATTTAATTTAGTTTTATTTACTGGTACTGAACAAAATCTGAATCAAGGATGACGGCTGGCGTTCTAAAACAAGATCCAAACACGTAAACGGTTAAAAGGAACGCTGATTTAATATGAAAATACAAAACATTATCAGGGTAAGTCATTTTTCGGGCAACAAAATAACAGTTACGCAACCGTTAACCGGTCATGCCAACATTTTTCTAAACACTCCAGGTGCTGAACACCACATCCTCAACCGGATAAGTACATTTTCATTTATCGCCGTTAACTGCTGTTTCCTAGCGTGAGAAGGGGGCTTACTCCGAAAATTCGCACATATTTTGTATTGTCATACTAAATTAGCTTTCCTTTAACCGTTTGTGTGTTTGGCTCTTACCTGGTACTGATAGATTAGATTGAAAGGTCGATGAAACCAGCCTGTCCTCGCCTTACTTTTTCTTTTGAAACAGGGGCAATATCCAAACACTTAAAAGGTTCAAAAGAACGCTATTTATTAGGGCAAAACACAAAATGCGAATTTTTGGGGGTAATCCCCTTTATCAAACTACAAAACGACTATTAAACAACAGTTAAACGGTGAAAAAACAATGAAAACTGAGCTAAGGAGCTACACCACTTATCTGTTGTTGGTTTTCTTGTCCAGTGCTTGGAAGAATGTTGCATCAACATTCTTTCAAACACTGGAAAGGTTAACTCATTTAACGGTTAACATGGGCAATGTTATGTTAACGGTTAACAGGGGGCAATGTTCAGAGGAATAATTCTTCGAAAATGTGTGTGTGATGTTTGCGTATGCATGTTTTGTTTTGTACTGGTATTTCGACTGACTTTGTAGATTTGACCTGAAGTATAGCTGGGCATGTGAGACGAGGTTTGAAGCGTGTAGACATAATTATGTAGGTACAACAGAGTGTGACCGTCCTGATGTGACCCTGTGCGGTTGACAGGACGTTCAGCTCCAATTACTAACTTGTATTCTGCCACCTCCCTCTCTTCTATTTCACTTTGTACCGATGGCTTTTACAGTCAGTTTAATAAACCGATTGTTAAGCGCGTTGTCCTAATTACGGTTAAAGCGCTATTAAAAAAAAAATCTGTATTAATATTATTATCATTGTTATTATCTAGCTCTAATTCTGAGTTTCGTTATTGGGGCGGCGGGGGGGGGGGGGGGGGGGGAAGGGGCAACGTACGGGAAAGAGTCCCTGAGACAACCTTTGAAAACAAATATGAATTAAGGCGGATTTAGGCCTAGTTCTGCTTTCTTGCGATCAACTCCGAACATTATACTGTAATACGATACAGTACAACACTGCGTGATACAGTTGTACTGCCCCCAGTGGAGACATTCATTTGTCAGCAGTAGGCGCAACGAAACATACAACGTCCCATATAAAACACTATTACCTCCTTCACTGCCGGGATGTCATTTGAAAACGACCAATAAAAGTGTCAAATCTGAAACCCTTAAACCTTTTTGTCTTCTTTTTCGCACCGGCATGTGAAATGGTTTTGATCAGACCGTACAACACTGAAAGTAGATGAGTTATAGGACCGGAAAATAAACTGTTTGCCGGTGCAAGCGTGCATCTTTCAGTCCGGAGAGTTTACATGCTGGGGCAGCGAAGAGGTTAAAGATCACTTAGGACTTCACGATTACGAACACTTACACGTGGTATGACTGCTTGGGTAACGCTTCTTCTCTGGCTACTTTCGTCCTGTTACCTGCAAGTGTGTAACTTGATGCCGATTTAAAAAGCGCCCAAAGACAAGAAGAAGGAGAAGAAGAAGGAGAAGAAGAAGAAGAAGAAGAAGAAGAAGAAGAAGAAGAAGAAGAAGAAGAAGAAGAAGAAGAAGAAGAAGGAGGAGGAGGAGGAGGAGGAGGAGGAGGAGTTAAGAAAAAGAAAAACTTCCACAGTGAAATAAATGAACGTACTCACAGCGCATAAAAAAAAGAAGAGGTGTCGGACGAGTCATCCTGTCCCATAGGTCACTGCTATGCGACTCATCATTTGCTGTCTTTTGTTTCACTTCTATTCGCTGTGAGACGCATCCATTGTCTGTCTATTGATTCACCTTCTAGTCGCTATGCGACTCATCCATTTTCTGTCTTTGATTGACGTTCTAGTCGCTATGCAACTCATCCATTGTCTGTCTTTTGCTTGACCTTATAGTCGCTATTGACTCATCCATTGTCTTTCTTTTGCTTGACCTTATAGTCGCTATGCGACTCATCCAATGTCTTTCTTTTGCTTGACATTCTAGTTGTTATGTGACTCATCCATTGTCTGTCTTTTGCGTGACCTTCTAGTCGCTGTGCGACTCATCCGTTGTCTGTCATTTACTTGACCTTCTGGTCGCTATGCTTGACTTTCCTGTCGCTATGCGACTCATCCATTGTCTGTCTTTTGCGTAACCTTCTAGTTGCTATGCTACTCATCCATTGTCTGACTTTCGCTTGACATTCTAGTTTCTATTCTGCTTGTCCTTTTTCTATCTTTTGTTTGACATTCTATTTGCTGTACAACCCATCCATTGGCTGTCATTTGCATAACATCCTAATTGCTATGCAACTCAGCCTAAAACTGCTGTTCATTCATACACCAGTCGTTTTTGGACAGTTCACAAGTTTAGGAACTGTTAACTGAATCATTTTTATTCGTGTGCGCTGTTTTTTCAGTTGTCACAGAAATGGCATCTTTAGGGTCTGAACTGATTCGTGGATGCACGACCACACACATTAAGCCTACAAGAGGCATTATTTCGAAAATCGAAAATCGACATAATCTTGTAAAACAGGTTATTCAACAAAATAAAGTAAGAGAGAGAGAGAGAGGTCCAATTTTAAAAGCGGCACAAGGGATACAACCAGATTGCTGTTGTGTATGTGTTGTTGTTGTTGTTGTTGTTGTTGTTGTTGTTGTTGTTGTTGTTGTTGTTGTTGTTGTTGTTGTTGTTGTTACTGAACATTTAGACAAAGACGGCGAAACTTGTTGCATGTCGAACAGTATGAAACAAAAGAGAATACAAACGCCAATTAATTTTTGTTTTTTTGACATATCAGACTCGATCTTTAAGTCTTTCTCGGAACACCGTGCAATCAACAAACAAGGGAATTAAATAGCGTTGGACAGAGATCACAAAACTCAACAACAAGGATTTATTTGGGAACGGGCTTTCCGTTTATTTCAGCTCGCTCTGTCTCTCTGTCTCTCTGTCTCTGTCTCTGTCTCTGTCTCTGTCTCTGTCTCTCTCTCTCTCTCTCTCTCTCTCTCTCTCTCTCTCTCTCTCTCTCTCTCTCTCTCTCTCTCTCTCTCTCTCTCTCTCTCTCATGGTTCGCGTCTCCTATTCGGCTCTGAGAGCTTCAGTGCAAAATGTAGACGAAGAAAATCTCGCTAGCGTGGATAAGTGCGAGTTCGAGCTGAATATAGCCTTCCATGAGGTCAGCGAAATTGTCCCGCATTTTGAAAAATTGTCCCCATTTTGTCACGTGCCGTGGTACCGCGATCTCGAAATCTGAGACGTCTGCACTGTCGTCGGTTTCTGCTGTTCAGCCAGGAGAGCATGAGTTATAACGACAGATTTCACCACTGGGAATTCAGACTTTCTAAGAATAGTGAAACAAATAAACTGACATGTGTCATGAACAGTGAAGCAGACATGAAGTGATGTGTGTCATATCGACAGTGAAACTGACATAAACTGACGCGTGTCGTGAGTAGCGAATCAGGCACAGTGAAATTGACATGTGTCATGAACATAGTGAATCAGACACACTGAAACTGACATGGGTCATGAACAAACTGACTTGTATCATGAACAGTCAAACTGGATTGACCATGAACATGCAGTGAAACAGAGTCTGCTGATTGTTGTTTTAATGACAAGGAGTAAAGAACGGAAGTCGGATAAAATCAGCCCAAAAAAAGGCAAAATACAATACGGACAGAGAGAGAAAAGGAAGCTAGAGAGAGGGGGTGGGGAGAGAGAAGGGGGAGAGGGGAAAGAAA
>OY757553.1:8847371-8852371 GCA_963584105.1 Alviniconcha strummeri | reverse complement strand
GTCTTTTTTTGCCCTGTTTCTATTTCCCCCCTCTTCTCCATTTTTGAAAATGTCCTTCTTCTTGTCTTTCCGAAACACTGCTAGTAAGTGTATAGACAGCCTAGCCTGTAATGTTGCTGTGCTTTGGTCTGCAGATGTCTGGTCGTCTTGTGTGCCTCATCCTGGCTCTCTGCCTGTGTCTAACAGCTTCACACACACAAGGTGAGTCGTATGCCTGTGTCTGACAGCTTCACACACACAAGAGGAATTATAGAATGTTTAACACACATCAGGTTTTCGTTCGATTTTTGGTCCAGTTTATTTAAAATCGACAGCTGAAGGTCGCGAAAAGCCACCACAAATGCTGCCACTTTGTGCCTCGCAGTCCCGTATCAAGGACGTCATAAGCAAGGTTCGCATGAGTGGCAAAAATACCAAATACATCACGAGCCAGCCTTTTTCTGTCCCTCTTTGGTAAAGAGGCAACGATAATTTGAAGAGAAGCTCCATTACGAAGCGGAATTTGTACTCCTTTTGTATGAATGTTTGATAAAACAATCAGCTGAAGCATTCGAATATTTTCTGCGTTTTGAAGATGATGACTCTTATTTCGGGATCCGTTCAACCCCAGCGTTACAGCAGCAGCACATAAAAGATTCCGGTCATTCTGACAAGAGTGCAGGGTACAGCTCAACACTCAGGCATCCTACGTATATGGCTTTGGGTGAAGTGACGTGACATGGTGCATGGTTGTATGGTGTACACAGAACGCGACGAGACAGCAGACGTTTCACGTGGCACCATCCATGTAACACCCCCAAACAGCGCTGTAAGTACAGCGCTGTAAGTACACCTCTTAGGTGGAAATTAAAAACGCGCTATAGAATTTAACACACACACACACACACACACACACACACACACACACACACACACACACACACACACACACACACACAGTCACTCATTTAAAATCACAAGCAACAAGAGTGTTGTGTGTCTGCTCGAGAACGGAAAATAGCTCTGTATGCGTATAATTGCGCTGTATAAAAGCGATCATCAGCATCATCATCAGTTTGGCCTAGCGGTAAGGCGTTACAGGTTGATAAGCAAAAGGGCCTCGGGTTCGTTCCGCTTTGGCTCTCCTTTCTCTTCAACAGTTGTGGTTTATGGACACTGTCTCGTGACTTTGTCCCTCACGATTAATGAAACATAAAAATGGCTCTCATCGCTGCCCATCGTAATGCAGGAGTCATTCTGGTGGTAACAGTGTAGTGATAGGTAAACAATTTCCCTCCCTCCCCTCTTCCCCCACCGCCATTCGCCCATCCCTAATACGCCTTGTGGTTTCTGTGGACGTAAAAGCACCATAGAAGAAAGAAGAATCATCACCAACAAATGAACGTCCATGTTCCCCATAATATTCATTACATCACACCTATTACACGTCATTGTCATACATTCTTCCAAGCACTGGACAGGAAAACAACAACAGCTCAACCACAACAGATGAGTGATTTAGCTTTTCATCTCATTTTTTGTCGTTTTTCACCGTTTAACTGTTCTGTAAGTGTCGTTTTGTAGCGTGATGAAGAGGATTACCCGGAAAATTTGCTGTTGTGTTTTTGTCCAAATAAACAGCGTTCTTTCGAACCTTGTATGTGTGTGGATCTGGTTCCGCAGGCACGTCAGCAGATCTCTGAACCGGCTAGTTGGTCAGCAGCCCCTTCTGTTCGGCCGCAGGGGCATCAACCCCAACATGAACTCCCTCTTTTCGGAAAGCGAGCCTCCGCAGCGCAGCCGACAATGGACGACATCCGGACAGCGTGCGCCATGCTGGTGTCGACCTACGAGCAGGTTGTCTTGGGGGCGGAAAATGACAGCTAACTTTACAGGTGAGAACGATTTCCTCTTCTCTCTCTCTCTCTCTCTCTCTCCTCTCTCTCTCCTCTCTCTCTCTCTCTCTCTCTCTCTCTCTCTCTCTCTCACTCTCTCTCTCTCTCTGTCTGTCTTGAGGGCTAAAAATAAGAGCTAATTTTCCAGGTGAGAACTTTTTCTCTTTTTCTTCAGCTAACTCCCAGGTGAGAACGTCTCTTTTCCCTCTCTCTCTCTCTCTCTCCTCTCTCTCTCTCTCTCTCTCTCTCTCTCTTTTTTTTTTTTTTTTTTTTTTGGTCTTGGGGGCCCAAAATAACAGTTAACTCTCCAGGTGAGAACATGTTTGTTGTTGGCTTGGGGGCTAAAATAACAGCTAACGTGTCTTCCTTTTTTCTCTCCTTTTTTCTCCCCCCCCCCCCCCCCCCCTTTTTTTCTTTTTTTTTTTTTCTTCATGTTATATATATTTTTGGTTTAGGGGGCTGAAAATAACAGGTACATACTTACACAGAGCTGCATAAAGGTTATTCTTTTCGAGTGGGAACTGCTGTTGTATTTGGTGCTAAAATAGCAGGTAAATTTCAGTGTGAGGTTTTGTTGTATTTGGGTCTGAAAATGGTCGGTAGATTTCGACGTATGACTTTTGTTGTATTTGGAGTTGAAAATAATAATAATAATATACTAACAGACAGTGTTTCGGTGACTCAAAGCACTTTACAACTGAATTAAAGCAAAACAAAAACAGAATGACAAGATAAAAAACAAAAAAAACAAAAACAAAAAAAACGTTCTTTTGAACTCTTTGTGTTTGAATTAAAGTATAAAATGCATAAATACTTAGACAGGAGAAGACGGGATATATATTTTTTCTTTGTGAGGACGTTTGTGTATTAGGGGGTAAAATGTAAGTCGATTCGAGGTGATGACTTCTGTTGCACTTGGAGCTAAAATAGCAGGCAGCTTTCCGAAGTGAGGACTTTCATTGCATTTAGGGCTAAACTGGTCACTTTGACCCTGTCGTATTTGGCCGGGTGGTGTTTCGAGGTATATCAGCTCGTTTTCCTGAGTGAGGACTTTCGTTGTATTTGGAATTGAAAATAGCACGTAGGTTTCGCAGCGAGGACATTTGTTGCATTTAAGGCTAAACTGGTCACTTGTACCCTGCTGTACTATGGGCGCAGTACAGCAGGTATATTTCGAGATGAGAACTTTCGTTGTGTCTGGCACTGGGAAGTGACCGAGAGCTTCCGAAGTGATGATGATGATGTGGAGCTTCACGTCCTCGGATGAAGCCAAACATCATCATCATCTCGGAAGCTCTCGGTCACTTCCCAGTGCCAGACACAACAAAAGTTCTCACCGAGCTTACGAGGTAGGTAGGTAGGTAGTGTTGCTTAATGTCCTCAGATGTCAGCTGACATATTAGGGACAAGCTGAGACCAATGGCCGAAGCATGGTTCAGTATAGTTTTACGTCCACGGAAACCAGAGGTCTCGTTAGGACGGACAGCCCAGGACGGCCACCATCGACTCTCACACAGCTCCTGATCTAGCTTCCGAGGTGATGATGATGAGTTGATGCTTAATGTCCTCAGATGTCATTTGACATATTAGGGACAAGTTGTGACCAATGCCGAAGCACGGTTCAATAAAAGCCACATACGTAAGGGTGTATGCGTGTTTAGCTGTAACCTGCCACCTGCACTTTTGGCAGAATGACCGGGATTTTTTTTTACGTGCTACTGCGGTAACACGGGGGTGGAACGGATACCGAAATAAGGGTCAGCACAGAAAGTCGACCCTGGAGAAGAAAATTCTCCCGCCGTTCCAGCAGGGATTCGAACCCGCGACCTTCAATCACGAGTCCGGCGCTCTAACCACTGAGCTATCCCCGCCCCCTAAGCTTCCGAGGTGACGACCTTTGTTTATATAGGGCTGAAAATATGAGCTGCCCTCTCCTGTTATATTATAGGACTAAAAAAGGTGGGTGGATTTGATGGTGGGACTCTTCATTTGGAGGATGAAATGCATGATGTAAAGTCACGCTTGACTGAAACTCTACTGTGTTGGGGTCTAAGGAAATAGTGACAGCTTTTGAGGTCCGGACTGTTTTTCTTTGGTTTGCGTGCGTGTGAGCATGAGTGTGCCCGTGAGTGTTTGTTTGTTGTTTGTGTGTGTGTGTGTGTGGTGCGTGTGTTCGCATGCGTGGCGTGCGTGCGTGCGGGCGCGCGTGTGTATGTGTGTGTGTGTGTGTGTGTGTGTGTGTGTGTGTGTGTGTGTGTGTGTGTGTGTGTGTGTGTGTGGAAGTGAACACGTTTATTCAACCGTGTGTGGGATTTTTCTGTTTCAGGCGAGATCTCGTTTCGTCTCGCTCGTTTCGAGATGTGAGAACCCAAGAGTGGGAACAAGATGGCGTCACCACCGTGGACTACGTAGCTAGCTGTTCGTTAATGGCTCCTCAAGAAACTCATCGGTACTTGGAACACATTGTTCCACACAACCTTGTGGAATGTGCAGGCTATACCTACTAAGCAAAACCCTTTCGAAAATACGCTAGAAAATGTTAGTTTTGTCTAACTACCATCACAGTTAGTCTGACAGGCCCATACAAAGAGAGTAGTTCTCGGTTTTATCTAACTGTCAGGCCCATACAAACAGAGTGGCTCTTGGTTTTATCTACCTCTGTCAGACCCGTACACACAGAGTGGTTCTTCGGTTTTATCCAACTCTGTCAGGTCCACACAAATAGAGTGGTTCTTGGTTTTATCTAACTCTGTCAGGCCCATACAGAGTAGCTCTCGGTTTTATCTAACTCTGCCAGGCCCATACAGAGTAGTTCTCGGTTTTATCTAACTCTGCCAGGCCCATACAAACAGAGTGGTTCTTGGGTTTCAAACTCTGAACATTTAAAGCCGAAAGAAAAATAGTGAGTGAGACTGTTTAAAGAAATCTTAGACGTGAGAGGGTGTAGCTTTTCACGGCTGATGAGTAAAAATGCTTTGTATTAAAACCGCTTCCAAACAGACACTTTTGCTTGTTTATTTTAGTCATTGTTTGTCATTTTCCGTGTTTGAATTATGTCTCGGTTACTAAAACTTTATATGAAGTCTCAAATCTCAAGTCAGTTAAAATGTTATCATTTGTCTTTGT
>OY757553.1:8779303-8847171 GCA_963584105.1 Alviniconcha strummeri | reverse complement strand
ACTATCATGTTTTGAATTTAAGTTTGTGAGAGACTGAAATTGTTTTGTTTGTCCTATGCATGTGTGCTATTGGTGGCGTAGTGTTACAAAAAGAGTCGGGTGTCCCGTGCTTAAAACACTAGTTTTAGGTACCCAAACACAAGTGCCAGGTTAAAAATTCCAAAAGTGTCAGGTACCCAAATATCTGTCAAGCGCGCCTTGTCTAACACCACAAGTTTCATGTATCCAAACGACACAAGGGTCATGTAGCCCCTGTCAAAAAACACAACTACCAGGTGCCTAAACACACAAGTATCAGCACAAGAGCCAGGTGCCCAATCTCCTAAAAACACAAGTGTCAGGTACCTCTATCATGACCACGATACCCATAAAAACAACGCAAATGTCACGTGACAACTGCCAAACAGCCAAGTATCAGGTGACTACTGCCAAACAGCAGAAGTGTGAGGTGACAACTGCCAAACAGCGGAAGTGTCAGGTACTTCGGCCACACACCATGTCAAACTGCACGTGTCAATTCTACCTCTAACGTATGTACTCGCAAACGAGAAAAACCTTCTAAACAACCACTGTTGTTTTCTTTTTCCTGCCCAACGTCAATTTTCATTGGAGGTCGACTGAGCTCCAAAAACTCTTACCTTTTCGACTAGCCGTGCTAAATTTATGATGGTGAATGGGTTGTGTGTGTGGCCATTTTCCTTTATTACACGAAATTATTCTGTCACGAAATCGAAAGCGAAGTGCGCTATGTAAAATTTGGCAATGCAACCTCGCTTTCGATCTCGTGACCCGCCGTGACCTAGTTTGTTTAAAATGACTCCAGGTCAGCACTGTGCCACATCTCGCTTTCGATTTTGTGACCCGCCGTGACCTGTTTTTTTACGATTGGTAAAGAAACAGTTTACGACTGGTCCATATTCTACATAGTTGACTGGGCACTAACACGTAAGCAACTAATTCCAAGTACAGTGCCTACTACCAGCACATGCTCTGGCTGTGTTCCTAAAACATAAGGTCCGTTTTCTGGTGTCACTGCAGACTGGTTAGTCGTTTAAGACTGGATATTTATTCAAAAATGAACGCTCACAAACCGGATAGTTATTAAAATACTGGATACTCATTTAAGGATGGCGTTTAAGACTGCATATTTATTCAAAAAGGAACACTCACAAACCAAACAGTTATTGAAATACTGGATACTCATTTAAGGCTGACTGGTTATGTAAGATGGATAGTCGTTTGGGAAGGGACATATCAAACTGGCATGGAACTCCAAAGGCACGCGGAAAAGAGGCCAGCCAAAGAACATCAGGCGCAGAGACCCTGACGCTGATACCAACAAGATGAGTTACACCCGGAAGCCTTGTGAGAGGATGGCCTGTACAAAGGACTCTGGCGAACTGTTCTTGGTGGACTATGCCGCAGGAGGGATGAAGAGCCTGAGTAACTAAGTAAATAATGCGACGTCTCATACGAACTGACTGTGAACATATATACTGCAATGCAGTGAATCATGAAATCATTGGTCAGAAAAAGATCGACATCGGCATCTGATCAGAAGATGAATGACCGAGCGTTTTGGATAAAACCCTTCGTTGAAGAAGGGAAACCATGGAAGGAAACTGCTTCAACAGCTTTCCACAGCTGTATCTTTTCACTCAAACCGTTGGTCTACACGAGGTGCGACATCAGCGGTGAAATCGTTAGCACATCGGTATCACACGCAGTCGGCTCTGGTTCGATGCTGGCTTAGGGTAGGTTGCTTGAGATCTTCCTGTGCACCCCCCACCCCACCCCGCCCCAAAAATACAACCCACCCGCAGGGTCTCTATTACCCATTTTGATTTAGATGCAAATGGCGACTTTGTCGGGAGGAGCGTTAATCTGCAATACATTTGCGTCGCATTGAGGGAGAGCATGGTCTTACACAGACACCTACACTTGATAAAACCGGGCTGCTTGAACACCGGCGTCGCGAGCCTTATTACTTGAGACTCGTTATATAATTTAGCCTTTCCTTACTGTCCGCAATCTCAAACCAGATGAGGCGTGCAGACTTAGACAGCATCGAAAACGACAGACTCTCTCTCTCTCTCTCTCTCTCTCTCTCTCTCTCTCTCTCTCTCTCTCTCTCTCTCTCTCTCTCCGTAAAGTTTTGTTTTTAATTATTATTCATCAGTAGCTTGGCAAGGAGCAGTTGTTAGGTTTTGACTGCACCTAATCTACAATCCTTGTAAAATAAGGTTTTCGAGTTCGAGTTCTCTTGGACACTCACCTTGAACTGTTCGGCATCGTTGTCCTTGTCGCAGTCTTTGCTGCTCTTCCCGCCCGGCGCGCGAGACGACGCGGAGGGCCTCGTGACCACCTCGTGCTGACGCCAGTCTGGGAACGTCTTCCTGGAGAAGGAGCCCATGGACGCCCTTGCCGCCTGCCCCATGCCCCACCAGTGCCTGTTCTTCGGCTCCGCCGCCTTCTCCCACCACCTCAGCTCCGATCCTAGACTCGGCATGCCGTCCGTCTTCAGAGAGCCGTGGTCGGCTAGGACTCGTTGCGCCACGCCTCCGTACTCGGGAGCGACTCCTTGCAGGTGTTTGGAAGGTGCTCGGAAGGGGTTCTTCACGCGGATGCGGATGTTGGGGTCCTCTTCCTGCCGCCTGGGGGGTGTGGGGGGCTGGGTGGTGAAGCGAGACACTCCCAGCCAGCGGAACGGGTCGGCCTTGTTCTCTGACGGGCGTCTGGCCAGAGGAGGGGGTCTCACCGGACGTGCGGTTCTCCGCCCCGTGACGGCTTCCTTTGACGGGGTTGACGTGGAGGTGGTTCGGGCGTGCGTGGACGTTCTGGATGGTGTCGACGGACGTGTCGTTTCAGCGCGTGCTGGCGGAAGCGTCACCTTCTTCGTGGACGTTGACGGGATCGTCATCTTCAGGGAGGGCGTCTGTGACTTGTCTCCTTTCTTCTTTGAATCGGGGACCGCAGATTTCTCGGTATCTGGCACTTTCAAAGTAGATGTGGAAACAGTGCCTGTCACTTTAGAGGTGGGGGTGGCTTTAGTTGTTGAAGAAGATTGACGGTGCGTCATCTTCGCTGTGGGGGTCTTTTTGTTGAGTGAAGTAACTGTAGAGGTTGCCTGGGTGGTTGATGCCTTCCTTGTACCTCCCACAGTCGACGATTTCAGGAGATTCTTATAAGCTTGCACAGTCAGATCTCCCCGATTCTTCTGGTACTTGGTGGCCTGAGGGATTCTCGCTGTCGATTTGAAACCAGGTGTTACTGAAACCGTTGTACGTCGAGTTGTGGGCTTCGTGTGCGATGTGGTGTCATGTTGACTTTGCGTGGTGGTCGTCGTCGGGTTCCTGGATGTGGTTATGGATGTCTTTGGCGTCACGGCTTTTGGCTCAGACGTCATCTTCGTGAAGGTTTTGTCGTAAAGATTCTGTTTTACTGACGTTACGATCACCCGCTGCCACTGTCTAGCTTTGGGTGTTGGTCTTGCAGAAATATTTACAGATGAGCTTCTGGTAGTTGTTGCGACTCTGCTCGTGGTGTTTGGTGGTGCCGTTGAAGCTGATGTTGTTCTTGTTGGAGTCGACGATGATGGTGATGATTTTCCGACCATTCCAGAAAAGATACTCTTGGTGGGTTGTCTCCTTCTGGGGTCCTGGCTGTAGTCCGGCAACTTCAGAGTCTGGGACAGTATCGACTTCTTCGGCGCGCTTCCTGTTTCCTTTGGCGTGGACTGAGAGTGTCCTTTCCCTGCACTGCTTTCGTCATGGCGGAGAGCTTTGTTCTGTGTACGCTTGGAGTCTTTGTTCTCTTTGTGCTCGGCATTTTGTCCTCGGATGAGATTCTCACTTTTGTGAAGCGAGTCCCGCGACTTCAGATTGAAAGACAAGATTCTTGTCTTTGGGGTCGGCTTAACGCCAGAAGTCGTTGTCATTTTCGGAGTTTGTGTCGTAGACGTGGATAGCCGTGGGTGAGTCGTAGTTGCTGTATCCGTTGATGTTGTAGGTTTAGGTGTTGTCGTAGTTGTTTTAGTAGAACTTGTCGTGCTTGTTACAGGTTTTGTCACTGTGACCTGACCCTTCAAGTCTTTCAAAAGTGATTCAGGATTATCTTTCTTCTTTCCGAAACCGTCAGAAGCGCTCTTGGTGTGAACCTTGGCGGGCTTGGTGAACGGTGATTTGGGGTAAGGTTTTCGGTTTGGCGGTTGACTACGGACAGACGACGTCGTCCCTGCAGAGTGTCTGACAGTGATGTCAGCGGGAGCTGTTGTCGTTGTGGTCGGTTTTGTCGTTTCGAAGAGCCACTTGCTGCGACCTGACTTTGTTTTGTGAGAGCTGGAGGCCTTAGTTGTTGTCGCCGACGTCGCCCTGGTGGTCGGAGAAACGGTGGTGGTGGTGGTGGAAGAAACGATGGTGGTAGTGGGCGCTGTTGAAGTGGTTGTAGAGTCGGTAGCTTGTTTAGAAGCGATGCGTGTGGGGCCGGATGTAGTGGAGGAGGTGCGCGCTGATGAAGAGGATGTGGAAGTGGTAGGGACATACGAAGGAGTCGCTGTGTACGAATAGGTGGAGGCTGGTCTTGTGGAAGGCGGAGTGGTCAGTTTTGGACGTGTAAACTTTCCTTCCTTCCGCGCGACGGGTTTTTTGAAAGGGCTTTCTTTTACCCTGCCTTCGCTCTCCGTTTTGGATATTTTCTGTTGATCAGATGACCTGGTTCTATAAATAGAGGAGCTCTCTTTTGTCTTCACTTGGACATCAGGCGATCCCGATCCCTCCTTGTGAGATGACTTCACTGTGTAGACGGGCTGGTTCTTGTTAATTTTCTTCGTTTCTGACGATTCTACTGTATAACTTGGTTGGCTCTTTTCATTCTTGACTTCATATTCGTCGGCTTTCGTCTTAGGACCCTGAATTGCCTTTTCCGCGTTTTTGCCCCACCATCTGCTGCCTGGAGGGACTGTAGAACTTGGGCTTGGACTGGCCGTTGTCGTCACATCACCGAGGGCTGACTTGTTCTTTGTCGTCTGCTTTCGGGTAGAAGTTACAGCTGACGTAAATGTTGAGGGTATTGCAGTTGTTGTTGATGGTACTGTGGATGATTTTGTTGTTGACGATGTTGATGTTGATGGTGAAGTTGTATAAGCCGTTGATTTCGTTGTTGCAGGTGACTGAGTACTTGTCGCTTTGGAAACGGGGCTGCTGGTGCTCGTCGCCGCCCGCTTTGTTGTAGATGTTTTTGCTGTGGACGTCCTTGTCGATGAAGGTGTGGATGTAGCCACAGTCGTCGTCGTCGTTGCTGCTGTTGTCTGAGGCAGGCGGGTAGTCAAAAACTGCGGTTTGAATTTCAGGAAAGGATTGAAGACTGTATAAGAGTTCTTCTTCGACTTTACAACTGAGACCGGTTTCACTGTGGTCTTTACAGTATAACCTGCATCCTTCGATTTTTCAGCAGTGTTTTGCTTCACCATTTTCATCGCGTTCTTGCTCCAAGGCATCGGAGTTGTCCGGGCCGTTGTCCGTCTCCCTTGACCCATGGGCTTTGTGAATAGAGACTTGACTGAGCCGACAATCTCAGGTCGTACAGGAGCCCAGGGAGTGGGATTTCTTCGTGCTGTGACTTTGCTCGTGGAAGATGGCGTGGATGTCCCCGGACTCTTCGTGGCTCTGTTGATACCACTCAGAGATTTGGGCAACCCACTGAGGGGTGAGTCGTGCTCTGGCTTGTCCATCGTGTCTTGTCCTGCAGGCAAGAACTTGGTGTCCAGCTGGTTGCCGTGGTCTTTCAGGTTCTTGACGTAATCCTTGTGGTTCTTCTGGGTCTTGATGTAGTTCTTCAGGAGGTTCTTCACGTTGTCTTTAGGGTTCTTGATTGGTCTCTTCAGGTAGGCTGGAGGCTTCTTTGACGGCGGGGTTGGTTTGGGACTTTTTCTGTTCCCTCGTATCCTGAGTCCAGGCTTTTTTAGCTAAAATAAAAAATAAAATAAAAAAGACAAAGTAAACAACATGTGTCATTAAAGAAAGTAAGGAAGGAACTTGTTTGTTTTTTATGTCCAATCAACCCAAAGAATGACCAGAAAGCTGTTGAAATCATGACCTGAAAGTGGGCCTAGATGTAAAAGTATCACTGGACGCCCCCTCCGCCCCAAACAAAACAACAACAACCCAGCAACCGAAGAAACGGCAAAAAATGCATACGCCAGGAGGGGAGTGGAGGTTGAAGATCTGTGAGAGATTGATTGGTAACTCACTTTAAACGCAAGTCAACCGTGTGTATTATATCGTGGCGGAGAACATACATAGGAAAGGCCCATGTCCAAGCACAATCACAGCTTCAAACATGGTCCCCCTCCGCTATGAACCCACTTCTGAATACGTTTTTCGCTAGTAATGCCTGCGGCAATTCAGATTACTGTCTGCCTACTGCCAGAAAGTCTGCCTTCCTGATGTTCTTCCGATTTCACACAGCTCCGTACTTTTTTGCTGCCGTTATTTTATTTTATTTGTGTGTGTGTGTGTGTGTGTGTGCATGTGTGTGTGTGTGTGTGTGTGTGTGTGTGTGTGTGTGTGTGTGTGTGTGTGTGTGTGTGTGTGTGTGTGTGTGTGCGAATGCCAGTGCGTGTATGTGCCTCTGTGCGTGCGAGTGTATGTTTGCGTGTGTGGCCGGGGGGGGGGGGGGGGGGGGGGGAGGGGGCGTGCCTGGTGCTCGCATGTGTTTGTGTATATAATACGAGTGTGTGAGGGGCGGGGCATTTTGTACATAGTAGTAGTAAGTTGGCGTTTTACGCCCAGTCAACCGGTGCGGTTATATCAGGGCGATCTTGCGCATGGTTATGCTTGAAACCTTGGCTTTTGTTAAATTGCGGATAACACGCTCCATCTCGATGTGCGTTATATGTGTTATTTTTATTCAACGCTTTAAGCCGCGGAGTAGGCGCTTTACAAGCTTCCATTATTATTATAATCAAACAGTTCAGCTGAGCTCAATTCAGTTTAAGGCGTTATCTATGTGCTCAGAAAAGCCCATAATTATGCGCTTCATCCCGTCTCTCGGAAGTTTCCCCATCGTTGCCTTTGAAACGGTTCCAGTGTTTGTCTGACTGAAGATGCCCCTCCTCCTTTCAAGGAAGACCGTCCAGCGCTTCCTCTTTCCTCTTTCCACGTCTCTCTGTACCAGGTGATCGATGTCCGCTGGTAGTCTCTCACGTTCCGCAACACTTTACATCCGCCGCTTGTGATGGTTGTCTTGTCCGCCAATTAGACAATACAAAACGTGCGGAAATGTTCAGGGTATACACCCCTTTTCAAGGGTTTACCCAAATTACCCCGAAAATTCGCAGGTTGTGTTTTGTCCTAATTGCGTTATTTTGAACCTTTTATGTGTTTCGGCCCTTTTTCAAGAAACAAACAGACAAATGATCATAAATTAACACTGTTTACTTATTTGTTTACCCTGAAGATTTGCGCATGTTTTGTGTTGTATTAAAATCAGCGTTCTTTTGAAGCTGTTGTGTGTTTTGACCCTATTTCAGAACGCTAGCAATCAGTTTTGTTTCGGACTGTTCTGTGCAAGGAGAGGAATGCAGACATGAGACTGCCACCACTGTAATTTGTTAATGTTTAATGTTTATTTCAGAACGCTAGCAATCAGTTTTGTTTCGGACTGTTCTGTGCAAGGAGAGGAATGCAGACATGAGACTGCCACCACTGTAATTTGTTAATGTTTAATGTTGCATTCCACTGTTGACTCGTAAAAGAGAACTCTTCTTAAACGCGAAATTTCCGGATAGCTTTCCATTGAAAATAAACAGCTGCGAATGAATCGCCTAATCCGAGTTTAGTGTATTGGTACAGAACTTTTCCAAGACATCATTTTTAGCTTCAAGAAGAGAAAATGAAACGGCCAAGCGTATTTCAGAATCGTATATTTTGTTGTTACAAACAGTTTGTTTTTTTTTGTTTGTTTTTTTGGGGGGGGGGGGGGTAACTATAAAACGTCGAGGCGCATTTCCCACTTTAAGCAATACGTTTGTTGTTTGTTTGCTTGTTTGGTTTCTGTTTTTCAGGTCCAAGCGTAGAAAAACAGGCAAGTGATTAGCTAATATGTTCAGAAATTTCACAAGGTTATATTTTCGACTGCCGTGGGTTCTTTAACGTTCTGGATTTTTGGACTTACGAGAAGGACTAGGTTCTCTGGCCACCACCCTGAACTGAAAAGAAATGACTGGGCTCTGAAGGGCAACGACTCTTCCTCAACATGTGGTAGCGGGGACATCTTTGTTCGAGCTGCGTATCCCTTCTCCCCGCCCCTGTCTTTATTGTCGGGTGGTGGGGTCATTGTCTAGTGTCAGGGTGAGGTCACTGTCTAGTGTCGGGTGGTGGGGTCATTGTCTAGAGTCAGGGTGGGGTCATTGTATAGTGCCGGGTGGTGGGGTTATTATTTAGTGTCTGGTGGTGGGGTCATTATGTAATGTCG
Source organism: Alviniconcha strummeri (assembly GCA_963584105.1). Lineage (NCBI taxonomy): Eukaryota > Metazoa > Mollusca > Gastropoda > Provannidae > Alviniconcha > Alviniconcha strummeri. The sequence goes on along the minus strand of OY757553.1, from coordinate 8,838,699 downwards.
GGTGGTGGGGTCATTTTGTAATGTCGGATGGTGGAGCCATTATCTAGTGTCTGGTGGTGGGGTCATTATCTAATGTCGGGTGGTGGGATCATTGTCTAAAGTCAGGGTGGGGGTCATTGTCTAGTGTCGGATCATGGGGTCATTGTCTAGAATCAGGGTGAGGTCATTGTCTAGTGTCGGTCATGGGGTCATTGTCTAGAGTCAGGGTGGGGTCATTGTATAGTGCCGGGTGGTGGGGTTATTATTTAGTGTCTGGTGGTGGGGTCATTATGTAATGTCGGGTGGTGGGGTCATTTTGTAATGTCGGATGGTGGGGTCATTATAGAATGTCGGATGGTGGGGACATTGTCTAGCGTCGGGGTGGGGTCATTGTCTAGTTCTGTGTATGAGTCAAAAACCAGGGTCACGTGAACTACAGTTGGAATGTACTGGCGGAGTCTGACAGTCTGAATGCAGAACCACGAGTTGCACTGACCACAGTGCGGTGTTGGTACACGAGTCAGCATTGGTTACTGTCGGGTTGCCAGACAGCAGAACCAGTAATTACCCCCCGTGTCCTCTTATACAAACTGACCACTTTCTTTCGGAAGGATGCCGGAATTCCCCACGGCGGATACTAAACACAGGAGCAACAACAACACAGTGTTGTGTGTGTTCTATCTTTCTCATTGAATCAGGCTTCACGTGTTGTTTAAAACCCCGTCTCTTTTCACAATCCCGACCTTTTTTCTTCCTTTTTAATCCCCCGCCCTCCCCCATCCTCTCTCTCTCTCTCTCTCTCTCTCTCTCTCTCTCTCTCTCTCTCTCTCTCTCTCTCTCTCTCTCTCTCTCTCTCTCTCTCTCTCTCTCGCTCGCTCGCTCGCTCGCCCGATGGCTCGATCGCTCGCTTACTAACTCCTCTGCACTTATGTCTGCAAAAAGCGCAATGAACACGTTTTCCGGTTTTCAAATACGGAGTAAAAGCAGTTCTAGATAACTGGACATCGATTGCCATTGCAGACTCCCCCCCCTCTCTCTCTCTCTCTCTCTCTCTCTCTCTCTCTCTCTCTCTCTCTCTCTCTCTCTCTCTCTCTCTTCCAACGCCCTTCCCTGCTATTCTTCGTTGATCGTTCAGTTAGAGCTAGAAACTAAAGCGTTTAGAAATAGCCATGTTGGAAGAACGACCCCCCCCCCCCTCCCCCTGTTAGAAAGACAGGCTCAGACCTCTAAGCTTGTTCACAGTCACATACCTTGTATTGCACACTCTCGATGTCGTCATAGCCCACCCACTGGTTGGTCTTGAGGTCGTACGCGTATGGAACTTTCTCCTTTTCCAGCCAAACCCTCTTCCAGCCATTCTTCAGGTACGATTGCATCTGTCAATGGATACAAACACATTCCAGCCAAACCCTCTTCCAGCCATTCTTCAGGTACGATTGCATCTGTCAATGGATACAAACACATTAGTCACTTCATGCATCTGTCAATGGATACAAACACATTAGTCACTTCATGCATCTGTCAATGGATACAAACACATTAGTCACTTCATGCATCTGTCAATGGATACAAACACATTAGTCACTTCATGCATCTGTCAATGGATACAAACACATTAGTCACTTCATGCATCTGTCAATGGATACAAACACATTAGTCACTTCATGCATCTGTCAATGGATACAAACACATTAGTCACTTCATGCATCTGTCAATGGATACAAACACATTAGTCACTTCATGCATCTGTCAATGGATACAAACACATTAGTCACTTCATGCATCTGTCAATGGATACAAACACATTAGTCACTTCATGCATCTGTCAATGGATACAAACACATTAGTCACTTCATGCATCTGTCAATGGATACAAACACATTAGTCACTTCATGCATCTGTCAATGGATACAAACACATTAGTCACTTCATGCATCTGTCAATGGATACAAACACATTAGTAGCCTACTATTTTACCTACAGTCAACCGGTACGGTTATATCAGCGCGAATATATACACATTACGGATACACATTCATTACAGATATACCGCATGCTCATATTGTGAGTCCCCTGGGGTTCAGTAAATATGAGCTCAGCCTCATGTTTCACTGAGACCGGCGGAACTTTCCTTTCGTCAAGTCTTCTCTTGGAGCCACTCTCCGAAAATCCGTCAACAAGACATGCAATGCAGTCATGTTTCAACTCTGTCCTTTGATCGTGATGCACGATGGATTACTAGGTTTGCCAAATCCATCCTCGCGTTTGATCTCGTGACCTGAAGCAGCGATCGAGAAGAACAAAATCTCATGACCTAGCCATGACCTAGCTCATTAACTGACCCGATGTGACCTCCGTCATGAATATTCTTAAGAACGGTTTATTCCCCATCCTTAATAAGGCCCTCGTCACCCCCTCGACACCAACCACGACTGTGAATGCTACTGTAAATTTTTGTCTGCCGCTTTTACTTGCTACAAATGCTGAACGACAAGTTGCCTCTGAAGAGGTGCTGTCGAGGACCGAGTAATAACTTTTTGTTTTTTTGTTTTTTGGTACTGTCAGTCAACCAGAACAAAGATCCCAGCGGGTGAGGGAAGAGGGCAAACAAATTCGTAACGCAACATTTGAGGATGTACAGTTCGGAGGAGTTTATGTACTTTGTATTTACTCGCATGCCACTGAGAGTTGCCGTAGGCGACTTGTCGTTGAGTTCATGTGACGTCTTTGGAGTGCTAACTACCTCCCTTTGTTGATGCTACATCCGGCACCACCGGGATGATTGTCAGTAAGAGAGCACCGGTGCAAAGCCATATTAATGTGTCATTAATTGTGTGGAGCAAATTCGTAAGACGATGTCCCTCGACCACAACTTCTGAAGAGAAAGGACAGCCGAAACGGACTCGAACCAACGCCCGTCTGCTTACCAACCTTATTGCCAGGCCAAACCGGCCAACGTGCGTTCACTTCCCAGTGCCAAGATCATTCATAGCAGTAGCGATGCACGTGGTGGGACAGAACTCTTAGATCAAACCACTAATACTGGTATGCAGCCGCCTTGAGGGAGGGGCATTGCATACAAACATTTATTCATGATTGTGCGGGAAAAGAGCTGCACACGCAAAATCTCGTCCAGCCGCGTGTGAAAACGCTGTGCTGTTGATGCGCAGGAAGAATGACTTAACCTAGAATGTCTGCTTTCGTTTAGACCAGATTAACCTAAACATCATCAATGTAAAACACGCAGGCACGCACACACACACGCAAGGAGGAAGGAATATTACGGGTAAAAACCATTCAATTTCCTCTACCTTCATGGTACCTTTCACAATTTTCAGTGGCTTTAATTTCTGGAAGTTCGGACTATCATACTGATAAAAAGAAAGAAAAAAAAATGCGTTATTGTCCACTGTATTTCCGATTATTCTAACGATAAGATGTAACTGCCTAATTAAGAGGCGTATGCATTCAACTTTCAAAGAGCGCCGCAGGGCTAATTGTGTTTTTGAACGAACGATAGAATTCATGGTCGGTCAACTGCACAGAGCGGCAGACTACTAATCAGATCTTATGTATTTCTTATGTTGGATTTCTCATGCATGCATTTATCAATGTTTTTTATCCAAATGTTTTGTGTTGTGTCGTCAATTAATTAGTTGTGTTACGACTGGTGTGATTGTGTGATGAGTGTACTTGGCACCACAAAACATTCCTAGTGTAATTATACTGACACTTGGCAATAAAGTTGAATTGAATTTGCAGTCATCAGTAACAGCAATACTATGCAACTTTATTGCCGGCGGATTTTTGTCAGGGCAAAGTTTTTCAGCGACTGCGATTTTAAACGTAGTCATGCCTGTACTACACCAGACTTCAGTCTTACGTACGCTTCATCTGAAGGACTAGACACTGAGTCCACTTTACTTCTGGGAGACTATGGGCAGAGGCGAAAATGTGTCTGCCCGAACCTAGGTTCAAGTATGTTTTAAAAACAACTGCGCCGTCGGTACACAAAGCCATCGACTGCAATTGTCAACTGGTTTTACCTGAGAACGACCGCCGTTCTAACATTCATTGTTAACACGGATTTTTTTTTTTAATCGTCTCTCTCTCTCTCTCTCTCTCTCTCTCTCTCTCTCTCTCTCTCTCTCTCTCTCTCTCTCTCTCTCTCTCTCTCTCTCTATCTCCCCCCCCCCCTCTTGTTTTGTGGTCAAGATATTTCCACCCTTCCCCTATGAAAATACAACCACCACCCCCTACACACACATGCACACACACACACACACACACACACACACACACACACACACACACACACACACACACACACACACACACACATACACACACACACACACACACACACACACACACACACACACACACACACACACACACACACACACACACACACACACACACACACAAACACACACACACACACACATAACCTCCTCACTCCCCATTTCGGACATAAAAAGCCGCGTCCTAATTCTAGAAATCAAACTGGGAAAAGGTGGAGGGGTTTGGGGGACATTAGAGTTGGGAAGGACGGGGTCACATTATCTAATCTTCCTAAGCCGGCTCTTCTTTGCCATCGATCGCGGACCTTGGCTCAGCCCTCCGCCACACACAAACCTACAACAGTAGGACAACACAGGGCCGACAATCAACATGACGCCCGGAGAGTGATCTCCCCGAACAACAACATCGACTCCGGACACACCAATCGAAGGCATGCAAAATCCCACAAGACTTTCCCTCTGTACACAAAGCTCAACTACAGCCAAAGTTGACGTCGATGTGTAAGGTAGCCTGGGGAATTTCCTGTGTACAGTTTTACCAAACGCCAAAGTAAAAAGACTGGTCTCTCTCAGAAAAGGCGTGTCTTGGATGGCTTAAGCCGAAGCAACTGTCGACCAGATCCGCCCTATTCCGTTGACATACTTCGTGTAAAACGAAGTTCCGCGCTGCCTGTGCTATCTGACTGTACCGCTTGCACAAAATTAACGTATCCCTCGTCCTGTGTTGCCTGGGGAGAAGGTCCCCGCGAGTATACGCTCCTTCAGCTAATGCTTTCATTCTCGACAACATTTTGCAAAATGGCGTCAGAGTGTCTTATCTTGATGTACTTCTGTTAATTGTGTGCACGAAGCGTCATTGTGCGTGTCATTGTTTTTATTAGTTAAAGTTCAGTGTTTCTTTACGCCCACAGAAACCACTTTCACATAGCTCCTGAGCTCTGATTATCTGATGAAGTGTTGCTTAATGTCCTCAGATGTCAGTTGACATATTAGGGACAAGTTGTGACCAATGCCGAAGCACGGTTCAATAATTCTTTACGTCCACGGAAACCAGAAGGCTCGTTAGGACGGACAGCCCAGGACGTCCACCTAGACTTTCACACAGCTCCTGAACTATGCTCTCTCTCTCTCTCTCTCTCTCTCTCTCTCTCTCTCTCTCTCTCTCTCTCTCTCTCTCTCTCTCTCTCTGATTATCATTAGCGATCGCTTTTATATAGCGCTGTTCTCCGCTCTCCGGCAGACTCACAGCGCTTTGCACGTTTTAGTGCATACTGGGCTATTTTAGCGTTTCCATAATCCACCGAACTCTCACATGGACTGCAGGATCTTTAACGTCCGTATGTGATCTGTTTGTATTGGGCGATTCAGCGAAGCTGGTTTTCTAGAGTGAATGCGCTTTGTAATCTTTCGCGCAAGAAGTCGCGAGAGGTCGCAGCGCACTTCCGAGCCGATTTCTGAGGCGTTGCTTCACGCTGTGTATAACGGTGGAAGTTGAACCTAGAATAGCGAAGCAGTACATATGCCAATACTGTTGCAGTTGCAAAATTACCGTGGAAAGGGGATGGAGTGAGGGGAAAAAAGTGTCTTTGCGTCATTTTTTGGCTACCCAGAATATCGCTAGTTCGTAGAAGAAAAAAAAAGAAAAGCGTTTTGAGGCATCCTAAAGCACGAGCAGCAGGTTATTGCTTATTTCCAGACACATTATGACTACGGGCCTCAAAAAATGCCTTTAAAGTTGGCAGTGTAAAATTCGCAAATTCACTGTCAGCGCCTTCCATTGTGAAGAAAGTACGCACCGGAAGTAAAAGCAGCCAAGGGACTTAAGCGATGCCGGGCAAAAGTCAAAGGAGTTAACAACCCCGCCTGAATCGCCCAATACACACGGGGGACCTCAGTTTATCGTCTCATCCGAAGTCTTCTCGCTACTTCTCTATACTTAAACGTATCTTTTCATTATTATTACTTTCTGACCGGCGACCATGTGTGTAGCACTCGGAAAAAATCAAGGCTGTTTCTTTAATCTATAAGATGTGCACGGAAGTTGTATGCGTGTGCGAGTGTGTGCGTGCGTATGTGTGTGTGTGTGTGTGTGGGGGGGGGGGGGCTGCGTGCGCGTGCTTGTGTGTGTGTGTGTGTGTGTGTGTGTGTGTGTGTGTGTGTGTGTGTGTGTGTGTGTGTGTGTGTGTGTGTGTGTGTGCTTCTTTCTGATAGCTGAGTGAATTGATCTTTTTACTTTGTGACTCGGGATACAACAGTAGAACGAACAAGCTACTTCTAACTAGCTTTCTCGATTTTTTTGTGAATTTTGCCACCATCTTTGTCACGCCGCGAGGTACTGCTAAATACCGACTGAGAACGTCACAGAACGGCTCGTGATGGCCCCAGTGATGCGTGAGTGACACGTGGACAGTAAACGCTTGAGAGCGTTCGCATCAAACTCGGCGATGCTGATGTTCTTGTCCGACTCCCGTGCAAGTTAGCCCACGAAACTATTGTAGCGGGTTCGCATCCACCACCATTTCAAGTCACATCCTAAGGAATTGACGCTGATTTCATTACCCCTACACTACGGAGATTAGATTCAAACAAATAAAAGGTTCAAAGGAATGCTAATTATTAGAACAAAACACAACATGCGACTGTTTAGAGTAATCCCCTTTTTCAGGTTACAGAACAACACTTAAACAACAGTTAAAGGTGAAAAAATGAGATGCCCTTATTTGCTTTTCGTCGAGCTATGTTGTTTTCGAGTCCAGTGCTTGGCAGAATGTTGATTTTTTTTTTCTTTTTCTTTTACGGACATTAGGTGAGAGCGGGGAGGGGGGATCGACAGGGAGGCGGGAGGCGGTGGGTTACTGCCGCAGTGGGCATCCCCAGTCTGGCTCCGCTTTGTTATCTTACTACTGTTATTTAAAAAAGACATTTTCCTAGTGACATTACCAGCCGCAGTCAATGAGACAAAGATTTTTCCCGTTGCCGCCCTATCAAAAAAAGCGCAGCGTCTTTAGGAGCGAATCTGTGTCACGAGATAATACAAAACAAAAACAAAAACGCACTTAGCCAGACTACTGTCTGTTTAAGCAGCGTAAGCGAAATAAAATAGAGTCTGTCTTTTTGCGGGTACTGGCTATCGACAAGACTGCCCCTGCAGTGACCTGTTCTTCAACTTGTAACACTTTGGGAAGGATTATTCTTCAGCTGTTTCTAGACTGTAGCCGCGCGCAGCACCTGACCCTTAGCTATGACGTGGAGCACGTGCGATCCAGTTTTGTGACGGGGTTTCCGGGACGCTGCGATAAGCGAACATGTTGGTGGCGGCGGTGTTTCTAAAAGTAGTGCGGCACAACCTCTGCTCCAAGGCGACAGAAAACAATCGCTTGTACAACACGATCAAAACAGTTTGAAATAATTCAGTTTACACGGTTAAAGAAGGAGAAAAAGAAGAAGAGAAAGAAAAAAGTTTTCTTTTTTTAAGTATTCTTGCTCTAAGGCGACGGAAAACAATCGCTTGTACAACATGATCAAAACAGTTTCTAATAATCAAGTTTGCACGTTAAACAAGATGAAAAAGAACAAAAGAACGAAAACAGGAGAGAAAAAAGTACAAATTTCTGTTGTTCTTATTACTGCTCAAAGGGGATGGAAAAACAATAAGCTGTACTACAACATGAATAAAACATTTTCGTATAATTCAGTTTACACCGCTGAAGAAGAAGGAAAAACAAGAAGGAGGGACGGAAGGAGGTAGAAATCAAGGGGTTTTCTTGCTTAAAGGTGATGGCAAACAATCAGTAGTACAACATGAATGAAACATTTTCGTATAACTTGAAGAAGGTTGAAGGAGAAAAAGAAGAGGAATTACAAAAACAAAGTGTATTCCACGCGGCTTGTCAAGGGCTGTGCTCAAAGCGCCGCTGGGCAGGAAAATCGGAAGACTGCTATCAATGGACAAGACTTACTGTGTTGATTTCTATCCCATAAGTGGAGTATCTCTCTCTCTCTCTCTCTCTCTCTCTCTCTCTCTCTCTCTCTCTCTCTCTCTCTCTCTCTCTCTCTCTCTCTCTCTTTCTTGTGTTTTTGTTGTTGTTGTTGTCTATAATGCTATTCAAGCATGAAGTTCAACGTTTGTATCTTTCGTCTGGGGACAACGGGTAATAAGACAGTTTGTCGGCTGCGAATGTGAAGAAGGAAAATAAATCAGTCATAAGTCGTATCTTTCCTTTTTACCTTATGTCGTGATTTCGTTGTTTTTCTTGATGCTGTACAGCGCAGTCGGCTCATAATTCCATGCGGGGTATAGCGCTATACAAGAGTTATTACTATTATCATTAAGTGTTTAAGCGGAACGGAAAGTCAGTCATAAGACAGTACGCGCATTTAACAAGCGAGGGCAAAACGAACCGCGAGCAAACAAATCACGTGTTCAAGAAAGATGTCACGCAAAAACAACGACAAAGACGTGAGTCGCCTACGGTAACTCCTACCTGCATGCGAGCAAACACAAGGTACATTAACTCCACCAGTGTATTATTGTCTGTTAATTCTGCACGAGCGCTCTGGGCCTCGTTCTGTTTCAGATCATGTGTTCAAGGACTGAAGAAAAAGGGGGGGAAAACAAAAAACAAAAAACACTAATAACTCAGTGAGAGATAAAAAGAAAGCAAAATGGTAGTAAGATAATCCGTAGGCTATGTTCCAGACATGGCACCGTTTTTCTTTTCTTTTTAAAGGTCTTTTCACAGTAGTGATATTAAGACTGTTAAGAGATGGGCAAAGACAGAAGAAGAAGAAATGAAACAAGGATGACTGGTCGCGTTCTAAAACAAGATCCAAACACACAAAACGGTTTGAGTCTTCCAAACACTCCGTGCATTGAATAGTATATGTTCATTTACCGCCGTTTAACTGTTGTTTCGCGCGTGAAAAAGGGAGCTTACCCCCCTAAATTTCGCACATGTTTAGCATTGTCCTATTTGTCCTATTGTCCCGAGGCGTTGTTGTTCAGTGTCTAGGGCCGACAAGCTACATTGTACAAATGACCGATAGAGCCATGCGCGTGCATGTTGATCATCTCAGTATAAATCAGTTTAGCTTTCCTTTTAAACGTTCGCGTGTTTTAACCATTCACGTGTTTGTTGGATCTTTGGCAAAGAAAGAAGTAGGCGAACACCTCACCTCGTAGTAAGACACGAAGCCTTTCTCCTTGGTGAAGGGAGCCGGCTTGCCCACCCCACAGTTCCGCTGCCCCGGTTTGACCTTCTGCTTGCACGTGGTGAAGGAACGGCCGTAGAGAGGGATGCCCATCACCAGCTTGTCTCGGGATGCCCCAAGGCGCAGCCACAGCCTCACCGCGTCGTCCTGGAAATGGGAGGATTGCATGGCTGTCAGCTGACGTCCGTCAGGTTCATCAGCATTGTCAAGAGCGAGTTCAAGACACGCAGAAGGTTCAAATACATTTCAGAGAGTGCTTATCTTAATCAGACAATACACAGCATGTGCATATTTTCAGTGGAAGCATCTTTTTTCAACCAACAAACAGACAATATAACAAACAAACAACCAGTAAATATACCATTAAATTATTAAATGTTCCTCGTTGTAAACGATTAAAAAAAGTCTGAAAGAACGGCTGTAGAAAGGGATGGGTGTGTCCCAAAGGAAGGAATGGCTGTGTCCCATTGAAAGGATATGCCCCAAGGGAAACATAAGTCCCAAGGGAAGGAGAAGTCCCCAAGGGAAGCATACGTCCCAAGGGAAGGACATGTCCCAAGAGAAGCATAAGTCCCAAGGGAAGGACATGTTCCAAGGGAAGCATAAGTCCCAAGGGAAGGACATGTTCCAAGGGAAGCATAAGTCCCAAGGGAAGGACATGTTCCAAGGGAAGCATAAGTCCCAAAGGAAGGATATGTCCCAAGGGAAGCATAAGTCCCAAGGAAGGACATGTCCTAAGGGAAGCATAAGTCCCAAGGGAAGGACATGTTCCAAGAGCAGCATAAGTCCCAAGGGAAGGAGAAGTTCCAAGGGAAGCATAAGTCCCAAGAGAAGGAGAAATCCCCAAGGGAAGCATAAGTCCCAAGGGAAGGACGAGTTCCAAGGGAAGCACACGTCCCAATGGAAGCATAAGTCCCAAGAGAAGAGAAGGACGTCGTTATTGTGGTAGATTGACGGCAGAACGCTTGATGCTGTGTAAACACGTCTGGAGGGAAGGGCCGTCAGAAGGCATCCCATAATACGGATACTCCTGAAGTAATCATGGCTCTACATTGACGTCCGGTCATAGTAGGAAGTGACATCAGGACTGAAGACATAAAGACACCATGCTGTGATGAAGGTGCGGTCGTAGAAAGGTCTGCCTGTTTAGCTCTTTGACGTTCGCAGTCCTATTGAACAGGGCCACACGGTTTTCCACCACCACCTTCTTTCCTTGGGTACGCATAGTCTCATTCCTTGATTACCAATATTTTCAGTCCTTGGTTACTCACTACAGTATTCCTTGGTTACCCGCTATTGTATTCCTTGATTACTCGTTATTTCGGAAGTATGAGGCTTTTATTTACGACTACACAGTAAAGCCATAATTACATCAGGTGACTTTCAAGTCAAGCCGGTCCAAGTAGTTCTGTATTCATCAAAAAGAGCTGCGTGCCACACATAAAAAAGATCCAAACACGAAAAGGTTCAAAAGAACGCTTATTTAATTTGACACGGACACACTTTTAGAACGCTAGCAGTCATTCTGTTTCAGATTATTTATTTTTTAAATCAAACATAAAAAAATAAGAGAAAAACAACCAAAACAAGCACAACATTAGATTACTGAGAGCTATCGGATGTAGTCTCAGCTTAATTGTGTAGTCGTAAATAAAAACTGTAAGCAAGGAATAAAAATAGTGAATAGCCAAGGAATGAAATTAGGGGTAACCAGGGAATGAAGCTATACGTAACCGGGAAATGAATTGTGAGTAACCAAGGAAAGAAATTTTGAGTAACCAAGGAATCGATAGGCTAAGGGTTGGTATCTCTGTTCGAACAGAAACTGCTCTTTATATTTCGTAGCTTCCGAATGTTGGTGGTAAAAAACCGAGTGGCCTTGTGCAACAGGACTGCTCGCGTAAAAGATCCCACGTCACCCGTAAAATCACTGCTGTAACAAATTCCCGTAGAAATCCCCTTGACATCAGGTTCTCCTTGAGAAACGCAGCTTGAATTTTCCCTTTGACCATTCAAAGTTGGGGACAAAGACGTATGGGATACACGGTTTATACTAGACTAATATGTAGGCAGCAAAATCATAAGACAGGCAAGTAAACAAAAGCGTTTTAACTTAAAAACAGAGTACACAATAAAATCATTACACGAATGAGTGGAGGTGTCGTTACGTCATAAAGTCCTTGTCATAATATCTTTGTTATCAGCATTTTCAGAGACGCGAGGAACTTTGTCTCTTGAACAGGGAAAAGCTCTTTCACGGTAGCTAACACGCTAGACTCTCGACGTCACCCTGACTTCATCGTGACGTGCACGTTCCACTCACCACGCTGTGGGTCAATGTGGACTCGCCGGTGTTGTAGTTGCCGCCATAGAGTGGAGCGTTGTGTCCCAGAAACTTGCTCCAGGAACCGTGAAGGTCGTAGCTCATCAGGTTGATGAAGTCCAGGTACCTGCAGATACAAAGCAAGGCAACGTGCTATTTTAGTTTTTCACTTGCTTTTGTCGTTTCTCTCTTGTGTGTGTGTTAGTTGGAGGGGTTAGTGTGTGTGTGTGTGTGTGTGTGTGTGTGTGTGTGTGTGTGTGTGTGTGTGTGTGTGTGTGTGTGTGTGTGTGTGTGTGTTGTGTGTGTGTGTGCATGTATGTGTGTGTGTGTGTGTGTGTGTGTGTGTGTGTGTGTGTGTGTGTGTGTGTGTGTGTGTGTGTGTGTGTGTGTGTGTGTGACACAGTTTCAGCATAGCCATGCTGTATCTGGTTGTTCGCCGTTACAGGTAGACCTTGTGAAAACATATTTCCCCATGTTTCTCAGAAACTGACCTTTGTGCATCAAAAAACAACTATTTAGCATATCTGCTATGCGCAGCCGCCAGTATTCTACCTGACACAGAATCGGCTACTGTAGTCAACACTTAATTCTGTCATGAAGGTTATCAAAAGAGAAGGCAAAACTTCGAAAACAAAACCTTATGTTAACAGGCCTTTGTTATTTGTCGTTGTTATTATGGACAATCAGTGTTAAATCGAATAGTCCTAGGACTGTTATGAACCCCGTGTCAACCTCACAGAACAGCAAGTGAAAAGACAGGCCTATGCATTATTGGTATGAATGTCCTTTCGTAGTTTTCAGCTTGCGAGAACTTACATGTATGTACTGTGTGTATCTGGCGCTGTGAACACGCAAGGTTTTGTGTGGAAATTTGTCACGCGCTGTATGTAAATTTTCATTCATTCATTCACGCATACAGTTTACAATGCAGCAACCGGGACTGTTTGCCGCCCTAAGAAGATTAAGTGTAATCGCCTTTGTGCCGGCTGTTGTTGGCGCCACCAAACAATGAAGAGACCACGCAGTAGCCTACTTAATTATTACTACAAAGAACCTTTCATGTTTCATTAATTTTGTGTCAGGCCCCCTTTCTCTCCTGTTGAAGATATCTTTTGGAAGTAATCTGGAAAAACAAAACGACAAAGGTGTGCTAATCTGATCTCTGCTTGATAAAGGAATTTAATGTTTGCACGCCTCGCTACAGTTCGTTCAGTGGATACTGGACCTTAGACAGAGAGATAACGTTGGTCGTAGGAATTTACCTGCGCTTTCACAACCGAAGGACGACAGCGTGAATAAAAGTGAAAGTATTTACATCACTTGTTCAGTCTGGGCATAACTCTACCGCCACAACCACCACAACCACCACAACCGTCCCCCTCCTTCCACAAAGACCACCCCCACAGGAACTTACCTTGTTCAGTTTGGGAACAACGTACTTTACCCATTCTCCTTCTTCTGACCATCTTTTTCACCTCCTTCTTCATTCGCCCCATCCCCCCCCCCACCCACCCACCCACCCACCCACCCACACACACACACACACACACACACAACACCCCACTTCTCAACACACACGCAGACACAATGACCACACAGACCACCCCACTCTAGAAATGACTTGTTCAGTTTGGGAACAACGTTACCCATTCTCCTTTTCTCCATCTTTCCACCTCTTCTTCATCCGCCCCATACACCCCCACCTCACCCCCTCCTCAACACACAGGCAGACACCATGACCACACAGATCACACCCGCCAGGAACTGACTTGTTCAGTTTGGGAACGTCGTAAGCAGTCACCACGATCTTCTCTCCCACTGAGACGGCCGCGGCCAGAATGAGGCACGTTTTGCCCGTGCGGGACGCCTCCTCCTCGAACGCCTCGCGCAGATCCTGTGAACAAAGGTGAGTCAGTTAGTTCTTGGCTTGTAACGTCACGTCAGTGCACAGCGTTAGAGTCATCTCAGGACGAACAGACACTGTTTTAAATCACACATTTTAGAACCAAATCAGGGCGAATGGTGTCAGCAAATCATCAGAAAGACAGTTTGGGACACAACACAGTCTTAGTATATGCGATGTGTGTGTGTGTGTGTGTGTGTGTGTGTGTGTGTGTGTGTGTGTGTGTGTGTGTGTGTGTGTGTGTGTGTGTGTGTGTGTGTGCGTGCGTGTGTGCGTGTGCGTGTGTGTGTGTGTGCGTGTGTACGTGTTGTTACGATTGATGAAAAAAACATTCATTTCCTTTAGGAATGCAAAAATATCTTCACCACAGGTATACCTTAAAAACTTTTAAACATGAAACTACCGTCATCCAGCATTGATGAGTCATGTCCTGTAGTAAACTTTGCAGATGATACAGAACTGGTTGGAAAAATTAGTAATGATGAAGATGCAATATATCACAAGCAGGTTGAAAACTTTGTGAATTGGTGTGATAAAAAGTACTTGTATTTGAATGTTTCCAAAACGAAAGAGATGTGCATTGATTTTAGGAAGAATCAAAGATGCCCCAAACCAGTCTACATTAAAGGAGAAGCAGTAGAGAGAGTATATACATATAAGTCCTTGGTGTGGTTTTTTATACTAAATTGAACTGGAAAGAGAACATCAACTCTGTGCTGAGAAAAGTGAACTCGAGAATGTATTGTATGGGAAAGCTGAGATCATTTGGAGTAAATTCAGATATGCTAGTAACTTTTTATAATGCTGTAATATGTAGTATTATTATGTTTGGTTCTGTCTGTTGGGGTGGGAATATTTCAAAATTAGATAGAGGGAAGTTGGAAAAGATTGTAAAAAAAAGAAAAGAAAAAAAAAGCAGGTCATGTTGTGGGAAAGCCAATGGACAGTTTTAAGACTTTACACGAAAAGAGACTGTACAAAAAACTAAAGCAAATATTAAACGACCCTACACATCCAATGAGACAATACTTTGATAGCAGACGTAGCAATAGGAGTGGAAGATTTTTACTTCCGAGAACAAATACAAACCGCTATAAAGCCTCGTTTTTACCCTGGGCTCTGTCACTTTTTAATGAAAATTATATCAGTCATTAAGTGAGTGTGCACATGCGTCAAGACGTCTGTTTCTATTGGAGGGTTGGGGATGTGTGAACCTAATGATTTTTATTTAATTTGAGAGTTTTTACGTTTTGGTTTGACACAGAGAAAGCATTATTCCAGGTAATTTTGGGTTTGCTATAACTATTAATGTATGCAGATTGAGAGAAAGGGAGCGTATGTATAAGATATGTGCGTGTGGTTCATGATCTGAGATATGTTCTTCGTTGTGCGATCGAATGACAGCTTTAATTTCCCACTGGGATTAATAAAGTATAGTGTTATTGTTGTTATTGTTACCTGAACAGCGTTCTCAGAGAACATGCTTAAAATATATTTCACTGATCTCCGACAAAGTTAAGGATAAACATAACTACATTATTCCTTGCGAACACCCATTTATGGATTCATTATGGAGAAATGTCTTCAAAGCCGAAATAGCGGAAGGTGGAGGGGGAAAATACCCCCATAATCATGGAATTTGTTACACACACACACCCGAAGACACATACAAACGCGCGCACGCGCCTCTGACATAAAAGCACGTAAAAGATCCCGGCCATACTGTCAAAGATGCAGGTAGCAGGTTACAGCTAAACGCACATGCACCCTATGTATGTGGCTTCGAATAAATGACACTGTAAACTGGTGCGTGTTTGTATGGTGTACACAGAACACGCTGAGAAGGCAGCAGTTTCACGTGGCACCAGCCAAGTAGAAGGCAGCAGTTTCACGTGGCACCAGCCAAGTAGAAGGCAGCAGTTTCACGTGGCACCAGCCAAGTAACGACCAAACAGCGCTGTCATTACACCAGTTGGGTGGATATTCCAAAACGTGCTATAAAGAGGCTAGTCACTCATTGAGAACCACATGCGACAAGGGCACAGTAAGTCTGCTCGAGAGCGGAGAACAGAGCTATGTAAAAGAGATCAGTAATAAGAATAACAGGCAGCCCGGATCCCTCTGTGGATGAAAACCGTCTGAAGAACAGGGAGCTGATACTGATTAAACTGGAAAAAAAGAAAAAAGAAGGGATGGATCCGGAGAGGGGTCGAGAAAAGAAAGAGGATGGATCAGGAATGGGATTTTATTTTATTTTTATTTTTTTAATTAGTGACCAAAATTCAAGTGAAATACAAAGGACAGATCAAAAGAGGTGTGAGCGGGACCGGGGGGGGGGGGGGGGGGTTCTTAAGATGCGGGCGAGAAGGAGATTGGAACCGTTTACGGGTGAAACAAATGTGCGCCGGTTTGACCTAGCGGTATGGCGTTAGGCTGGTAGCAGAAGGACCGCGGTTCGATTCAGCTTCGGTTCTCCTTTCTCAGTCTTCAAACAATTGTCTTGTCACTTTGCCCCTCAGAATTAATGAAACATTAGAATGGCTCCC
Source organism: Alviniconcha strummeri (assembly GCA_963584105.1). Classification (NCBI taxonomy): domain Eukaryota; kingdom Metazoa; phylum Mollusca; class Gastropoda; family Provannidae; genus Alviniconcha; species Alviniconcha strummeri. The sequence goes on along the minus strand of OY757553.1, from coordinate 8,822,433 downwards.
GTTGCTGCCTATTTCAATGCAAGAGTCATTCTGCTGTTGACAATGTAGCGATAGGTATAGTCTCCCTCTTCCCCCCACCTCTTGGTATCTAGGTCCCCGCCAGTACCTCGTCGGAGACAGCTCGGCGTTAAACTAGTTAACCAGCCAAAGGAACACTTTCTCTTCCCCCCAACCAATAAAGGACCACCTCCTCTTCCCCATAACAAACAAAGAACCACCTCCTCTTTCACATAACCAACAAAGGACCACCTCCTCTTCCCCATAACAAACAAAGAACCACCTCCTCTTTCACATAACAAACAAAGAACCACCTCCTCTTTCACATAACCAACAAAGGACCACCTCCTCTTCCCCATAACCGAAAAAGGAACACCTCCTCTTCCCCTAACAAACAAAGAACCACCTCCTCTTCCCCATAACAAAGGAACACCTCCCCTTCCCCTTAACCAACAAAGGAGCACCTCCTCTTCCCCATAACCGAAAAAGGAACACCCCCTCTTCCCCATAACCAACAAAGGAACACATCCTCTTCCCCATAACCAACAAAGGAACACCTCCTCTTCCCCATAACCAACAAAGGAGCACCTCCTCTTCCCCATAACCGAAAAAGGAACACCTCCTCTTCCCCTAACAAACAAAGAACCACCTCCTCTTCCCCATAACAAAGGAACACCTCCCCTTCCCCTTAACCAACAAAGGAGCACCTCCTCTTCCCCATAACCGAAAAAGGAACACCCCCTCTTCCCCATAACCAACAAAGGAACACATCCTCTTCCCCATAACCAACAAAGGAACACCTCCTCTTCCCCATAACCAACAAAGGAGCACCTCCTCTTCCCCATAACCGAAAAAGGAACACCTCCTCTTCCCCTAACAAACAAAGAACCACCTCCTCTTCCCCATAACAAAGGAACACCTCCCCTTCCCCTTAACCAACAAAGGAGCACCTCCTCTTCCCCATAACCGAAAAAGGAACACCCCCTCTTCCCCATAACCAACAAAGGAACACATCCTCTTCCCCATAACCAACAAAGGAGCACCTCCTCTGACCCATAACCAACAAAGGAACACCTCCTCTTCCCCATAGGCAACAAAAGAGCACCTCCTCTTCCCCATGACCAACCAAGGAATACGTCCTCTTCCTCCTAACTAAAGAAACACCTCTTCCCCCACCTCCTGGGACCTCAGTCGCCACTGGCACCTCTTCGGAGACAACCCGACGTAACCAAAGGAAGACGGGAACTAAAAGCCCACCTTGAGCAGCAGGGAGAAGTTGTCCTTGTCTTCAGGGGGGCTGCCGCGGTTGGCGGGATACTCCCAATCCAGGTCCAGCCCGTCAAAGTGGTGGGTCCTCAGGTACTGCAGGGCGTGCTCCACGAAGTTCCGGCGTCCCTCTTTGCTGCCGGCCATGCGAGAGAAGGGGCCGGAGCCCAGCGTCCACCCGCCCACCGCCAGCAGGGTCTTCAGCTCGGGGTTCCGCTTCTTCAGCGAGGTGAACTGGCGGTACAGGTCTGTCAACAGGTACACAGTACACAGGTGAACTGGCGGTACAGGTCTGTCAACAGGTACACAGGTGAACTGACGGTACAGGTCTGTCAACAGGTACACAGGTGAACTGGCGGTACAGGTCTGTCAACAGGTCAACAGGCATAGGTGAACTGACGGTACTGGTCTGTGAACAAATACAAGTGAACTGGCGGTACATGTCTGTCAATAGGTCAACAAGTACAGGTGAACTGGCGGTACATGTCTGTCAACAGGTCAAAAGGTACAGGTGAACTGGCGGTACAGGACTGTGAACAGATGAACAGATATTGGTGACCTAGCGGTACAGGACTACGCAACAGGTGAACAGGTATAAATGAGGTGGCGATACAAGTCTGCAAGCAGGTCAACAGTTATTGATTGATTGATGATCACTTATATAGCGCTATTCTCCGTTCTCTTGAGCAGACTCACTGCACTCGCCTATGGTTCTACATGAGTGACAAGCTTTCTATAGCGCGTTTTTTTGAATATTCACCGAAGTGGTGTACTTAAGCGCTGGCATGGCTGGTGCCACATGAAACTGCAGCCATCTCGGCGCAAGTTCTGTGTACACCATACTACCATGCACCATGTCACTTCATGCAAAGCCACATACGTAAGGTGTATGCGAGTTTAGCTGTAACCTGCCACCTGCACTTTTGGCAGAATGACCGGGATCTTTTACGTGCTACTGCGGTAACACGGGGGTGGAACGGATACCGAAATTAGAGTCAGCACAGAAAGTCGACCCTGGAGAAGAAAATTCTCCCGCCGCTCCTACAGGGATTTGAACCGGGGACCTTTCAGTCACGCGTCCGGCGCTCTAACCACTGAGCTATCCCCATCTTCAGGTTATGGGTGAATCGGTGGTACAGGTTTGAAAACAGATTGAACAGGTACTGGTGAACTTGCGGCACAGGTCTGTAAACAGGTGAACAGGTACAGGTGAACTGGCGGTACAGGTCCTACTTGCTGGAATTGTTTTGTTTTAAAACTAATATTATTTCTTGTGTATGTAATATGCCGTAACTACCATTCGCTCTTTCTGTGTTAGATTTATGGTGTTTCAAAACAAATTTAATTTTACAGATTTTTAAGATGCCATAATCCCGAGTCTGAATGTACCAAAACATTACGCCACAAAGACAATCTGATAAACGTGACCTAAATCTCATGAAATTAACATGATTCAATACAAAGAAGGTATGAGGCACATGACCCGAGTCTTGGACTGAACGAGTTAAATAAATACCTCGGAGTTATGTGGAACTTAACCTTAGACTGAGAGAATTCAGATATCTTTTATCTCTGTTGAGTATAACCTAAGAAAAGATAATACTTTACTGTCTTTAAAAGGAACTTTGCTTTGAAACGTACCATCAATGTAGCATGTAAATGGATAAATTCAAATTAAACGTATGATAATTCAGCGTAAGACATACATGAAGAAAAAATTTTTTAAATAAATTACCATTATAGCTAAAAAACAAATTATAAAAAAAGTTAATAACAACATAAGATAAAATCTGCACACATCTGATATTATCAATGTTTTATGAAGAAAACGTACGGACCGGAGTAACATAACGACTCTAATGGACTAGTCAACATCCGGTCAATTGCCAAAGTCATATTCAGATAAACCACGTCACCAGACCACAAGTAAAAGACTGATTCAATGTCACCTATCGCTTTGACCCTGAAGGGGATATGGTAAAAATGAAAGCGAATCAACCGGGAAGCTGAGTTCAAAAAGGCAGAAATCCTAGTGGAAGACAAAGTATGTAAGGCTATATATATTCTGATCTACTCAAGGCTTGAAAAGGAGAGCAACAGATAGCTCTGGGTTGTCCACAGAAAACACTTAAGTTTCTGCGTTGGTGATACCCAAACGAGGGCAGTAGTAGTAGTAGTAGTAGTAGTAGTAGTAGTAGTAGTAGTAGTAGTAGTAGTAGTAGTAGTAGCAGCAGCAGCAGCAGCAGTGGCGGCGGCGGCGGCGGCGGAAAAGCAGTAGTAGTATTCTGGTAGCAATAGTAGTATGTTGGGTCCAGCGGTAGTATGTTGGTTTCAGTAGTAGTACGTTGGTAGCAATAGTAGTTTGCTGGTAGTAAAAGTAGTTCGTTGGTAGGAGTAGTAGTACCAAAGGCAATCTTTCAAGTCCTGTACCTTTCAACTTCAAGCTTGCAATCAATTATAAGCGACAACATGAAAACTTAGAAGAAGAAAGCAACCGTAATCAATCAGTTAATAAAACAAAAAGGATGATATACTGACCAAAACAACTACAACAGAATACACAACGACGAACACATCTCGGCACTCACTGGCACACACACACGCACACACGCACACAAGCACACACACACACACACACACACACACACACACACACACACACACACACACACACACACACACACACACAAACACACACACACAAAAACTAAACCAAAAAAAACGCGCGCACGCACGCGTACACACACACACACACACACACATGCACACACACGCACACGCACGCACACGCACGCACACGCACGCACACACGCCAACAAGTGTAGGCATTTACAGCGATACTGGACACAGCAGGAATAAAGTAGAACAAGTATCGCTACTCAAAAGGAATACTCGGAGAAATATGTGACACAAAAACCGAAAACGTGTCTGTACTAACTTAGGTACTGGACACAAGTGACGCGAAATTCAGTAACCACTAGTACTCACACGCACACTGCATGGACACAGAAGGCAAAAAGAAAACCAAGTATCATTTAGTCTTCACATATACAGTTAACACGTAATACACAAAGTCCAGTAACAAGTGGCACTCACACATCTACCAGACATACAATACACAAGGTCCAGTAACAAGTGGCACTCACACATCTACCAGACACAGAATACACAAGGTACAGTAACAAATGGCACTCACACATCTACTAGACACGTAATACACAAAGTCCAGTAACAGGTGGCACTCACACATCAACCAGACACAGAATACACAAAGTCCAGTAACAGGTGGTACTCACACATCAACCAAAGTCCAGTAACAGGTGGCACTCACACATCAACCAGACACAGAATACACAAAGTCCAGTAACAAGTGGCACTCACACATCTACCAGACACAGAATACACAAGATCCAGTAACAAGTGGCACTCACACATCTACCAGACACAGAATACATAAGGTCCAAGCAAAGGTGACACACATATCTGCTGGACACAGAAGGCGCGAAGTCCAGCAACAAACAGTACTCACATATCTACTGGACACAGAAGGAAAAAGTCCAGTAACAACCAGTACCCACATAGGTACTGGACACAGAAGACAAAAGTCCAGTAACAACCAGTACCCACATAGGTACTGGACACATAGGACGCAAAGTCCAGTAACAACCAGTACCCACATAGGTACTGGACACATAGGACGCAATGTCCAGCAGCATCCAGTACCCACAAGGGTACTTGACACGTTGGACGAAAAGTCCAGTAACAACCAGTACCCACATAGGTACTGGACACATAGGACGCAAAGTCCACTAACAGCAGGCACTCGCATAGCTACTGTAAACCGAAGACATTAAGTCCAGAAACTACTGGTATTTGCACAAGCATCGCATAGACACCGAAGGCATGCAGTCTTGTGACAACTAGTACTGCAACAGGCAGCAGACACAGAAACCACGAAGTCCACTGACAACAGGTACTGCAACAGGCTGTGGAGACAGAAACCACAAAGTCCATGGCAGTAACAACCATTACTGCAATCGCCAGTGGACACATTAACCACAAAGTGCAGTAACAACTGGTACTGCAAGAAGCGTGGACACAGAAGACACAAAGTCCAGTTACAACTAGTACTGCAATAAACAGAGGACACACACACACACACAAATTCAGTAACAACGGGTACTGCCCGTAGTGCATTATGGGACACAGTCCAGTAACAACTAATACAGAAATCGGCAAGGGACACAGAAGACAAAGTCCAGTCACAACAGTGACAACTCATACAGCAATCGGCAATGGATACAGAAGACAAAGTCCAATGACAACAGTGACAACTGATATAGCAATCGGCAATGGACACAGAAGACAAAGTCCAGTGACAACAGTGAGAACTGATACAGCAGTCTGCAATGGACACAGAAGACAAAGTCCAGTGACAACAGTGAGAACTGGTACAGCAATGTGCAATGGATACAGAAGACAAAATCCAGTGACAACAGTGACAACTGATACGGCAATCGGCAATGGATACAGAAGACAAAGTCCATTGACAACAGTGAGAACTGATACAGCAATCGGTAATGGACACAGAAGACAAAGTCCATTGACAACTGGTACTGCAATAAGCAGTGAGCACAGAAGGCAATAGGCAGAAAGTAGTGGGCACAGAAACCACAAAGTCCAGTAGCAAGTAGTATTGCAATAAGCAGTGGACAGAGAAACCACACACACTCCAGTAACAACTGGTACAGCAATCAGCAGTGGACACGGAAAACACGAAGTTCAGTGACAACTAGTACTGCAATCCGCAGTGGACAAAGAAACTACAAAGTCCAGTAGCAAATAGTATTGCAATAGCAGTGGACACAAAAAAACACAAAAATCAGTAAGAACTGGTACTGCAGAAACAGCGGACTCAGAAGACAAAGCTCCAGTAACAACGGGTACTGCAATTGGCGTGGACACAGAAACGTCCAGTAGTAACTAGTACAGCAATCGGCAATGGACACAGAAACCTCACAGTCCAGTAGTAACTAGTACAGCAATCGACTATGGACACAGAAGACAGGCAATAAGTAACGGGCACAAAAAAAAAAAAAAACAGTCCAGTAGCAAGTAGTACTGCAATAAGCAAACTACACAGAAATCTCACAGTCCAGTAGTATCGCAATAGACAGTGGACAGTAGGCAGTACAGCAAACGGCAATGGACACACAAACCACAAGGTCCAAAAGCAGCTACTACTGCAACAGGCAGCGGACAATAACTACTGGTACTCACAGGGGTACTGGACGTCGTTCCATTCGTAGGGCGCAAGCTGCCCCTTGTGGTCCAACTTGGCGAAAGCAAAGACGATGTGCGTGCAGAGGAAGGGGTCGATGTTGGCCGGCAGGAACCGACCGCCGTTCTTGCGGTACTGCGACCAATTGGTGTAGTAGCACACCCGTTTGTACCGCGGTTCTGAAGTGAAAAAAACAAAGAAACAAAGATATGACAATGTACTATGACCAGTAGGTGTAATAACATCCCGGTTTGTACCTCGGTTCTAAAGTGAAAAAAACTAAGAAACAAAAATGGCAATGTACTATGACCAGCTGGTATAATAACATACCCGTTTGTACCGCGGTTCTAAAGTAAAAAAGAAAAAAATGACAATGTACTATGACCAGCTGCTGTAATAACATACCCGTTTGTATCGCGGTTCTAAAGTAAAAAATGAAAACAATGTACTATGACCAGTTAGTGTAATAACATACCCGTTTGTACCGCGGTTCTAAAGTGAAAAAAATAAGAAACAAAGATGACAATGTACTATGACCAGTTGGTGTAATAACATACCCGTTTGTACCGTGGTTCTAAAGTAAAAAAAGAGAAAAAAATGACAATGTACTATGACCAGTTAGTGTAATAACATACCCGTTTGTGCCGCGGTTCTAAAGTGAAAAAAAGAAAAGAAACAAAGATGACAATGTACTATGACCAGTTGGTGTAATAACATACCCGTTTGTACCGCGGTTCTGACAGGAAACAAAGTCAATGGAACGGGATACAGGTAAGAATATACTGAGAGCTTCTGGTAGGGGACAAAGGTCATTATATACTGAAACCACACCCATCTTTACTGGGGTCCTTGAAGGAAACAATGAAGGCAATGTACTTAGACCAGTTGCTGCAGTAATACACCCGTTCATACCTCGGCCCTAGAAAGGAACAAAGATGGAAAAGTACTGAGACGGGTAACTGCATTAACACACCCGATCATAAACTCGGTTCTAGAAAGGAACAAAGAAATGTACTGAGACAGGTAACTGCAGTAACACGCCCGTTCATACCGCGGTCTCACGCGTGGTCCGAAAACAAACCATAATGCCTACTCAAAGATATAGATGTTACAGTGACGAGGAAACTTGCGTACGATAATATGGCTACAGGTCAAACAGGCTTCATGAGCTGTGGTCACGAAACGGGAAAGAATGCAAAAATATATGCAGCATGCAAAAATGTTTTAATATAAGATGATAAAGGATAGAAATCGAGAGCTAAAGTATTCGTCAGTGATTGTGCTTTATCTTTTATTCTTTTGTTTTTGTTGTTGTTGTTGTTGTTGTTTGTTTGTTTGTTGTTGTTTTTTTTTTTTTTTTTACCAGTATAGTGATTTATAAAAGATTTATTTAACGCCGAGGTGTCTCGATCAGGACAGGTGCGCGAATTGGCGGGGACCAAGACCTCAAGGAGGTGGGGGGCAGGGAATGGGGGAGGGGGGAGGAAGACTACACTACCACCAGCATGATTTTGCATTAAGATGGGCATCGGTTTGAGCCATTTTTAATATGGATTTTTTGTGGGTTTTTTGCTTGCTTTTTTGTTTTGTTTTGTTTTTGTTTTTGTTTTTTGTTTAGTTTGTTTGTTTAGTATCCAAGGAATGATACTTTTCTCTCTTCTACACCACACGAAGACCATGTGTCGAAAGCGCTTATGTTTTTAATTGTAATTCATGTGTCGACGTATAGGTGAGTACATTTCTCTAGAGCTGCTCTATTTTGTTTGTTTGATTTTAATGTGGCTGGTTTTTGTTTGTTTGTTTTATTAACTGTGGGGAAGGCGCCGGAGGCAGTAGTGTCGAAAAGCCGGGTGTATAAAACAGAAGTGTTGGAGACAACGGAAAACCTAAGAGGGGTCCAGCTTCAGTCGGTCCGTTGACCAGCCAAGTCCGGTGACCAGCCAAGCTCCAACCAGGTTCACGTGAACTGTGTAAAGATAGACCTACGTCATAAACATACATTGTTTAACTTTTGTTTAAACTGGAGAAAAATAGTACACAACAATGAGTTGTGCCCACGTGGATTTTTATTTAAATTAACAAACAAAAATGTTACCAAACTTTTGCCGGAGAAGAACAATTTAATTAGGGAGTACTTAACATTTTGTTTTTAAAGCACTTTGGTGATTTCCTGTGGCAGAATATCTGATACTATTCTGAGATCCTAGTCAGTGGACTGTGCTTTCGATATTGTTCTTTTGGGAATGGGTGTCACCCTGATATATGGCGACTGGTTGACTAGGCGTAAAACACCAAGTTTTGATGTGTGTGCTGGGGAGGGTGCGAGTTGTCCGATGCTTGTGTCTGTTCGCCGTTACTCATGCACGCGGGTGATCTCATTTCAAGTTGTAGGCCTTTTTCTTCTTCTTTTTTTAAAGCTGGCAATATGACAAACGCGCCGAGATTTTTCGAAGAAAGAAAAAGATGATGACACAAGATTTCAACGATCAAAATTAAGCTCTCGCCTTCTCCGTCCACATCTTGAGTGCGGCTCTCGTAGTGTCACAATTTTGGTTCAACGAATGTATTCAAACCAGTCCGAAATTCTTTTCAGTTTTTGACGAAGTCATGCCGTTCAAAATTTCCAACCATCGTGAGCACGAAGGGAAAAAGTAAAACATTGTAATGCGCAGCCGCAGGTCTTCAAACACTCTAAAGAGGGCAAACCTTTCCTTATTTCACGAAATATTTCACAAATTCTCCGAGGCATTGTGGCAAAAGCACTAGATAATCCGCATTCAAACTGTTCAAATCTGACGTGAAGACAGTCAATTGGGACAGGGAGACATCGATAAATTCTTCATTCGGGGTTCCTGGCCGCTCGTCCAAATATTGCACCGAGGCAAGATTCCCGAGCGCTTCCGCTGTGCCCAACTTTTCTATCTCCGTGCGGAGAAGAGTCCCTCTCTGTCTCTGCCTCCTTCCGCATTGCAAACGTTGTTTAGCGTGAGACGGGTCGATTATGTTGTTTCTATTCGGACTCGATTCGAAGTTTGGGATGTTTTGTCTGAGGTTTAAGTTGTCCCTGTCCCGTTTTGTGCCCTTTTTATCCAGAAATTCATACTGAGAGTGCATTTTGCATAACTATTTTCTGCTGAGTGCTTCAGTGCGAGTTTAAGGATCTCGTGGTGCAGAATGCTGTCTGAGGTTAGGCACGTTTCTGCTCACGGTTTCCAGACATGGGCTGGCACTGAATGGTCAGTTTGAATGTTTTTGGTTTGATATGTTTGTTTGGAAATCTATCTATCTCTCTCTCGCGCGCGCGCGCTCGCGCGCGCGCTCGCTCTCCCCCATCTCTATCTCTTTCTCTGGATGTTGCTCCCTCTCTCTACTACTTAGTGACTTGCGTTTTGAACTGATGTAAAATAATTTAAATTGTGTGATTCATCCGAGGTTTGACCCAATACGGTTGACGGTACGTTAAATTCATCGCACTATCTAACTTCGAACTGGTTTAGATGGGGTTTGATTGTGTGATTCGTCCTGCGTTTTGACCCAAAACGTCGACGGTACGTTAAAATCCACGAACTGACTTCGAAGGGTTTTAAATGTGTGTTCGTCCTGAGGTGACCTAGTACGGTTGACAGGACGAACTTATGACACCGATATTTTGACGCGGTGATTTGGAGAGTTGTCTGACATGGTTGTCAACTACTGAAAGTTGTAAAGGATTTATAAGTAAGTAAACATGGTGCTTAATGTCCACAGAAACACAAAAGCTTATTAAGGAAGGGATGAAGAGGCGAAGGGGTGTGGAGGTAGGGGAAGAGAGAGATTATATACCTATCGCTACACTGTCGCACCGTCAGAGTGACCTGCATTAAGAGGGGCAGCGTTGAGAGCCATTGTAATGTTTCATTAATTGTGAAGAACAAAGTCACAAGACTGTGTCCACAAACAACAACCTTTTTTGAAGAGAAAGGAGAGCCGAAGCGGAATCGAGGCGAGACCCTTATGCCTTACCGCTAGGCCAAACCGGCTCACGAAGGCTTTATGAAAAACTGTACAACATATATAAGAAGCAGGTTAAACCGGGGAGGAGGAGTCAGAACTAAAAGTACAGGCCAACATTCTGCATCCATCTCCACTGCACAATTTCTTTCTTCTTTTCTCCCGCCTCCCCCTCCCCCCCCCCCCCCCCCCCCCCGGTTACTTTCTCATTTCTCCCCCCCCCCCTCTCTCTTTTCTTCACTGCACCTGCAAGAGTTGACAAAACGTGACAGTATCTGACAGCCCCATGCAATTGGTGCGATTGTTGAAACAACGACAGCTTCCTAGTTCCTCCCTCACACGTTCGATAATTCTCGATGGTGTGGGCGGGGAGACGAGAGAAGATGAACCAGTTGAGGAGGAGACTTTCAAGAGTTGACGGAGTTTAAATCAACTCACCTCTTCACGAAGTTTAAAGCCGCTCACTTCTTCACGAGGTTTTAAAGCCCTAACTTATCCACGAACTTTGAAGCCATCACTTCTTCTCGAAGTTTAAAGCCATTTCACTTTTCCACTAAGTTTGAAGCCACTCACTTCTTCACGAAGTCCAAAAGCCATAAAAGCCACTCACCTCTTCACGAAGTTTAAAGCCGCTCACTTCTTCACGAAGTTTAAAGCCACTCACCACTTCGCGAAGTCTAAAGGCCACTGACCTCTTCACGAAGTTTAAAGCCACTATCACATCCACGAAGCTTGAAGCCACTCACTGCTCCTCGAAGTTAAAGCCACTCACTTCTACAGAAAGTTTTAAAGCCACTCATTGCTTCAGAAAGTTTAAAGCCAATCGCTTCTTCGCGAAGTAGTAAAGTCACTCACTTCTACAGGGAGTTTAAAAGCTTCTCGAAGTTTAAAGCCACTCACTTCTTCATGACGTTTAAAGCCACTGACCTCTTCAGGTGTTTTTTTAAAAGCCACTCACTTTTTTGCAAAATTTAAAAGCCACTCTCTTCTTCACAGCGTTTAAAGTCACTCCACCTCTTCGCGAAGTTTAAAGCCACTAACGTTTTTACAAAGTTTAAAGCTGCTCATATCTTCACATGGTTAAAGGCTACTCATTTCTTCACAACGTTTAAAGCTACTCACTTTTTCAGTGAGTTGTGAAGCTACTCGTTTATTCACGAATTTCAAATCCACTCGTTACTTCACAAAGTGTAAGGCCACTCACTTCTTCAAGGAGTTTTAAAGCCATCCACTTCTTTACTAAATTTAAAATTGTTCACTTTTTCATGAAATTCCAACACACACACACACACACACACACACACACACACACACACACACACACACACACACACACACACACACACACACACACACACGTGGACACAGAGATAGGGAGAACAGGGTTAACGCCCAATCATATGCACTGGACATATCAAACAGGGAGGTGAGGAAGAGAGAGGGGGAGTGGGGGCAAACTTATAAGTCACCAAAACAACCTGTTCTCCTTTTCTTTTCTTTTCCTTTTCTTTTTTTAGCCCCTGTTGTTTGGCCTCCCCTCCTCCCCACTCCCCGCATACGCACACGCACACACAGACGCCCCTTAATCACACACCCAGCAATCAAGCACCCACAACGAACCGTTGACGCAGTGACGTCACACTGTCCACTCGTGCAGACGAAGACAGCCGAGAGGGAAGCGGTGATGACGATTAAACACTTTGTTTTCCCGTTCAATACGCCGCGCCCATCGAGATGCAACGCAGGGGCAAGTAAGCAGGACCGACCAGGCGAGGCAGGGGAGACAAACAGGTGGCTAATTGTGGACAGTAAGGTGTCTCGAGGTTGGGAAAAGGTAGAAAGGGGAGGCAATAAAGGTGGGTCTTCCGGTCTTGCTCGTCAACTTGTGCTATTTTTGACCGGCCTGCATTGCCCTTCCTTCCTCGACTGCATGGTAGCAAGCTTTTATTTTGACTCGGTTGTTTTTTCGTGTGTGTATTTTTCTTCTGGTTTTTCTCTTTCTTTCCTTTTTTTTTTTTTTTTTTTTTTTTTTTTTTCTTTTTCTTTTTCTTGGGGGGTGGGGGGGGCGGGGGGGGTGGGAGGAGGGCTCGGTTGTGTGTGTGTGTGTGTGTGTTTGGTGGGGGGAGTGTTGTTGTTGTTTATTGGAGGGGAGGGATGGGGGCGGGGTTTATTTGTCGTTAAAACTGTAAAATTCCTTTTTGTTTTGTTCTACTTCATTTATTTTGAGTAAGAATAATCTGGGTGTTGCTTCGTATAGAGAGAGGGGGGGAATTAGTGAGGGAGGTGGGGGGGGGGGGTCCGTGTTCATTTCTCTTTTGTCTCAAGGTTCTAGCTATATATAAAGTTCCCAGCCTAATATAGTTCGGGGGGGTGGGGGGGGGGCGGGGATAGCTCAGTGGTTAGAGCGCCGGACTCGTGATTGAAAGGTCGCGGGTTCGAATCCCTGCTGGAACGGCGGGAGAATTTTCTTCTCCAGGGTCGACTTTCTGTGCTGACTCTTATTTCGGTATCCGTTCCACCCCCGTGTTACCACAGTAGCACGTAAAAAAATCCCGGTCATTCTGCCAAAAGTGCAGGTGGCAGGTTACAGCTAAACACGCATACACCTTACGTATGTGGCTTTTATTGAACCGTGCTTCGGCATTGGTCACAACTTGTCCCTAATATGTCAAATGACATCTGAGGACATTAAGCATCAACTCATCAATATAGTTCGACTGGTCCTTCCATGGTAAGCCCACATTAATGAATGCCACATCGACCCCAAATGGAGAGAGGGGTTGAGAAAAAGAGACAATCTCTTCCTGCATTTATTTCTGTCTCTTTTGTTCCAAGGCTCTGCTTAAATATATATATAGTTCCACGCCTGATATAGTTCCACTGATCTTTCCACGGTACGCCCACATTGTTAAATGCAGCACGAGTCCAAAATGGAGCGTGCAGGGGGCATTCGAGGAGGGCATTAAACAAAGTCTTCCCCGTGCCCAGCTTGTAGCGCATACTGACCGTTAATCCATCGTCAGAAATGCTCAGGGCCCAAAGTCTGTAGGAACGAACGACAGTCTTCGACAGCTAAATTCTGAGAAGCTGTCGAGAAGCTAAATTCCTATAGGTTCATATCAGCGGTGCTGTGGCGGAGGGGAGACAATTTCAGCTTTCGGTTGTTTTTTTTTATTGCTCACCTATAACAGTGGGATTTGGTGGTTTGGGTTAATGTTTGTTTTTCCCTCCACAACACAGCTGAAAAAATCGATTAAAGTTCAGCTTCTCCTTCAAGTAGATTAGCTTAGCGTTCATTTTGGTGTGCTGTAAGCACTCGTTGATAATACTGCAACATCTCATTGTTTCTACGTTATTGTTCCTGTCTCGTTGGTTCAGCGAGTGACTATCGAGCAATGTCCTCTGTTGCTTCAGACTGTGAGACATATTTTTTAGCAAAAATTCTGGCAACGCTATGAATTCATCAGTTCGGGTAGCACCGCTCTATGGTAGCTAACTTTCCTCGTTGGAAAATGAGCCAATTTTCCCACTGAGACAATTAAGCAAAATAAATAAATACATAAAGTCACACTCGCATCGGCCATTAGTGTTGTTTTCCTTTTGCTTCTTTCTTTTTGCTGTTTGTTGTTGTTTGTTTGTTTGTTTGTTTGTTTGTTTGTTTGTTTGTTTTTGTTTTTGTTTGCTTGTTTTGAGTGCATCGTTATGATGAGGGAGTACGGCAAAGATTTTCAGTCACGCTGCAAAACCTAAGGAAACAAAACGGGCCGTTTTTGTTGCAAGTGCATCTTTATGTAAAAACGATAGGGAAGCACGGGGAAGACTTTCAAACACGCTGAGAAATGTAAAGTGACACTCACCTCGGCCCATGTTTCTGGGCTGTGCTGCAAGTTGCTGCGGTGCTGGACTAACCGGCGTCAACAGCGACGACGACAACCACATCAATACCGCCCCCACCACCTGCATAGCGCTTGCTGCCCTTGCACACCGCATCTGAAACAATGTTGAGGGGAAAAAATAATCTTCAGACATTGATTAGACAACACAGACAGAGGGAGGGGGAGGTGAAAACAAAACTAACCATTAATGCCCATGCAAACTGATCAACAGAAATCGATATTTATTATACCCTCAAACGAAGTGTCTCTGTCTTCAACAAGAAAATAATATTTTACTGTTCGGTACCAATCTTACATCATTATTGTCGTTATCATCTTCATCCCCATCGTCATCATCACATTCGATGATGATGACGATGGTGATTTTTAGAAGTATCATTATTGCTTGTATATTACTACTTTTTGTATGATTGTTCATCTGTTATTACATGTCTTGTCTTTGTTCTTGATTTTAGAGCTGCCAACGACGATAATTTGTTGTGTGGAAAATGATGTCCCTTCGTCATCAGTTTGGATTAGCTGGGATCAACTTTATTTCTGCCGCTGCTTTAGGTCCAACTGATATTAACTAAGCTGTATAAACCGGCTCTCAGTGTTTCGGTCACATTCATATGCCTATTCATATCTGTCTCTCTCAGAAAAACAATAATAATAATAATAACTGTCATATATTAAACAGATTCAATAAATTGGCATCATCTGTCTATCGCTGGTTTTGGTTCAGGTCTTTCTAACAGTGCCGCTGGTTTTGGTCTAGTTGGTGTTAACTCTTATCTCTGTCGCTAGTTTTGGTCTAGTTGGTCTCTTATCTCTGTCGCTCGTTTTGGTCTAGTTGGTCTCTTATCTCTGTCGCTCGTTTTGGTCTAGTTGGTCTCTTATCTCTGTCGCTCGTTTTGGTTTAGGGCTGTTTAATATTGCCGCTGGTTTTGGTCCAGTTCGTGTTAATTCTTATCTCTGTCGCTGGTTTTGGTCTAGTTGGTGTAACTCTTATCTCTGCCGCTGATTTTGGTCTAGTTGGTGTTACCTCTTATCTCTGTCGCTAGTTTTGGTCTAGTTGGTCTCTTATCTCTGTCGCTGGTTTTGGTTTATGTCTTTTTAATATTGCCGCTGGTTTTGGTCTAGTTGGTGTTAACTCTTATCTCTGTCGCTGGTTTGGCCTGTTTGGTGTTAAATCTTATCTCCATCGCTAGTTTTGGTCTAGCTGGTCTCTTATCTCTGTCGCTGGTTTTGGTTTAGGTCTTTTTAATATTGCCGCTGGTTTTGGTCTAGTTGGTGTTAACTCTTATCTCTGTCGCTGGTTTTGTCTAATGATGCTAACAGCTATTTTCCATTTGAAAACTTTCTGTGTATTGCAACAGTGAATGAAACCACTTGGAAAATGTGATACTTCTGTCAGCTGCAGTTGGTTGAATTGTACCTACTAAGACGTGCTCATTATTGATCTTTTTTGACTGGTGATTTAGTGGGGGGGGGGGGGGGTTAACTGTTGTGAAATAAAAAATTTGAATGTGTGATTCGTTTGAGGTGACCCTGTGCGGCTGACGGGACGCTAAAATCCAAGAACTAAGTAAATAACTAACCCTGGTGTTGGACATCTCTTACCTTATTTATAGGAGTCTTTTTGTTGTGACTGGACATTCGTGAGAGAGCTGGCGCACTGCAATATTGTACAATAGTTTTTGATTGCTGTGTACGTCTGCTGCGCTCCTTTGTACAGTTATACGTGGTGTCTGCGTGCGCGCTTGGGGCTTTGAGTTTAAGGTTAGCGCCTTAGAAATATTTTGTTAGTACACTGGATTTTCTGGAGATGCGTTGGAATAATCTAGCAATAACTGGAGCACCTGTAGAAGGTTTAGACCCTCTGCAGAATGGTGTGTGTTTTACGAATTAGATGTTTTGTTCTCAAGGTACAGCGGGTCCTGGGTGTTTGGTTAGTGTAGTGATACCAGCGATGATGAATTTGTCGTTAATGAGATAGGCTAGACAAGATTAAAAAAAGTTGGCTTGTTCATTTACACTGATTTTTGTATTTGCATTGGTTTAATAATAAACCTCTGAGCAAAAATAAGTCATTTTCTCGAAGAGTCTTCAATTTTGTCGGCTGTTTTATGTCCTTTACATTTGTATTTTGAGTGAAAACTCCAAAAACACAAAAGGTGAACTGAACTGATCACTGAACTCGTTCATGCTACTGAAATTGGACAAGTAAACACCTACATGAATATGTTTGACAAAATTAATGTGCTTTTTTCAAGTGACAAACGGGCAAAGACAATTGTTTTCCACGATACCATCACAAAAAAGTGTAACTGCCAGCTGACCCGCTCGCGCTTTTCGTATGGAAATAGAATTGTCTCTCTCTAAAATGTATATATATTTAGTGATGCTAATTCTCTCCAATAAAAAATGTAACTCTCTCTCTCTCTCTCTCTCTCTCTCTCTCTCTCTCTCTCTCTCTCTCTCTCTCTCTCTCTCTCTCTCTCTCTCTCTCTCTCTCTCTCTCTCTCTGCGTCCGTTTGCCGATTGCAACAGGCAAATTTATCGAACATCGTTTTGTCCAGTGCCGGTTCAAGAAAAACAAATCAATTTCTCTTAACGTTGGCGATCACTGTTGTTCTAAAAAAAAATCCCCCGAAAACCTTGTTGATCGAACAGTCCACTGAGGTGGACATTTCCCCTGTACATATACATACACATGTAAAAAGATAACATAAACACATTAAAGATCATGTAGTTCATGTCAGAGTTCGGTGGATTATGGAAAAAGCCAAATAACATAGTATACAAAAATCTGAAACAAGAATGACTGCTAGAATTCTAAAACAAGATCCAAAACACATACAGTCATCACTAATTGAAAGGAACACCTATATTTTACAAAATGAAGGGTATAATCAGTGTCTATTTTTGACTTTCTACAGCCCTTTTCGAGTAGAGAGAAGCATTTCCCTTGCAAAACATTAATCTGAACAAATCCAGAATTTAACCGACTGCGCAGGGTGGGTATCCCGCAACCCACGTGAATAATCTATATTTTACTTAATAATGCTTCTGGTATTACTCTTGCCTGTCCCTTGTTGTGCACTGTTGAACTGTCAATCTTTATGCGTGTGTATTTTTTGTTTGATATCCATGTGTGGCATCCACGTTTTCCTTTATATGGAATAAAGAAGCAGCTGACTTGACACTTGTGGCCTAATGATCCAGTACACACATGCTAGGTGCAATTACGGTGGAGAAGAACAAAATGACTGTAGGACTGATCCCAGGTTTGAGAATACATTCAGTATATTTCCAAAAGAGTTTAGCGCAAACGAATTTGGGATTATTTTGTGAAAACGGTGTCAAATTTACACGGAACAAAAGTTTTATCTCAATCTCTCAAAGGCGATAGTTAGCCGTAAATTTATTGCGTGTTACGAGACAATACACATCATATCGCAACATTGTCCCAAAACTTCCACCTGCCCGCTGACTTTCGTAGCACAAAATGCGAAATTACAATCTAACGCAAAATAAAGGAAGACGAACAGTAAAAAAAAAACTAAGGGAGGTAACTCCACCCAGAGAACCCAGAGAACTAATGAAACTGGATTTCGCTTACCTTATTATTCCTGTTGAGTATTATGTCCTTGGGAGAATTATGACACAGAGAGAAGGTGGTGACACTAGGCGTACCTTCTTCTCACAGAACGGCACATGCTTTTTTTAAATAGGAAGTCACAAAACTGGAACCGGAATCCACCTCACCCCGAAAAAAAAATGCTCTTTTCAAGCGCGTTAATCGGAGAAAGTAGTTCTTTTAAGAGTGCAAACGTGAGAAGGACACGCTGGTCTTTAAGTCCAGGCTGAGGTCCAGACACAGATGTCAGTGTATTATTGTCTTTCACCACAAAAATGAGCTATGGGAGAAGTGCAGCAATTGTTTTTCTGCTGCTACATGGTGGCGAAAGCACCAGTCGTTTTTAAGTCAATGCACCAACGGGTGGAGAGGTCCAGTGAAGAGAGTTATGGACGAGTAAGTTCTGTTTGGCTCTGTCCAATAGTTATCGGGTTGTTACAAACTGATCAGTACCCGTGTGGAGGTACGCTGAATCAAAGGTTCTGTGAATCCATCCCCACACAGTGTTTTGAAGACTTTTGGGGCGACCGACCGATGAGTGGCTGGTTTTCTAGAATCATTCGTCAGAACAAACCAGTCACTCAAAGACCACGATGTTTCAGTCGCTTCACAGAAGCATGATGAAGTTTCAGAGAGGACGGTCACTTTGTCAAAGTATCAGGAACTTTCAACAGCTTCAGTCACTTCACGGAAGTATCACACAGAATCTGAAGTTTCGAGCAAGGTAACAGTGTCTCCGCTTTACCATGCAACATGTACAGTGCACAGTGAAGAAATAGAGAGAATGGTTCCCCGGCTCGCTGCGGTTTAGAAGAGGTTGCTACAGGGTACGTTGTTCACGTCCAGGGGTCTTGAGCAGTTTGTGAGCAGGGTAGCCTGCGGTTGCCTTTTAACAGGGGCTGCACAAGAGTTTGCCCATTGCGCCGCCACCTCGGACAGTTGTGTGTGTGTGTGTGTGTGTGTGTGTGTGTGTGTGTGTGTGTGTGTGTGTGTGTGTGTGTGTGTGTGTGTGAGACAAATTAACTGCGATTCTTCCGGCTCCACCTCCAAGCTCTCTCTCTCTCTCTCTCTCTCTCTCTCTCTCTCTCTCTCTCTCTCTCTCTCTCTCTCTCTCTCTCTCTCTCTCTCTCTCTCTCTCTCTCTCTCTCTGCACACGTTCTGCACCTCCCCCTAGCCACACACCTCTATCAACCTCGCTAACACAACATCCCACTCCCCCACCCCCCACCCCCAATCACCCCACAAACCCTCCCCCTTCCCGTCCCCAGCATCAGGCAAACCTGGTTGGCCCCTCCCCTCGGGGTGTGAAAACGTCGTTGAGGAACAAGACGCCGTCTCTCTCCTCTGTCCACTGTCCGCGCTCGGCCCCGCCTCCCGGTGCCGTGTTGACGTTGGTCAAACACGTGTAACAATGGCACGGTCAACCCGGCCGCCGCAGACCTGCTGGTGTCTCTCCGCAGCATGTCAAGCCTCGGGTCTGTGGGCCTGGTGGCTGTCCTGACGTGGCGCAGTGGTTCGACACTCCTGTCCTCATAATCCTAGCTCAGACCTTTTGATCCTTCAAGGGCATGCATCGAAGACAACCATTTGGCATATCACAGCATTAGCCTGGCGTTGATTGAGGGCGCCGTTTCGTTTTTTAATCACTAATACTGAACTAAAAGTACAGTTTAGTTTGTCACCTTTCACATGTTTAGAGAAAACCTTCGGATTATCTTACCTCAGCAAAGCTGCAGTATCAATAATAATAATTAACAATAATTATTGTATTTGTAAAGTGCAAAATCTTGTCCATAGAGACTATTCTAAACCTTTTTCTTTTTCACTTCTGTTAGCCAATTTGCTGTCCGTAATCGGGCCTTTGT
The DNA here is from genome assembly GCA_963584105.1 of Alviniconcha strummeri. Lineage (NCBI taxonomy): Eukaryota > Metazoa > Mollusca > Gastropoda > Provannidae > Alviniconcha > Alviniconcha strummeri. The sequence goes on along the minus strand of OY757553.1, from coordinate 8,802,516 downwards.
TGGCCAGTATTGTTGACTTCTTTTTGACTACGTTCAGAACCCCCCTGTTGGCCAGTTTTTCTGACCAAAAATGTTGGCCGCGTTTATGACCCCCTTTTGTTGGACAGTTTTGTTGACTTTACTTTTACTGCGTTCATGATTTCCCTTTAGGACAGTTTTGTAGACCAGTATTCCCGTATACACCACCACCTCTCTCTCTCTCTCTCTCTCTCTCTCTCTCTCTCTCTCTCTCTCTCTCTCTCTCTCTCTCTCTCTCTCTCTCTCTCTCTCCTCGGGAAAAGCTGTATACACCTTTGGTTTGAAAACGGCAGACCGTCTAATTTATATAGCACCAGAAGCAGGGTGTACGTCTGGGCAACAGCAATAAGTTTTACAATGTGTAGTGCCCTTCGACAGAAAGTGTCCCGTTTCCTGCCCTGCGGCACCTACTGTTCACCCCGAGACGAGGCGTATAGAATCATCGTCATGATCAACCTAATAATCACTAGGATAGTAGTAGTAGCGGTGATGGTAATAGTAGTCGTGTAGTAGCTGTAGTAATGAGGAGACATCTTTCTAGTTCGGCTGTAGCTTTATATTATAAGGTATACATCATCTTGCTAGTTCGGCTGTAGCTTTATATTATAAGGTATACATCATCTTGCAAGTTCGGCTGTAGCTTTATATTATAAGGTATACATCATCTTGCTAGTTCGGCTGTAGCTTTATATTATAAGGTATACATCATCTTGCTAGTTCGGCTGTAGCTTTATATTATAAGGTATACATCATCTTGCTAGTTCGGCTGTAGCTTTATATTATAAGGTATACATCATCTTGCTAGTTCGGCTGTAGCTTTATATTATAAGGTATACATTATCTTGCAAGTTCAGCGGTAGCTTTATATTGTAAGGTATACATCAACATCATGCGGGTTCAGCTGTAGCTTTATATCATAAGGTATATATCAACATCTTGCAAGTTTAGTAGGTTCAGTTGTAGCTTTATATCATAAGGTATACATCAACATCTTGTAGGTTTAGCAGCTTCAGGTGTAGCTTTGTATCATAAGGTATACATCAACATCTTGTAGATTTAGCTGTAACAATGTATTGTGAGGTAGTCACCTTGCTAGTTCGGCTGTAGCTGTATATTGTAAGGTTGTAAGGTATACACCATCTTGCCAGTTCAGCTGTAGCTTTATATTGTAAGGTATACATCAACTTCATACAGGTTCAGCTGTTGATATGTATTGTAAGGTATACATCAACGTCTTGCAAGTTCGGCTGTAGCTCAATATTGTAAGGCATACATCAGCATTTTGCAGCTTCGGCACACCCGTTCACTCCGGACTAGCAATGACTGCGGTGGCACAAGGGGCGTCCAGGAAGGGTTCTTCACGGTCACCGGACCGCAGCCTTCCCTTCTTCCGCCGTCTTCCGCAGGCGTCCGTACTCTCGATCTCCCTCTCTAGGGCCTGCCGCCAAGAGGCCGCACTGTTGATCTCAGGTCCATGATCTCCCTCTCTAGGGCCGCCCGCCAAGTCTCTGGCCTGGGGATCGGCTCCGTTTTCATTTCTCTCAGCGTGAGCTTCAAAGTGCCTGTGCGATCCAGCGTCCAAACTTGAGCGACTTTCCTGGGTGTCAAAGAGATCCGTTTTCGCGATGGCGACTTTCATCTGGCTTTGATCCTCATCCTCCATGAAGCCAAGTGCCTTGCTGACTCCTCTTCCTCCGCCGGTAGTCGTGCTTTTGTTGTGTTTTTCCCCCATTTGCTTCCGTCTCTGAAGCGTGTGAGGCTTTTTCTGGGTGGAGCTGCTGATCCAGTGTCCAACCTCTCTTCCTCTATCCGGGTTGCAAGGACCCAGAATAGGTTCTAACAGGGAGCAGTTCAGAGGACTGGAAGGTTCGACTATTGGTGAATATTGTAAAGTCGACATCAACAACTTGCAGGTTCAGCTGTATATCGTAAGATCGACAACAATATATATCGCACATTCAGCTATATATTTGTTATAAGATCGACATCAACGCCTTGCACATTCAGCTGTATATCTCTTATAAGATCGGTTCCAATGTCTTGCACGTTCATAAAGATCGACACCAGCCTCTTGCAGGTTCATCTATATAGCGTATAATCGACACCAACGTCTTGCACGTTCATCTGATATTTAATATGAGACCAACACTAATATCTTGCATGTTCATCTTTATTTTAAAGATCGACGCCATCTTGCAAGTTCAGCTGTTTATTTATTGTCAGACCAACACCAACGTCTTGCATGTTTAGCTATCTATTTATTGTCAGATCCACACCAACGCTGGGTCGTATGTTGTAAGATCGACATCCACAGTTTTCATCGTCGGCTGTAGCTGTATGCTGTGGGATTGACAGCAACATCTTGCAGGTTAAGCTGTTCATGAATTAAAAGATCGACGTCAACACCTTGCCTGCTCAGCTCTGTGGGTATTGTAAGACCGACCCTAGCAATTGCACCAGGTCTTTGTTGTAGTACTTGCGTTCCGTATTTCGAGCGCTAATTAACTCCCTTGTCTGCTGATTCTGCACGAGCTCTCTGGGCCTCGTTCTGTTTCAGATTAGCAACATGTAGGTGTAATAATGTTGCTTTTTGATGATGATGATATCGTAAAATCGATATCATATTCGTTCAGGTTGGGCTGTGGATGTATAATGTAAGACCATAGGCCCAGTTAAATGGGTCACAGAGCCCCATCAAGCAAATATGTCGATGAGTGCACCAGGTGGTGTGTCATGTTTACCTGTCCCCATCGGGGGAGTGATATTTTGTAGCTAGCGTTACTTTAAGGAAGTAGTGTTGCGTATAGATACCCTTCCTAGGGGAAGCAATATGTCATCACTACCAAAACCCAAATGATGTGTGTGTGTGTGTGTGTGTGTGTGTGTGTGTGTGTGTGTGTGTGCGTGCGTGCGTGCGTGTGTGTGTGTGTGTGTGTGTGTGTGTGTGTGTGTGTGTGGTGTGTGTGTGTGTGCGTGTGTGTGCGTGCGTGCGTGCCTGTGTGTGTGTGTGTGTGTGTGTGTGTGTGTGTGTGTGTGTGTGTGTGTGTGTGTGTGTGTGTGTGTGTGTGTGTGGACAGATAGATAGACAGATAGATAGATAGATATAATCGGCGGCCTTCCTGGACTGATGAAGGGGGCAAGGCCCCTGAACATTTGCTAGAAGGGGGCAAGAGATAATCTGCACAATGCACCGACCCAGCCCCAGGGAAAGGGAGGCTAGTCTGGATCAGTTCCTGGTTACCCAACACCTGAACGAAGGCAATCTGCACCACCACCACCCCCGGTGAGGTAAGGACATTCACCAACCAACTCCACAAAACCCAGAGAAACAATCTGGACCAACTGACCCACACACCCCGAAAAGAGTCCATTTCTCCCCCCTCCCCCGGGAAGGTAAACGGGATATATTCACCCACACGCATCTGGGACGGTAATCTGGGCCAGATCACCCATACCCCTCCACCCTCCTACCCCCTCAAGGTAAATCAGGACGTTGTCACCCACTCACATCTGGCAAGTTAACAACGTGGACCAGTTGATTCATACACCCCCACGCCTTCCCCATGGAAGGTAATTCGGACATTGTGACCCACACACCTCTGGGAAGGTAACAACCTCCACCAGCAGTTCACTCACACATACACCAGGGAAAGTAGTCCAGACACTGTCACCCATAGACGTGTGGGAAGGTAAGACCCTAGGCCAGTTCGTTCACTCACGCGGCCAGAAGGCGGAGGGTTTCGGGAGAACCCAGGAGCCCAAGCGGCCGGGCGGACTAGGCCTGTGCCGCTGACGTTGACGGCTGGAGGAATGCGCACAGTGTGTCCAAACAGCGCGCCGTGCGACGGCTCAAAGGGTCGATTCTTCCGTCCCAGCTGGAGAGGACCACTCGGGGTGAGCGACGCCACCAGCCGACATATTTGATCTGCCGGCTAAGCCAGGCCCTGCGTGTTTTCGGCGTGCCTCCCCGGGGTCGGCCAGGACTGACTCTGTCCTGCCCTCCCCCTCACTCCCCTCACCCACCCACCCCCCTACCCTTCATCACTCCTTGGGGGTGGGGGGGGTGAAAAGTGGGTGGGGGGATTGAAAAGTGGCGGCCTGGGGTGAAGGGGGGCAGGGAGGATGACTCCAGGTGCTCGTTTATGATTTTTAGAACGTGTCTTAGTAATAATAATAAATGTACATTTATCATGCGCTCATCAACGCCCTGAGCGCTCACATGATACATGTTAACCTTGAAGGGATATTCTATACACATGTAGAGCACAGTCCTACCACAACAATTTACTTGGATCTTGTGGATGATGCATGGAGGCCGACTCATAAAATTATCTGTTGTTGTTGCTGTTATTATTAGTATTATTGGTAGTAGTAGTAGTAGTAGTAGTAGTAGTAGTAGTAGTAGTAGTAGTAGTAGTAGTAGTAGTAGTAGTAGTAGTAGTAGTAGTAGTAGTAGTAACTGGCTTACGATGTTTGGACAGGGTGACACGGGGATGGACGACTTTGGGGAAAGGATGAGGCAATGTTGGAGTCGCTGAAGGCCTGCTGTGTGTTGCCGGACAGTGACATCCAGAACTGTACAGTCTGGCACCCTTGACGCCTTCTTTCAAAGGGTCAGCCAGTATGCATTCATTAACCGTTATCAGTTCTTTAGTTTTCCAAAATGACAATACAGATCATATAACTCATATGAGGTCTTCACATAAGAACAGCAACATCTACAACAACACAAGGAAGCAAGGAAGGAGCGAACGAATGAACTTGGTTTTCTACGATCAGTCAACTATGATGGCTATATCAGGCGATCCAGGAGAAGACCAGTCAGAGCTCAGGAGCTGTGTGAAAGTCGAGGTGGACGTCCTGGTCTCCCAGTCCCTAATAGTCCGTACGGTCTCTGGACGTAAAGCAACATTGAAATCGAAGACCAAGCTCAGCTGGTAGAGCGTCGGGGTGAAAAAGCCAGACGCAGTGCAGACACGGGTTCGATTCCCCGACTCGGCAAGTTTATTTGTAGTTGTTTTTTGTTTTGTTTTTCTCACTGTCAGCTTTCAGTGCAGACTCTCTTACGGTGTTCGTATTGCTCCCATGTGCAATCGCACGCATCAACATCTGCACTGGCATTAAAATCCCAAACACTGGCCGTCCTATCATTGTTTAGACATACGATAAAAATATTTGTTTAAAACAAGGGGGGGGGGGGCACACTGTTAGGAATGGGTAGAGGCGCTCTTGCGGCCACTGTGACCTGATACGGTGACCTGAATTCTCGAAAGAGATTAATGAAGTGTATCTACAAAAGATATTTTAAGAAAAGACCAGAAGAAGGATAGAAGAGGAGGTGGAAATCAAAAGGAGGACCAAGAGCCAGAAGAAAGACGGTATGAGTTCTGAAGTTGCTTCATGACGTTGTACAATTTTCCATTGAATCTTCTGCCGTGTTCCTGATAATTCATCAGTAATGTTCAACAGGTTCACGCGTGCAACCAACTGTAAAATACAATGTCAGGTAAGATTGTTCTGTTGGAAAGTGTGAATTAATTTGTTGAGACTAAGAATGATCATCCAGTGACATAATTACTTTTTATTTTATTTAACTATTTAAATGTGATTTTGAGCTGAAGAACTGAGAGAGATAAAGAGATCAACGATGAAACACAGCAAAGAATCTATTTCGTTTTGGTACGTCTCTCTCTCTCTCTCTCTCTCTCTCTCTCTCTCTCTCTCTCTCTCTCTCTCTCTCTCTCTCTCTCTCTCTCTCTCTCTCTCTCTCTCTCTCTCTCTCTCTCTCTCTCTCTCTCTCTCTCTCTCTCTCTCTCCCCAGAATTCCAGCAATGGCAAAGTTAAAGCAAAACATTCTGTGTCTGTCTCCCTCAATCTGTCTCTCTTTTTCTCTCTGTATGTGTCTCTCTCTCTTTGTCTCCCCCCCCCCCTCCCCGCCAACCCCAAGCCCCACTGCCGCCTCAACAATAACAATAGCAACGTTAAAGCCGAGCATTCTTTTATCATCAAGCCCGACCCCCTCCTCTGAATATCTCAACCCCCTCTTCTCTGCTTTCGCATTCCCCTGTTTTAACCGACGACAGAAAGGCAGCCCCCGCAAAACGAACCAGTTGTAGAAGGCACAGGAGAATAAGTTAGGGTATGGTCGGCTTCCTATGCTTTCGGTGCAATGTTTTGGCATGTTCGGGCTTCCATGCCTTCCATGCAATTCGGTGGCATGTTTGGCTTGTCATACCCTGACACTGACTGCAGGGTTAGGCACAGAAGAACAGCGGCATTGAAGTCAAGAGTCAAAGGTTCTTTTCTGGACAGGTTCTTCAGAAAGGGATTGTCTCGGCGTTAAGAAGTTTATCAGTCCTTAAATGATTAATATTGACTTTGGGGATAGAGCTTCCATATTTAGGGCTGGGTCGATTGCTTTGAAGGTTGCCTTTGGCATCACGTGGACCAGATGAACATAGTTCCCATTGTTTTTCTGCGTGGACTATGGTGATAAGGGTGATAAGGGTGATGACTGTATGGCTGATGAAAACGAAGAGAAAAAGGAGGCGGGGGAAGAAAAGGAGTATGTTGGTAGCGGCGGTGGTGGTAGTAGCAGTAGTGATGATGTTGTTGGTGGTGATAATTATAGCCTGGAGTAGGTTAGAATATGATTTTGCATTCTTTCCCTACTACCTGAATTATGCCTTTCTAATTGTCCGCCCTCCCGCGTCATTCCACTTCATTTTCCTCCCAATTTTCTTTCAATATAAAGCGACTTGTGCCACAGGCAGTGAGCCACACATTTGCTTGACATGTGATGAAATGAGACTAAAAACCATGACCCACTTTCGAGCACGGTAATATGACTACAAAATGACGTAGCATGTCATCAGCAGATGTCATGTAGCATGCTGCGCCACGCGTTCGTGCTTTGATTGATGGAAAGACTTCTTCTATTCTTTCGTATAGTGTCAAACTTTCAACATTATGTAAACTCTGACACTTTTAGTGTATACTGGGTTATTTGGGTGCTTCCATTATCCACCAAACTCTGACATGGACTACAGGATCTTTATTGTGCGTATGTGATATTTTTGCAAGCGGGGACCTCGGTATATAGTCTCATCCGAAGGACCTCTGGAGAGAGTCTGCACCGAATTTGACTCCGGAGAAATCTAAGGACGGGCACAAAGCCTAGCACGTAACGGTCACCCATCCATTCGGTGACCACGCTCGATGGTGCTTATATTTGGCTTTCGAGAGCAATTGCTCTTGCTCAGCGCCGCTGATTCTCCATATGTAGCGACTGCTTTCGAAGCATAGTATCGGTATATTTAGTCAAATACACCGGTAGCGGGCTCGGATTACCAGAAATGCTTATTACCTTGACGATACACGATTCCCGTTGGCTATCAGACGGCTTGTGTCAGATCAGAATCAGATGAGAACAGAACACGTTTGAAACCTACATGTCAAGATCAGATGCTGGATGGTGATGCCACGGTCTGTGAAAGCCGTTCATTGTACATGTTGTAGTAATGCTTCATTGTGGTTCTTTAAGCCTCGCACACGTGTCATAGATTCAGCGCATTAGAAATGCGTTTTATTATTATGTTTACCATTATTATCATTCGACGTCTTGTCACAGCGCCATTCAGCATCTGTCATAGCGCCATTCAGCATCTATCACAGCGCCATTCAGCATCTATCACAGCGCCATTCAACATCTATCACAGCGCCATTCAGCATCTATCACAGCGCCCTTCAACATCTATCACAGCGCCATTCAGCATCTATCACAGCGCCATTCAACATCTATCACAGCGCCCTTCAGCATCTATCACAGCGCCATTCAGCATCTATCACAGCGCCATTCAGCATCTATCACAGCGCCATTCAGCATCTATCACAGCGCCCTTCAGCACCTTTCACAGCGCTATTCGGCATCGTTTTACAACACCATTCAGCACTTTTCACAGTGCCATTCAGCACTTTTCACAGCGCCATTCAGCATCTTTCACAGCATCATTCAGCATTTTTCACAACCAATTCAGCATTTTTTCCGGCGCCACCCACCACCTTTCACCAACGCCCTATTTTCATTGAGGTGCCGCCGTATCCACTGGTGTCTGGTTCGGCTGCACCGTGTTGATGTATTAAGACAAGCTATACTTACCGTCGTCATGTTTACCCAATTCAACAACAACACTCATTCATCCATCAATGAACGAAATGTGAAACGAGGTTGACTGGTAGCATTCTAAAACAAGATTCAAACCCACAAAGGGTTAAAAAGAACGCTGATTTTAATGAGACGTTCAATGCAAAACATTGCCATGCCAACATCCTTCCTGACACTCCAGGTATTTCACCACACGCTAAACCGTAACCTGAAAAGTACACTCTTTTCATTGATCATTGTTTAACACTCCTCTTATTGCTCTGAAAAGGGGGCTTGGCCGAAAATTTGCACACTTTTTATTTTTATTTTTTATTGTCCCATAAAAATTAACGTTCTCTTTAACCGTTTGTGTGCTTGCATCCCTCGATGACACGGCCACAAACGACCATGACCATGACGATGAGGGAATGCTTAAAAAAAGCGCTGATTTAGAGGAGAACAAATGTTGGTCAGATCAGTCTTGTAAAGGGAAAGGTCACAGTCCCAGTCATTATAATCCAGCCTCAAACGATATGGACTGGTTTTTGCTCTTGACATTGAGAGATTATAAATCGGATTTTGTCTCGCCAACAGACTGCACAATGGAGGGTGGCTCGGAATATCGCTACGTGCAGCGATATTCCCAATCATTTTGAGATATTCTGAGTTGGTACTGAATCTGCAATTGGGGCAAAGTCTTTGTTAGAATTGTTTAGCAGAAGGTTTAACACAGACACTGACGGCGTGTGTCGGCGCTGTCCTTGTGACCGTCCATTATGATCCACGGCCAAGCACGGCACCTTTGATATAATGCTGTCTCAACGACGCGTCTCTCAAGTATTAGCTAGTGTGTTTCGACCCCAGACTAGCCTTTTGGCGACGAATGCCCAGTCGAAAGCTGGAATCAGAAAACAACAACCCTTTTGTAATCAAGACGTGTGCTCCGCAAATGCCTGCCCCGAGACAAACCACCACCGGTTCAGTCCCTGTTCAGCCCCTGATCCCTCTGCGCGTGCGCGATTCGCTGAATTTGCCACCATATTTCAAGGGCGGTGATTCTCCGGAGACTGAATTAACACCAGAGTTGTGCGTCTTAGCGTGTTTATTTGTGTGCCTTTTCTTCGCCATTGCCGAACATCCTTTTCAAACAGCTAGAAGATTAGTGGCTGATGGAACAACGTGCCGACTTTCTGTCTCAAGGTGAGAGGCAGTCTCAGCTTTTGTTTCTTCGTTGTTGTTAGTGGTGGTGTGGGAGGCGTTCTGTCTCTCAGCCTCCTACTCCGTTTTTTGTCTTTCTGTCCCTGCAGCTGTGTTAACCTGCTTCTTTTCTGTCGTGTGTGTGTGTTTGTGTGTGTGTGTGTTTGTTTGTGTGTGTGTGTGTGTGTGTGTGTGTGTGTGTGTGTGTGTGTGTGTGTGTGTGTGTGTGTGTGTGTGTGTGTGTGTGTGTGTGTGTGTGTGTGAATTCAGGTCAAGTCAACACAATATACTTCAATCACCCCTCACAGGGCAATTCAGCTAACTACTAAAGGCTCATTCATTTAAAAAAAAAAACACGTAAAAAAACACACCAGAGCAAAGTCAAAAGCATATAAATTGTAAGTGCGTGTGTGAGTGTGTGCGCCCGTGCGTGCGTGCGTGCGTGCGTGCGTGCGTGCGTGCGTGCGTGCGTGCGTGCGTGCGTGCGTGCGTGCGTGCGTGTGTGTGTGTGTGTGTGTGTGTGTATGTGTGTGTGTGTCTGTGACCGTGTATCTGTGTGTGCGCCTGTTTCTGTCTCTGTCTGTCCGTGTGTCTGTATCTGTGTGTGTGTGTGTGTGTGTGTGTGTGTGTGTGTGTGTGTGTGTGTGTGTGTGTGTGTGTGTGTGTGTGTGTGTGTGTGTGCGCGCGCGCGCACGCGCGCGCGCGCGCTCCTATGTGTACTCGCACGAAAAGCCAGTAAATCAGTTAACCAATCAGTCTGTCAGTCGGGCCTGTCCAATCTGTTTTCTGCTAAAGCGTCTGCCTGGCTGTAGGTTTATATCTGTGTCTTACGTCCTGGTGCCACCATGTGCGGTTAGCGGGACTTAAAATCCAATGACTATCTATCTGTATATGCAAAGAGTACATCTCTGTATATTTATTTGAGGATGTACCTCTGGTGGAGTTTATGTACCTTAGATTTACACCCATGCCAGGTGAGAGTTACCGTAGACGACTCAGGTCTTTGCTGTACTTGCGTGACGTTTTTTGATTGCTAATTAATTCCCTTGTGTGCTGATTCTATCTGTCTACAAGCACCGGACATAGCTGACCCACAAAACAAAAACAAAAACGTGGATTAGCTCTCCATCTCATTTTTCATCGTTTTTCACCGTTTAATTGTTGTTTAAGTGTCGTTTTGTAGCTCGATAAAGGAATTACCCCAAAAATTCGCATGTTGTGTTTGTCCTAATAAACAGCGTTATTTTAAACCTTTTGTGCGTTTGGATCTATCTGTATGTCTGCTTGCCTCTCTGCCTTCCTGTCCGGTCTGCCTTCTCCCAGGGTGTCTTTCATTTGTCCATCTCAATGGTAGCCATACTGGAAAGCAAGGCTTCCTTGCTTTGTGGCAGGGTCCTACAATTAAGCCAGTCGTCTGACCATGCACAAGCAACAAGCCCTTTGTGGCAGGGGCCCTACAATTAAGCCAGTCGTCTGACCATGTACAAGCAACAAGCCCTTTGGGGAGTGGGGCTCACTGCGCCCACAAATATGTCCAGAATTGGACACCGAGGGGAAAACACGTTTCCGCGACACCTCAAGGTGAGGGGCAATTACTGCTCACATTCTTCGCGAGCAAACTCCTCGATCGACCTCCCCGCGAGCCCCCGCCCTCCGAAAGCTGGTCAAGCCCAACACGACACCTTCCTCCGATTTCCCAAAAAGGAGTTTTCTGTTTGTGGTTTGGTGGCAACAACTGCGCACAGACTTCTTCTGATGGGTGACATTTTACGAGAGATCCACTCTCTTGAAGTCCTTCCAGGAAAAGATCGTTGGTCTTATAGTCATGATCTATTCATTTGTGCACAAACTGCACTAACTGTGGAGTTGCTGTCTTTTGCCACGGATGATGAGAAAGGCGGAGGCAGACCTTGTCTCGATAATCTCTGGACAGTGCTTATAGAATATGTGGACAAGATGGAGGGAATGTCTGACAGGACAAAGCGATGACACCGGCCTTGCTGCTTACCTTCAACCTCTGCAATCGCGAGAGAACTCTCTCTCTCTCTCTCTCTCTCTCTCTCTCTCTCTCTCTCTCTCTCTCTCTCTCTCTCTCTCTCTCTCTCTCTCTCTCTCTCTCTCTCTCTCTCTCTTACAGTTTCCTGTTGACGATTTACGTCTTTCGAAAATAATCAGTCTTAATTAAGTTTCTATGCTGACTTTCCCTGAAATTCATAACCATCCATGTTCATTATTCTTAGCTTTTTAAGCTTCTGTGGAATTCGCCCTGCCTTATAACACTCTACATCAACTGCCCCTCCCTATTCCTCTCTGGGCTGCACAAACAAAAGCTTGTCAGTCTCAACACACCTTCCGATTCCACGCAAAAAAAGGTTTCTGTTTGTGATTCGATAGCCCGAAGACTTCTTCTGATGACTGACATGTTCCGCGAGGTGCTGATGTGAGGTCATTACGGAGGAAAGATCACTGGCCCGTGGGCTGTTCCTTGATGCACAATCCGTGCCACTGGTCAAGTTGTCTTTTGCCACAGGCAATGAGAAAGCGGAGGCTTGCCTCGATAATCTCTGGACAGCCCTTGAAGAATCATGTGGACAAGATGCAGGGAAAATCTGACACGACAAAGCGGTAACATCTTTCCTGAAGATGCTTATAGCCTCTGCCGATCGCAAGGAAACACTCGATGTGTGTTTTCCTGATTTGTTTTATTGATTTTTTTTAACTTGTTTGTAATAGTTTTTATTTGTTGTTTGTTGTTTTTGTTGTTGTTGCTGTTAACCATGTACGTTTTTGTTGCTGTTGTGTGTGTATGTGTATGTGTGTGTGTGTGTGTGTGTGTGTGTGTGTGTGTGTGTGTGTGTGTGTGTGTGTGTGTGTGTGTGTGTGTGTTTGTGTGTGTGAGAGAGAGAGAGAGAGAGAGAGACAGACAGACAGACAGACAGACAGACAGACAGACAGACAGACAGACAGACAGACAGACAGACAGAGACAGAGACACAGAGAGAGAGAGAGAAGGGGGGGAGACTTGTGAGACTGTATCGTAACAGTGAATCAGACACGTGTTTGTGATTTCATAAAGTTCTCGCCTACGCTGAGTCCACGCAGTGCATATTGTTTGGTTGTACATACTTGGACTTTGGAAAATGTGATACTTTTGTCGGTTGTATCTGGGTAAAATGTAAAAATGGGGATCCGCTTGTTGGTGACCGTTTTTGACATGATGGCTGTTGACCGTGTTGTGTTGTGTTGTGTCCGGAAGTGCGGTCCAGCTTTTTGTGCGGTCCAGCTTTTTGCTTGTGATTTGGTGACTTGCATTTTGACCATGTGTAAAAGAATGTGAACGTGTGATTCGTCCTGATGTGACTGTACGGATGACGAAACGTTAAAATCCAAGAACTAACTAATCAGTCTTAACCATCTTTTCCCAAGCTCCTCTGTCACTTTCCCTGTCACGCTTGTCTCTGTGCATGCAGTGCCCCTCCCCATTCCTCTGTGTGTTGCACAAACGAGGAGCAGATCGAGAAGACCGCAGCTGCTGTTTTTCTACCGCGTCCCTCCCTCTCTCACTTGTCTTCCAAACTTAGAAGGTTGTTGAGAAGAATGTTTCCACGGCAACGGATGCGCTGGCCGTGGGTTCAATTTCCGGTTTCAGTTTACCTCGCTTCAAAAGTCTTGGCTTGGGAACACAGTCGTTCTGGTGATTCTGACCTCCCACAAGGTAGTGCAACACATTAAGTGTTGAATGAGTTGCTTGATATTCAGTGCAGGTTACTTCGAGGCAAAGTACAAATAAAAAACAAAACACGCTAGGCACAAGTGAGAAATGAAGTACGCTAGGCACAAGTAAGAAACAAAGCACACAAAGCACAAGTCAGAAAGAAAGAAACCACAATTCAGAAACAAAGCACAAGTCAGAAACAAAGCTCACAAGGCACAAGTCAGAAACAAAGTACACAAAGCACAATTAAGAAACAAAGCACACAAAGTACAAGTAAGAAACAAAGTACAGGGGCACAAGTAAGAAACAAGGTACACAAAGCGCAAGTAAGAAACAAAGCACACAAAGCACAAGTAAGAAATAAAGCATTATCTTACACTATAAGGTGAACAAGCAAGGTTTTGTGTGGAAGTTTTTTGCGCTATATTTAATTTTTCATTCATTCGTTCATTCATGACAAACTATATTTCGATATACGTACGATGTGTGTCAGTTCTGATTCTTCAGCGCTCTGAGCCGCTAGATAGGTGCTTTACAGTTATTAGTATTTATTGTCATTCTTATTCTTATTGTCCATAACAATAAAAATCTAAACAAAGTTGGCTGCTCTGGCGCTCCGAAACAAGATCTAAACTCACGACATGTTTAAAAAGGACGCTGATTTTAAACGGAAAACACAAACACGTGCAAATGTTTGGGGCAAACCCCCTTTTTCCATGCAGGTAAACGATGACAAAAACAAAACAAAATGAAGACTGTCTACTTGTTAGTAGACAAAAACATTAATTATCGGCATGCTTTACCTGTCAGTCCGTTGCTTAGAAAACAGTGCCCCGAAACTATGCACAAGCACCATACGTATCTGGCTTTGCACGAAGTGACGTGACATGGTGCGTAGTTACACAGAATGCGCCGAGACGGCAGCAGTTTCACGTAGCACCAGTCATGTAACGAACAAAACACAGCGCTTTTAAGTGAACAGTCAAAAAACGCGCTATAAAAAAGCCGCTACAGATACTCCTTAAAATCATAGTTCAGGAGCTGTGTGAGAGTCGAGGTGGCCGTCCTGGGCTGTCCGTCCTAACGAGCCTTCTGGTTTCCTTGGACGTAAAACTATATTGAACCATGCTTCGGCATTGGTCTCAGCTTGTCCCTTATATGTCAACCGACATCCGAGGACATTAAGCAACACTACCTACCTACCTACTCCTTAAAATCACACGCGACAAGAGCGCAGTGAGTCTGTTTGTGAGTGGAAGATAGTGGAATAAAAGCGATCGACAGCAACCTTTGTCCCTAATATTTCAGCCCGACATCTAAGGAAATTAAGCCGCACATCATCATCATAATCATCATCATCATCATCATCAACAACAACAACAACATGTTCTCTCTCTCTCTCTCTCTCTCTCTCTCTCTCTCTCTCTCTCTCTCTCTCTCTCTCTCTCTCTCTCTCTCTCTCTCTCTCTCTCTCTCTCTCTCTCTCTTACTGTTTATCACGTGCTAGTTTAGGAAATAGGTTGAGGCGGCTGACTAGCTGCATAGCGCAGCACCTTGGAGTCCTTTCGCAAAACTAGGTCAGGCGTGAACTATGTCATAATTATTTTGGGCTCATGTGTAATGCTAGGTCCGGCCGTTCACATGGTAACGTTAGCCCTGATATAACCTTATGTGCTTGACTGGGCTCAAAGCAGCTAACAGTTGAAAACAAAGAAAAAATCCTAAAGTGTTTATTGAGGAACAGGTGCGTTCTTGTCAGGAGCCCCGGAGAGGGGCTGATTTTTTATATATATATATCGTATGTATATCGTATTTTTAGCTCGTGACCCAGATTTTGCGTATATATATATATAAAACTCTGCGCGGCTATGCGTAGCCTAACCCATGCCTTGTCTTCTCTTCCTCAGTGCCCGGCTATGCGTAGCCTAACCCATGCCTTGTCTTCTCTTCCTCAGTGCCTATTCTTGATCAGGACCCCCTCCGCCTAGCTACAATACAATACAATACAACTTTATTGTCTCTGTGTAGAGAAATTTGCTTTCTATGCTGAAAGTCTCGCTCGCTGATGTTAATCCGCCCACATCCGGTACATCACGAGTCAACAGCACATCCTGTGTCTTCTCCTCACAGCACGAAACGCCCCTCGTGCAGATGCCCCGCTAAATGAATGGAGGCGGAGGAATCCCCGACCAGCATCCTCCTCCGAGTTCAACGAGGAAATGGCTTCCATTCTTCAATGGTCCGCCGTGTTTGGGTCATCGATTGCCTCCCTTGTAGGTTCTCTCAGCTGTTTTCCCCGTGTTTGAGACATCGATTGCCTCCCCTTGTACGTTCGGAGTTATTCCTCTTGTTTGGGACATCGATTGCCTCCCTTTGTAGGTTTGTGCTACGCCCCGCTTTGCTCGTACGGGTCGCTTCATTGTTTGTGTGTCTTCCGTGCTGGAACAAACTTCCTGCTTTGAAGCACTGGGGGAATGTGGTGTTTTCTTTTTATTGTTGATTTTTTTCATGTATACGAGGAAGATTATAGTATGGAGTGTTCTGAGGTGCACGGGGTTGTTGCATTTGTCTCAATATTGACAACTTTTGTTGCCAGTCATCCCGAGTATGAATGTTGTTTTGAGCGGCCGTATGCATGTGTGTGACTTCGACTCTCTCTTTCGCACCATCAGTATGTGTGTAAGTCTCTGTTTCTCTCTCTCTCTCTCTCTCTCTCTCTCTCTCTCTCTCTCTCTCTCTCTCTCTCTCTCTCTCTCTCTCTCTCTCTCTCTCTCTCTCTCGGGCTGGATGTAAAAAGACCTCGAGTCTTCTCGACTACCGTCGTAAAATAAAGTTTATTCATTCTTTCGTTCATTCTTTAGTAGTCTTTTTCTTTTTTGTTCCTGTGATTTTATGATTTGTGTCAAATAACCCATTGCGGTCGGGCGTTAATATCAAGAATCAGCCAATCGATTTTCGGCCTCACTTGACGCCTTTGTCTTGCACTTTCCCGACTGAGAAGTGCTCGGAGCACATTTACAGTTTGGGAGTTTGAAGCAGCAGGAAGGTCAGGAAAAGCACACCAATGCAACGTCTCTTACCAGTTTAGCAGCGGTCGTGTTTAGACACATCTAATTTGCTGTTTTAGCAGACTAGGCATGCAGTGGAAGTGTGTCATGCGACCGGGCCAGCTATGCCGGTGGCTAAGCCACACTCCAAACGATGTAAGTTGCGTCCCGGAGACCGAAGTGTCTGTGATCAAACTAACGAAGCGGATAAATATATATACGAGCACAGCAATGTCGTCCCAAGCAGGGGACAACCTGTCCTTCCGCTGGCTGTTCAAAGCCTCTTTCACATTTCCCAAGTTCTGGAGGCGGGAGAATAGAGCGTCGAGGGATTTACGAGTGCATCTTTCACCCTTCCACGTCTCCAGGCACGTAAAATTCAAGGTTCGCAACCACTGAATCAGACTGTCGGAGTTTTAAAACTATGAAACACTGCTTCTACAAACTGTGAGCCGGTTTGGCCTAGCGGTACATCGTTAGATCCATACAAGGTTCAAAAGAACGCTATTTATTAGGACAAAACACAACATGCGAATTTTCGGGGTAAGCACCTTTATCAAGCTACAAAACGACACTTAAAGAACAGTTGAACGCTGAACAATGAGATATAGAACTACTACACTTATCTGGTTTCGGTTGAGCTATGTTGCGTTTGTGTCCAGCGCTTGGAAGAATGCCTGGTAAGGCGTTAAGCTGGTAAGCGGACGACTTCGGTTCGATTCCCTGCTTCCGCTGTCCTGTCTCTTCAAAACTTGGGGTTTATGGAAGCTGCCTACAGAGCTCAGGAGCCCTCTAAAAGTCGAGGTGGATGTCCTGCGCTCCCGTCCCTAATAAACCTACGGTTTCTGTGGACGTAAAGCAACACTTCAACTTAAGTCTTCTAACTTAATTTGCTCTTCACAATTAATGTGGCTCTCATTGCTGCCCAGCTTAATGCAGAAATCATTCTGGTGGAGACAGTGTAGCGATAGGAATAGTTTCCCCTCTCCCCAACCTCCTGGGATCTCGGTCCCCGCCAGCGCCTCTCCG
The DNA here is from genome assembly GCA_963584105.1 of Alviniconcha strummeri. Lineage (NCBI taxonomy): Eukaryota > Metazoa > Mollusca > Gastropoda > Provannidae > Alviniconcha > Alviniconcha strummeri. The sequence goes on along the minus strand of OY757553.1, from coordinate 8,785,367 downwards.
GAGATGACTCGGCGTTAAACAGGTGTCAAGAACAACAACGCTCTACCTTCCGTTCATATAATGATGCCTGCTGTTCCATCAGTTTATTAATGCCGTTTACGTACATTAAGTAAGTAATCATGGTGCTTAACGTCCACAGAAACCATAAGACTTATTAGGGAGGGGAGAAGGGGGGGGGTATGGAGGGGGGGGGATTATATGACCTATCTGTACACTGTTACCACCAGAATGACTCCTGCATTAAGATGGGCAGCGATGTGAGCCATTTTAATGTTTCATAATTGTGAAGGAGAGAGTCACATGACAGTGTCCACTGACCACAACTTTTGAAGAGAAAGTTGGGCCGAAGCGGATTCGAACCGAGGTCCCTCTGTTTACCAGCGTAGCGCCTTACCGCTAGGCCAAACCGGCTCACGCACATCACGTGCATTAAACCCGGTGCATCTTATGGGGTGGGGGAGGGGGGGGCATGAGTATTGACATGCCGGTCTGGTCCAGCGGTAAACTGCTAGGCTGGTAAGCAGACGGAGTCCAGTTCGGCCCTCCTTTTTTTTTTTTTTTTTTTTTTTTTTAGAAGCACTTGTTTACGACATCCTTCCTGCAAGGAAGGTGCTGGAAAGCGATACTCGGACTCTCTCTCTCTCTCTCTCTCTCTCTCTCTCTCTCTCTCTCTCTCTCTCTCTCTCTCTCTCTCTCTCTCTCTCTCTCTCTCTCTCTCTCTCTCTCTCTCTTCCGCCCAAAGGCAAGGCTGCCGAATACACCTTGACACCACTGGCTGGCTCCCAGAAACACAACGCTTTCTTTGGCGCCTTTGTTCTCCGTTAATGAAGCAGTTAGCAGAGGGTGGTAATGGGAGACACCAGCACGACGGCGCTCCAAGGACGAACACCAGGCTGGTATGTCGGGATGCGCAACGGCAAAGACCGAGCAAAGTGAACGGCACACACTCGTGTTGGCCCACTTGATTGGTCAAACAGCGCGCCGTGTGATGGGTCTAGCCTCGCTCTGACATGTGACGCCATAGCGCGCGCCTCTCGATCTTCTTTTTTCAGTCTTCTTCTTCTTCTTCTTTTTGACATTGTTAAAAAGGAAAAAAGAAAGGGGAGGGGGCGGGGGGGGGGGGGGGAGCGTTGGGGTTTGAGACGGTGGTACTGGTTTCTTGCCATGGTGGTTTATTTCTCCTTCCTTTATATACGTGATTTCCTTTTTTCTCTAACCCCCCCCCCCCCCCCCCCTTTTTTTTTTTTTTTTTTTTTTTAACAACGTGACCTTGAATATCCGTGAGACTCAGTTAGGTAGCTTTTTGTTTTATTTGGAACTCATTACGATTCAATGAACCATTTAGCAGGCTGGATGTAAAAAGGGTACTGTATCTGGACGTATTCCATTACCCTCTTAAATAAAAAGTGTCGTTAGCTGGTTTGTTCGTTCATTCAAGTCTAATTTAGTCGATACACTGCGAAGCGCCACCCACCCCCACCCCCCACCCCCTTCTTTCCCTTTCAGCAGACAGTGCAGTACAAAGATGCACGTATACATTTAGTTTTTCAGTTTTAGCTGTGTCGTATAAAAAATATATTAAAGATTAAATGCACACAAAAACTCAGTGGCTGTAGCCAAATTATTGTTGAGTGTTTAAACGCCGCAAAAACGTGCATTTCACAAACCTACGAACAACCGGAACATCATAATAGAACGATCAAACCCAAAACTGTCTTAACTGAGTTGTCTTCGGTTCCTGATTAGCAGCATGAACAATCTTCCAAGCGCTGGACACGAAAATGACATAGCTCAACCAAAAACATTAAGTGGCCTAGCTCTCTCTCTCTCTCTCTCTAATTTTTCATCGTGTTTCATCGTTTGACTGTTGTTTAAGTGTCGTTTTGTAGCTTGATAAAGGGGATTGCCCCGAAAATTCGCATGTTGTGTTTTGTCCTAACAAATAACGTTCTTTTGAACCTTTTATGTGTTTGGGTCTGGTTTTAGAACGCTAGCAGTCATTCTTGTTTCAGACTTTCATGCTTAGTAGCGTATCCTTGTGGGCGAGGATTGGACGTGAAAAGAATTCGAGTAGCGAGAGCACGCTCAGATCTGCCTCCTGACCGGTTGACATGTTGTCATGCTGTCATTTTCTGTCGGGTTGTCCTCTCCACTTGAAGAAAGAGCGGAGCCGGGACATTTTGTCCCATAGTGTCATGTTTCCATGTTGTCGTGTTGTCAGGTTGTCGTCTCGGCGTGAAGAAAGAGTGGAGCTGAGCTTGGGGTTGTCCTCCAGTGTCATGTTGTTAGTTGTCCTCACGGCATAAATAAAGAGCGGAGCTGAGAGCAGGATGTTGTCATACAGTGTCATGTTCTCGTGTTCTCCTTAAGACATAAAGAAAGAGTGGAGCTGAGAGCAGGGTGTTGTTCTACAATGTCATGTTCTCGTGTTGTCCTCACGGCATAAATAAAGAGCGGAGCTGAAAGCAGGATGTTGCCCTACCGTGTCATGTTCTCATGTTGTCCTTAGGACATAAAGAAAGAGTGGAGATGAGAGCACGATGTTGTCCTACAATGTCATGTTCTCGTGTTGTCCTTAAGACATAAAGCAAGAGTGGAGCTGAGAGCAGGGTGTTGTTCTACGGTGTCATGTCGTCAGGTTGTCCTTAAGGCATAAAGCAAGAGAGGAGCTGAGAGTGGGGCTCCGTCCACAATGTCACGTTGTCAGGCTGTGGTGTTGTCAGGCTGTGGTGTTGTCAGGCTGTCCTCTCGGCACAGAGAAAAGGTGGAGCTGACAGCGTGGTGGTGTTGTCCCACATTGTCGTGTTGTCCTGCTGTCCACTCCACACCAAGGAAGAGAGGAAGGCGGCAACGGGGTTCTGCCCCTTATTGTCACACTGTCCACACGAGCACTTCCTCTTCGTGCTCTCGCTTCCTCAGTTCTTTGCTCGTCAAACCACAGAAAACACGGGGCTGCGGCTTGGTGCCACAAATGTTTTGTGCAACAAGTGTGTGGTTGTGGTACTTGCCGCTAATGATTGTTGGGTGGTGCTCAAAACTGAGGGGCGAGGCTGGGTGCGGTGGTCGTCGTCGTCGTCGGGTTGGGGGCGGGAGGTGCGGGAGGGTGGGCGTGTTGAAGGAAGTGCACTGAGGCCTGAGAAGTCAGTCACTGTTAATAGCTTGTTTGTTTGTTTGTTGTTGTTGTTGTTGCTATATTTTTTGTTTTTTGTTTGTTGTTGTTGTTGTTGTGTGTGTGTTTTTTGTTTTTTGTTTGTTTGTTGTTGTTGTTGTTGGGGGGGGGGGAGGGGGGCTTTTTTCTTTTCTTTTCTTTTTCTTGTCTTTTTTTTTTGGGGGGGGGGGGGGGTGAGTGGTGGTGGTGGTTTGTTTGATGGTTGGTTGGTTGGTTGGTTGTTTTTGTTGGTGGTGGTGGTGTTTTGGTGTTGTCAGTGGCACTGTCACATGGTTTGTGTGTGTGTGTGTGTGTGTGTGTGTGTGTGTGTGTGTGTGTGTGTGTGTGTGTGTGTGTGTGTGTGTGTGTGTGTGTGTGTGTTGTTGTTGTTGTTGTTGTTGTTGTTGTTGTTGTTGTTGTTGTTGTTTGTTTTTGTTGTTGTTGTGTTCTTCTTCTTCTTCTTCTTTCTTTTTTTAAAATTGTTTTCTGTAGTTTTACGAGCAACAGGAAGACAACACAGCTCAGCCAAAAACTGATAAGTGATTTAGCATTTCATCTCATATTTCATCGTTTTTCACCGTTTAACTGTTGTTTAAGCGTCGTTTTGTAGCTTGACAAAGGGGATTACCCCGAAAATTATCAGATTATGTTTTCGTCCTAATAAATAAATAGCGTTTTCTTGAACCTTTCATGTATTTGGATCCTTTTTATTGGAAATCTTTTCTTTTCAGTCGAAAAAAAAAATGCCACATGACTGTCACGTCGTAATCTTCACACACACACACACACACACACACACACACACACACACACACACACACACACACACACACACACACACACACACACACACACACACACAGCAACAACAAAACTAAAAAAATAATAGAGAAAATGTTGATGCTTTACACGGAACGATGTTGAAACATGCCCAGCCATTGCTCGGGCCCGCCCCACTCTTCCTCCCCTTGGGGGCGGGGGGTGCTGAGGGAGGCGGGCTGACTGAGGAAGTCATCACCGGTCAACGTTTGGACAAGGTGTTGTCATTAACACTGGCCGGCCAGCCTCTTCACAATCAACACGGCGCATGCCTCTCGAGAAACAAAATATTGAAATGCATGTCCAGAGCCAACTTGGGCTTAGGGTGGGAGGGGGCGAGGAGAGAGGGGGGTGGGGGGGGGGGCAAGCAGAGATAGGAATAGGGCTGGGGCAGGTCGTTGGGGGGGGGGAGGAGGAGGGGGGATTAATCAATGGTAGACGTTTGATCAAGGCGTTGTCACTGACACCCGCTGTGGTCTTCGGAATGAGGAATGTCCATACGCCACACGGACCAGAGCATTATTAAAAAACCACGTCCAGCAATCGCTTGGGACAAAGAAGGGTGTGGGGCCAGGAGAGCTAAGGAAGGGAGAGAGGGAAGAGGGGAAGGGTGCCGGGGGGGGTGGGGGGGGGGCAAGGAATGTGAGATTAATCAATGGTCAACGTTTGATCAAGGCGTCATACCCAACACCTGTTGTGTTCTTCGGAATCAGAACGGTCCACGCCTTGCCCAGAGCAAAGTGTTGAAATCCAATGTCCAGCGCTTGCTGAAAACTACGGAGGGACGGGTGGTCAATGTCCAGCGCTTGCTAAAGTCCAGGGAGGGACGGACGATCAGTGGTCAACGTTTGCTCAAGGTGTCTTTAGCGCCCGTCCCTTCACAACCTGTCTCTTAATTATTATTTTTATTTTTTTTAGTCTAAATTTACCTTCAGTCCTTAGAACTCGGTTGTCCACCCATCTCAAACGGGGTGAGCGATTTGTGTGTGCAACCGTGTTTCGTAAATTTAATGGTTATGTGGGGAGTTCCATGTCGTTCGGGCAGCTGTGTACTTTCTTGAGGTTAAAGAAAAAACAAGGACTGATCTAGTGTATGAAAATCATCACTGATAAGCACAATTATAATACTAAATGTTATTTTATAATGCGCCTTGTCCCCAGTTCAAAAAATAAAAATAAAAAGGAGTTCCAAGCACAATTATCCGAAAACAATAACGCAAAAAGAGACATTTACCCCTATACCAATGTAGAAACATTTGAGGCGATCAAAAAAGAGATGGGGGGAAATGCATTTTTTTTTAAACAGAGTTCTGTGATCTGTTAATTCTGATATGCAAGATGCCTTACCCGGGCTCTTATGAAGGAAATAAATGAAGCAGGGTGCAAACAAAACAAAAATGCTGGAAAATTGAAAAATCAACAAACAAGGGAGTTAATTAGTGCTCGAAAGACGTCACACAAACACAACAACAAAGACCTGAATCGCCTACGGTAACTCTCACCTGGCATGCCAGTAAATACAAGGTACATAAACTCCACTAGAGGTACATCCTCAGTGACATGGAAACCATCAAAAACAGATCTTGATGCACAGTGAACTCTCTTTCAAAGCTGGGAAATGTAGATACCATTTTATTTGCTTTAGAACTCTCAAATGACATTAAAAGGTTCACGGTCATTGAAACTAAATGAAAATATACAGCTCGGCGGGAATTATAATATTACCTGCAAAGCTTCAAAGATCCTTGCAACCTTTCAACATAGATAATGGGCTTAAACGATTTACTTTTGTTGTTTATTATCTCTGATTTAAGTTTCAGGAAGTGTTGTTGTTGTTGTTGTTATATATATATATCAGATTTTTTGACGAGGAGGAGGGTGCACCTAATATTAACGGTCTTAGCTTATTCGTTTATAGTAAGCTTTCTTTCTCCGCCATAATTTTATACTCCATTAATCGCTTGCAGGAAATTCGGGTCGCCATACCTGTTTAAGCTACAGCTGGCCATTCCTACCAGTGTGTGAAGTATTTTTGCGTGTCCCAACAATGATATGGCTGCGGTGTTTGGGATTGTTCACATTCGCGCAGATGTTGAT
>OY757553.1:8750851-8779103 GCA_963584105.1 Alviniconcha strummeri | reverse complement strand
AATGCGTGTGAACCAGTTTGGCTAGTGGTAAGGGCCTCAGTTCGATTCCGCTTCGGCTCTCCCTTCTCTTCAAAAGGCTGTGATTTGTGGACACTGTCTTGTGACTTTGTCCCTCACAATTAATGACACATTAAAATGGCTCTCATCGCTGCCCATTGTAATGCAGGAGTCATTCTGGTGGTGACAATATAGCGATAGGTATATCATCTCCCTCTTCCCCCGCCTCCATTCGCCCGTCCCTAATAAGCCTTATGGTTGCTGTGGACGTAAATCACCATGGAAGAAGAAGGATAATGTATCATGGATTTGTAGGGGGAAGGATCAGCGGCGTTTAATGATTGTTTTGAAACGCTGAACTAGTACTGCAGTGTTGCTTTTAGTTTTAATCATACACAGTGTAACCGAGTGTATTGTATGTGTTTCGGGCCATGACCCTTTGACCTCTTCTTTCCTATCCTTTTCCTTTTTTGACTGGGTGGGAGTTTTATGGCCCAATTATCTAAGTGTTAAAACTTGTGCGCTGGGCCGGCAGTGTCCCTTTTCCCTCAGTGTCCCTGCAGTAGCAGGTCGTCAGTCAGTAATAGTTCGAGCTGCTGCCTATGCATCTGATTCAGGGGAGGGCCTACACTGTTTCCTGGTTGGTGCAAATAAAAGTTGTGTTATTGCAACCTCTGACTTGTGACTCTTCATTCATGCTTCCAACCTGCTTCCCTCACTCCCCACCCCGCTCCCCTACAAGAGAAATAGTGGATTTAAAAAATACATATATATATTACGATAAGCTTGTAACGAACTCGGTATCGCACAGCGTCTCGGCCAGTCTGTGTCACGGGCCGTAATAACTGAAATGAAAAGACGGCACGACAAGAATGCACATGGAGTGACCTGTAAGTAAGTAAACATGGTGCTTAACGTCCACAGACACCATAAGGCTTATTAGGGACGGGGAGAATGGGGGGAAGGGGTATGGGGGGGGGGGGGAGAGGGAGATTATATACCCATCGCTACACTGGGCAGCGAAGAGAGCCATTTTAATGTTTCAGTAGGAAGTTACGGACAAAATCACAGGACAGTGTCCACAAACCACAACCTTTTTGAAGAGAAAAAAGAGCCGAAGGGGTATCGAACCGAGGTCCTTCCGCTTACCAGCCTAACGCCTTACCGCTAGGCCAAACCGGCTCACAAGAGTGACCTGTTCGTCAAGTCACACTTTTAAGGTGATGCTACGTGGTCCACGGGACGTTAAAATCCAAGAACTAACAAACTGACTAGATAGAACAGCTCTGGAGAAAATTAATGCGCTCACCTATACGACGAAACACAAGGAACAATTAAACACAAGCGCTGTCGACAGAGAGTCTTCGTCGGGTGTAAGAAGACAGATAGAAAGTAGCCTAAACACAGCCCGCATTTGTTCACTCAATCCTAGCAAACTGCCTTACTTGCTTCCAGATGTGTGATGAGTGTCTGTGGTTGCTGATCCTGTTCACTCGATATCGCACGATTCCGTTCCGTTTATCCAGCTTCACGCTGAGAAAAAAATTATTGGTCCCCCCACCCACCCCTCCCCAACACACACACACACACACACACACACACACACACACACACACACACACACACACAGGTACACACGCACGCACACGCACACACACACACTCACACACACACACAGGTACACACGCGCGCACACACACACACACACACGCACGCACGCACGCACGCACGCACGCACGCACGCACGCACGCACGCACGCACAGGGACGGGGAGCCCAGGACGGCCACCTCGACTTTCACACAGCTCCTGGCTCTGATTATTAGAACGGCTTACGAGCCTTCAGGTGTACAGGTGCGCCCATTTACCACACTGGGGTTGAAGTCCGCCGGGCGGACGTGACGACAGCGTTGCGTGCGTAACTCGACTTTGGGCAAAGAACCATTTCTCACCATCCTAGCATTGCAGTTCCACAAATTTTTCACCCACACGACAGGTCCTTGTGTTTTTCGTTTCTGTGCGTTTCGTCAAACACAATCGAGACCAACTGCTCGCAGAACAAACACTTAAAGGTTATGTTTGAACAGGGGGAGAAAATAGCAAGCCGTGTTTGACCGCAAAGAATGACAGAGGCAAAGAAAAACTTAACGAGCAAAAGAGTGAGAGGGAGGAAGTCAGAGAGAGGCGTGGTGTGCCTGCCATTTTTTGCTCAAAGAACGGGGCAGCAGGTGACGAACTAGTAACAACGCGTGTGTGTTGTGTTGTGTTGGTCAATTCAAAAGCGTTCAGCCTTTGACCATTATCACTACCGTGCCTAACTTTGCATAGCAATAGAATTCGTCTCCCTTTATTTACAACAAAATCAAAATAATCAAACACACACACTAAGATCAAATAAAAAGACAAACATACAAACATATTTCAGCTGTAACAAAAAATGTGCACACAGTCTCGCAAAGTGCACATGGAACACAACTGAATGAAAAAAAAACTACATTAGTACGCAAACCTTTATTTAAAACATGCAAAGTTGAATGTGGCTTGCTGCGTATGGCACACAATGAGGCACAAAAAGCAGTGTACATGAAAACGTTTATGCACAGTACATAAATTCCAGTACACAAAACTATACACTGGAACACAAATATAAACAAAAAGTAGGAACAGAACAAAAACAAACAAAGACTGTTAGTCGTTAGGGAGACACACTTTAATGTCTTCTGTAACATCCCATACAGATTTTAAGAAGAAGAAAAAAAGTATGCCCAGGTCAGTACAGTGCTGCATACAAATATATTACAGTAATATAAAAAGAAAAGGTCACACTACAAGTTTTTAAACTGGGGAAAAAACAAATCAACATGACATCAAACACTAGTCAACAGAAAAGGATGAGGGGTAAAAATTTAACATAATGATGACACTCACTGGAAAGTAAAAAATGTAGATAAATAATCAAAAATATAAACTGACAAGATGTGTACACTATTTTGTATTAATCCAAAAAAATATTTTGTATTTATCAAAAACAATATTATTAGAAAAACGACTATGAAGACCTGTCCCACATAAATAAAAAATAAATTACGCTGTTTGACACAATGTGCCACATTCACATGTTTGGTGTTGAGGTATGCTTCAATGCTCTATTTAGACCGTCTCCCACAGAAAATCAGGGTTGATTTCCCCAAGGCAGGCAGCCAGCTGTAAGTCAAGCCAAAACACTCCATACACTAAGAGTGGGCAGGACTATTACTAAGACAGTACAAGCCACACTTAAACGCGAGAACAGGCACAGAGCTACGGCCATTTGTAACTGGGTCAGTCGCTAACTGATCGCTGATCGCATGAAGAGAGTGTGTAGAGTCTTTGCTAGGAGTGAAAAAAAATAAACAAGGAAATAACATTGGCATAATCATGAAGCGCCTCCCCTCTGATCACACTATATGATCTATGGGGTGTTCCTGCTAGTGTCAGCGAAGAAGAAATGAGAGGCTGGGCCAGTTCTGTCTGACAGAAATCTGTCACTTACTCGCATTCACTTTAGCAAGCCATAAGAAGGAAAATGCTACTGTGGTATGTAATGTCTCTGGTCAGTAATAACAAGCCTGCTTAGAGATTCTTCACATTGTGTCTGTAGTCACCCTGATATAACCATCATGGGTGACTGGGTGTTAAAAGCCTATCTAGCATCTGTAGACAAACATCTGCACAGACTTGGAGTAAAAAAAAAACAGCTGAAGGCTGATTACAGTAAAAGCAAGACTAGTGTTGCATAAATGTAGAAGGAATACAGGAAGGACTATGCACACATAACAATGCTGGAAAAGAACATCACAGTGCTGCATGTAGTTGTATAAAATTAAAATTAAACAGCTTCATAGGGCGTATTTTCCCCATGCAGGTTTTGCCCGAAAATGTTTACTTGGGTGAATGAGAATGCAAGAAGAGCATACAAAACATTCAAAACAGAAAAAGGGCCACATTCAAAACAGGAGAATGTAATTATCTGCTGTAATTTTTCCTCTCTGCTCTGCAAGCACCCTGAAAACAATCATGGGTCATGAAAGTTGATATGGAGAAGTAAAACCCTGCTGAAGCTATCGTCAGGGTAAAGGGGAAAAAATCAACATGTTTTTGCCAAGTCATTGTGTCGGTTATGCCCCCTGAACAGACTCGCTACCACAAGTGCTGTATACAAGATGCACATACTTTACAATCATACCCCTAATATGTCAGCCTGACATCTGAGGACATTAAGGCCCACATCATCAACAATTATACAGACTTTGAAGTCTCTGAGCAACACAGGTTTATGTTTTGCCATTCCTACAAAAACTGTCTTTGAAAAGAAAAATATATATACTCTCAAATAAAGTGAGGTCTAGAGCACTTGTATGAAATCAATAAAGAGAATTAATCAGTAATTGAAAATAAAACATTGTCTCCCTTGATGAGTCTCAAAGGGGGGGGGGGGGGGGGGTATGAGGAAGGATATTAGCAAAACCGATAATAAAATTTCACAAAGTGTATAACTTTGCCAGCTGTCAGGTAAAGACAGGTACAAGTAAAGAATTTTGAAAAAACAAAAGCCCCCTCTTTTATGAAAAACAATATTGTCAAATTGTGCAAGCTAATGTAACTGATTATTACATATTAATTCTAGCATTTTTTGCACGTCAAAACCACACACATTCTCTCTCTCTTTTTCACACATACTCACACGCACTCTCTCTCTCTCTCTCTCTCACACACACACACACATCCACACCAGCAAATGCATGCACACACAGCCAATTGGAAGCACCATCAGTTCAACTGCTTTTTGTTCGCTCATCTCCTTTTTAATTTGTCTGGCATAATTAAAGATTGCAACGGCCAAAGGTATATCAGTAGGTACTGGGCTTGCCGTAAATGCACAGGCTATTACATGTATGACTACCTTTACTGTTGGTGTTGTTATTTTCATCACTCTTCTGATTTTGTTCTTGCTATTTACTCATTCATCTTGCAGTCTGTTTGCACAAGATCTGGGCTGTTTGTTTTCCCAATAGGCAGGGCACCGTAAACAAATTATATTGTGGTCATTATTCGTCTGCTATGTCATTTGTCAGTGCATGTTCATTATTTCTTTCTATGTTAGTTCATTGTTCTCATATAATTGTCAGTTATCTGTAGACCTGTCATCATTATCAAAAACACAACAGAAAGCTGAAAAGTTGACACAGATATAAAACATGACACACAGAGAAACACACAAGTTCACAAGCACGTACATACAGACTTGAATGTACACACACACACACACACACACACACACACACACACACACACACACACACACACACACACACACTCACACACACACTACACATAAACTCTCACACCATCTTCTAGTACAGACTTAACCTCAGATGTAACAGAGGTGAGCTTAGCTGGCACAGAGAAAACAGTCACTGCTCAAAATTAAACACAAAAGAACCAAAGCCTAATTACCACAGTATACAAGACCAGCAAAATAATGCTGCTTTGTTTCCAAGCACTGGCTGTCAAGATTGTTCAGTCCTGCTGTTGAACAAGTCTGCTCCGAACCACCCTAGGGCCGGTGGTGATAGTTCAGTACTTTTAAGCTGCAAAAACTCAACCAAAACAAGATCAGTCTTTTTCTTTCCTTACGTCATTTTTAACCATTTATCTGTTAGTTCAGTACTTTTAAGCTGCAAAAACTCAACCAAAACAAGATCAGTCTTTTTCTTTCCTTACATCATTTTTAACCATTTATCTGTTAAGTGTTGTTTTGTGGCTTAATAAAGGGGATTTCCCAAAAAATGTGCATAATGTGTGTCCATGTTAAAATAAATAAGCGTTCGTTTGAACCTTTTTGTGTTTGGATCTTTGTTTTAGAATGCCAGCAGTCATTCTGTTTCAGATTTTTCTTTTTCTTTTGTTTTTTGTTTCAATCTATTCTGATGAGCTGACACAGGAACATACAATATGGACCAGTGCCAAGCCACTTTTAATGAGCAAGCGTCCACATACTGTGTCCTAGCAGGCTCCGTGCTTGCAACACATGACAGCAAACAAAAGAGAGAAATGACCCTGAAAGACCAGAAAAAAACGACCAGAAAACCTCTAATTCTTTTCAGGCAGTCCAATGAAAGGTGGTCACCCACAGCTTGTCAGCTGGGTTACTTTTCATTGGTGGTGGTTGCTGTTGTTGCTATTGTTGTTAGTGGTGGTAGTGTTGTTGCGTAGGTTGTCAAGTGGGGTGCTTTCTGTTGTTGTTTGGGGGGTATGGGGGCAGGGGGGGGGGGGGTGGAGAAAAGACACTGGATGAGGGCAGGAGGCAAGAGCACAGGAACTGATTTCTCTTCCTCTGGCAGAAACAGGTAACGCATGAATGCCCAAGAACCAAACAGCTGACTGTTCTACACCTGAGCAGCATGGAGACACGACTGAGGCAAGCGAGCACACTGCAGGATCAAACTGCACGCAGTGCCGACCGCAGCCCCAGTGCCACACAACCGCCTGACTCCTAAGACATGTGTTCAGGGTGCTCTCTTAGGCAGTCGATGAAGTTTTCCGCAGCCATGTCCCGTTTGCAGATCTTGTGTACCGCCACAAACAGCGGAAACCTGAAACCACAACGATCGGTCGCAAAAAAGTTACGGAACAGGAAGAACAGAACACAATAACGAAAGCAAAGTAGTGCAAGAAATAAAAAATAAAAACGCTGACTAGCAGAAAATGTCACCGCACTCTGACTCGTAAAGACCAAAGAGACCATCAGCTACTGCCAGAACAACACTGTTAACCCCTTCACTCCATGTTGTCACTTGAGAACGACCCATAAAAGTGCGAAATTTGAAACCCTTCAGTCTTTTTGTCTTCTTTTTCACACAGGCATGCGAAAGGATTTTCATCAAAACGCACAGCATTTAAAACAGATGTTATAGGACCAGAAAATATACTGTTTGCAGGCACGTCTGTGCACCATTCAGCCCAGAAATTTTACAGGCTGTGGCAGTGAAAGGGTCATGGAGGTGGGGACAGTGTGACAGTGTTGTTTTGGCGGTGGCTGACAGTCTCTCCAGCCTTTACAGGTCAGAGTGCTGGGACGAGCTACTCATAGGTAACCAATCCCCCAGCCCGCCCCACCTCCTTTCCCCTGTTAAGCCACACGGTTCCTGTGGACATAAAGCACCACGAAAGAAAGACAAAGATGTGTGCAGGGAGAGAGAGCACCGTGCAAAGAGTTGAAGAGTACACTCCGAGTACACTCTGTACATTGTAAAGATCAACTCACCGCTCCAGCATGTGCCTCTTCTCCAACATTTCGTAGATCTCCTTGGCAACCAGTGGGCCTTGGAAACTCTGGCCTTTTAAAATCTCTTTCTCCAGTTCTTTGATGCTCTGCAGAAAGCCAGCGCTCTCCGTTTCATATACACTTTCCATTTGACACAAGTTCTCAAAACAAGGAGAGAAAAAAATCATTCCACAGATGACACAGACCCTCCATTTTCATCTTTTGTACAGTTTTTCATGGATTTTTTATGGTTGTCGTTTGTTTTTCTATTTATTTATTTTCTTTCTTGCCTGTTTTTTATTTTATTTTATTTTTTATTTGTTGTGGTTCGGGGTGGGGGGGGGGGGGAGCTGGGGGGGTGGCGAGAGCATAAAAGCACAAACATTTGTCAACTCACATTCAAAATTGAAAAGTATCATGACCACCTAACTCCTTGGTCTGACTGGACAAGATCAAGGGAGTTAACACTGACTCAACATGCTATCAAAATGTGTTTGTGCCCCTTGTTCTGGATTCTCCACTATTTTCTGCACCAACATGTTCAGCTTTACCCACCAGAATTTACTTTACCCACTTTACCCAATAGAACAGCTGAAAACAACTAAGCAAAGTTACACAGTAGAATTGATGCATATACAAAATTCTAGGCAGGGGGAGGAGAAACAAATCTGTGTTTTCCTGGCAACACAAGAAGTAATCAACTATGTTACTCTTCAGAGAATCTCCACATCACACACACACACACTCTCTCTCTCTCTCTCTCTCTTTCTCTCTCTCTCTTTCTCTCTCTCTCTTTCTCTTTCTCTCTCTCTCTTTCTCACACACACACACACACACACACACACACACACACACACACACACACACACACACGCTCACACACACATGCACTCTCACACACACTCACACACGCACGCACGCACGCACGCACACTCACTCACTCACTCACTCACTCACTCACTCACCTATTTCAGCCCACTTGACTTTACTCACTTTATCTGATTTCACAACGGCCTCGCCCAACATCCTGTTGCGCCCACCATGACAGGTGGCCACAAGGTCGGCAATGCCACAGCTCTCAAAGAATGTCTCCATCTTGGACAACTCACCTACCAACACCAGGCCATCACTATAATTACTACACAATCTGACGTGCAGACAGCACCTATCTCTACATGTGAAAGTGACCATTCAGCTCATATACTACAGAAGACAATTATGTGGGAGGGTGTGTGTGTGTGTGTGTGCGAGTGCATATCTGTGCAAGTGTGTATGTGTTTGTGTGCGTGCATGTGTGTATGTGTTTGTGTGCGTGCATGTGTGCATGCATGTGTGTGTGTGTGTGTGTGTGTGTGTGTGTGTGTGTGTGTGTGTGTGTGTGTGTGTGTGTGTGTGTGTGTGTGTGTGTGTGCATGTAAGCATGCACGATAGCTTTAACAGAAACTGTACAGACTTGCCCAATTTGTACCAACAAGTAAACAAACAGATCTCGTTAACTTTACACAAATAACATACTTGCATACTTGTATGTGTTTCCTGCCTTAACACCTGCAAAATCATACAAAATCTTAACTCTGCCAGTCCAGAATTACCAAGAACATACAAGTTTCATTTGTATCTTAATCCCTCTGCCGTCACAGTCGCCTTGCAAATAGGTCGAAATAATCAAAGCTGTTTGGAGAGGTAAAGATATTTTCATCATATAAACTTTGGAAAATCTCCCTTTGAAAACCACCAGAACCCAGAAGATTCCCAATATTTTAGGGATTTTACTACAAAGGATCAGAAGGCTGTGCAGCCAAACACTGATCATTACACAGAGCAGAAAGGGGAGAGAAAAAAAGAAGTAACAAACAAAAGAAAACACACACACACACACACAAAAAAAAAAAGGAGAAAAAAAGTAAGGACCACACATTGATATTTAGCAAGTAAAAATGAAACACAACAGAATAACTTGAGGTGCTATGGAAACCAAGCACAGCAGCACTAAACATGCCAAACCAAAATGAACCACTTAGTTTTATGGTCTGTAATTATTCTATTTCTGGTGTCAATTTAGTTTCATGGCGAGGAATGAAGCCTATTTCTCTAAAAACACAGACTTCTTTAAGAACCCTCTCCCCTCCAGTTTCCATTATACAGCCTCTATTACCATAACAGTGTTTTCTTCGTTATTAGCATGTAAAATGGTTTTGCTATTAAAAAGAGCAATGTTCATTTTACTTTGCAAAACACTCATTAATTTTGCAAGGTAAATGATAAAGGTGTGTAAACAAGGTAAATTATTTCATCAGAATTTTTAATTAACACTAAAACAAGAAGAAGCCTTCACTCCTATCTAAGCAATCAAGCCAGCAGAAAGACCAAGGCAGCCGTGGCTGGACTGGTTCTTGATATTCAGTGCCCAGTCAACTGCAAAAGTCACGTCAAGGTGCCAAACACAACTCACCATATCACAGGTCAGAGGTCTAATTCAGCGTTCACAATACGTGTCAGTTTATGCTTAAGCAGGATCGGAAAGAAAACTATGGATTGGTTGATTTTTGCTAGCCAGCACCAGTCAACCATAAAGGTGATGTATATCTATGCAATGCAATACAACTTCACGGCAAAGCGGCAAGATTGTTGTAAGAACTAAATTGTTGCACACACAGACTGTATGTTACCTATTTCACGCTAATCACAAAACAACAGTTATGAAAATTATAATTAAAGAATTTACAAAGTGCTAAATCTTGTCTGGAAAGACCACACACACACACACACACACATACACACACACACACACACACACACACACACACACACACACACACACACACACACACACACACACACACGCACACACACACACACACACACACGCACACACATGCACACACATGCACACACACACACAAAGAACAAGTCTGCCTTAGACTATTTACAAACTTTCAGTTAAACTTGAAGTCAAAACAGACAGTGAACAGGGTCTCATGGCTGAGGAAAACAGCAGTGCAAGGGTGGAAAGCATGGCAGAGCTTTTGTTTTGGAAAAAGACATATCTTGCGACTGGATTACAACAACAACAGTATCACCATAGCAAAAATCTGGATAAAAATTCATTTTTCAATAAATACATAAAAGATACAACCAGCCTCAGTCCTGACCATCTGCACTTATTAAGCCTGGCATTATTATTATCATCATTACTGGAGGTGAAAAACAAAAGTGTTAATAATGTCAGATAAAACATTAATATTGCCTCTGCATGGCCTGCCTCATATAAATTGCTATGTCTTACAGTATATATTATTGTATTCTATTTTCTTTCTTGTATATTGTTGTGCTCATATGGCACATGCGTATTATTTGTCTTGTGTATATATGGTTGGTTGTCACATATGTATACTATTAGTATTACTTTCTTGAACATGTTACCTTTTATATTTTTGTCACTTAACTTTGAACATGTTGGAGAATGTTGTAAAACACAGCGAGTTTGTGCAGACCACAGAATAGCAGTATGCAAAAGTTATCATTATCATTTGATTTCTCCCAATAATTATTAATATTAACAATAACGAAAAATGACCTACGGCTGGCCCAGCAGTGATCACACTAGACAATTTTCAAACCAATGTGACATTAATAAGGTGGCAAAAGTGGTTCACGGAAACCAGTCAGACAATCACAGCAACCGGTCAGAAGCATAGCCATCGATACGATTACTACTACTAGAGCTGTACTAGCAACCCTTCCCTGTCTACAACACTCTCTCTCTCTCTCTCTCTCTCTCTCTCTCTCTCTCTCTCTCTCTCTCTCTCTCTCTCTCTCTCTCTCTGTGCTACATGTTGTTGTTTTTCTCTTTTTCTGTATTTTTTGAGAACCAGTCAAACAAAGTAACAGCCAGTACATCTGACTGGTTGCTGGTTTCTTTTCCAGTATATGCTGATTTTAAACAGCAAAGTACCAGAAATAACTGGTTAACGTGAAACCTGGCCAGTGATACAAACATCCAGAACTCAAAACTACACCCAAAGTGCTAGCCACGCCATCAAACTCAACCATCACTACAACATGACCATAAGCTCCTCCTGTGAACAGTAGGAGAGGTGGCGGGGAGATCTAGTACATACATATGTAGATATATATAGATATATATACATATATAGATAGATAGATAGATAGATAGCTATATCTGGTGTATATGGGAGATCTAGCTTAGACCAGAGATCAATATGTGTCAAGACGAGACATCACTCCAGCAATGATATGCCATGCAGCTGATACCAAATCAAACTTCCACTGATTGTGTGCCATGAGCCGCTGCCAGCAAGGTGATTTAATCAGGCCAATGGAACGTGACCCTGATGGCTGCTGAGGCACTGAGGGTTGCTGATAATAGTTGATCAGTGTGACTTTGTGAAAATAAGTAAAGGAAACACAAAACGTAAAAGAGAAACAAAACAACAACCGTCTATTTTATTTACTATTTACTTGTTTAACATTTGCAGGAAACGCTGCTTGCAACACTAGGGGAGGCTACAGCAGCCACAAGAGCAGTGCTACTCTGTGCTGTAAATATATGTGGTGTTTTGCTGCTGAAATAACTACAAAACTCAGTGCTAATCGCAAACAGGAAACTCAGTATGCAATGGCGTACCTGTACAAGCTTCTGTAGAACATACACACACAGACACAGACACAGACACACACGCATATGTGCATGCACACACACACACACACACACACACACACACACACACACACACACACACACACACACACACACACGCACACACACACGCACGCACACACACACACGCACACACACACACACACCAATCAATTAAGCAAAAAATAAACATTCAGCAATACACATGCATCATGCTCCCCAAGAAAATGTATTACATCCCTTACGCTGGACACTGACTCTGGTACGTAGTGCATCTGATGCTTCCTTTACCTTGCTCATATCATTAAAAACTACAAGTTGATTCAGTATTGGGCGATTCAGGTGGGGTTGTTAACTCCCTTGACTTTTGCCCAGCATCGCTTAAGTCCCTTGGCTGCTTTTACTTCTGGTGCGTACTTTCTTCACAATGGAAGGCGGTGACAGTGAATTTGCAAATTTTACACTGCCAACGTTAAAGGTATTTTTTGCAGGCACGTAGTCATAATGTGTCTG
The DNA here is from genome assembly GCA_963584105.1 of Alviniconcha strummeri. Classification (NCBI taxonomy): domain Eukaryota; kingdom Metazoa; phylum Mollusca; class Gastropoda; family Provannidae; genus Alviniconcha; species Alviniconcha strummeri. The sequence continues at coordinate 8,766,629 of OY757553.1, read as the reverse complement.
GAAATAAGCAATAACTTGTTGCTCATGCTTTAGGATGCCCAAAAATGCATTTTTTCTACAAACTCGCGATCTTCTGATCAGCCCCAAAACAACGCAAAGACACTTCTTGTTCACCCTCCATCCCCTTTCCACGGTAATTTTTGCAACAGCAACAGTATTGGCATTTGTAATGCTTCGCAATTCTAATTTCAGCTTCCACTGTTATACACAGCATGAAGCAACGCCTACTCAGAAATCGGCCTGGAAGTGCGATGCGACCTCTCGCGACTTCTTTCGCGAAAGATTACAAAGCACATTCACTCTAGCAAACCAGCTTCGCTGAATCGCCCAATAGCTAATAAGCCAATTACAGTGATTGCATGAGGCATGGGTGGAAGGAGGAGGAGGGGGTGAAGACCTTTAGACCTCTAAATAATTACATTGATTAGACAGAGTTAAAAGTTAAGTAAAGCTGTTGCTTAACATCCACAGAAACCACAAGGCTTATTAGGGACTGGGGCCAGAGTTATCACATAAATTATTCATTATAACAAGTTTGATCTGAAATCTTCTTGGTAGGTATTTGCACGAGCTGCATTAGACTACAATATAAAATGTGCTAAAAAGTGCATTAATCTGTCGAGTTTAGAGGAGTGGGGATGGGCGAAGGGGGTTGAACAGGGAACAAAGAAAAATGGAATAAAAGAGTATCAACATTAAAAAATCAAAGCAGTTAACCTGACAGGAACACTTCACAGAACCCAATCATCTCCACAGGACCATGTTTTTAGCACCAAGTCAACCATTTAGTCATATCGTAGTGGGCGGTGGGTGGAAGGGGGTAGGGGTAGGTAAGTGGGTTGAAGATGGAAAAAAAATCAGGGAATAAAACAAAACTCAAAGCAGCCAACCTGACATGAACAATTCACAGAACTTGATCATCTCCATCAGCCCGAGTCGAATGACGGCAGCCTTTGTGTTGTCCCCAAACCCCAGGCCATCGACAAAACCAGCTCCAATGCCCACCACATTCTGCACACAGTCACACCTCATGACACAAATGTCCTTTTACTTTTACCAGATGAGCAAAACACCCAGATGACTCACATTCAAACTAAATATATAAAAAATGCTCAAGTGACCAACATGCCCAGGATTATTTTTACTTGATTAGAGGCTCAGTGCCCAGTCAACCATGTAGCTTAATCAGGACCATAGAAATATCCACTGACCAGGAGAGGACATGCTCTGCAGACTCACATTCACATTGGAGCAAGAGGTGCAATCAAGAAACCCATATGCATAGAAATTTTTACTTAATTACACATTCAGTGCCCCGTTAACCGTTCAGGTTAATCAGGACAAAACAGGCCAGCTAGGATTTATTTTTATTTTTTATTCTTTGTTAAAAGGGAAAAGAAGAAAACAGAAGACTAACCTGGTGTTTTATGCCCAGTCAACCTTTACAGTTATATCAGGGCAAGACAACAGTAGACAAGTAACAGAAGACCAGTAAATGAGCTTGAAAGACTGGCATCCAAAATGGGGGAATACAACTTGTCTCCCTTGAGCAATCTCGATAGAAAGAATCTAGGTTTTATTTTCAAAACACTGATCCCCCAAATGACCACACAAATGACTCAGAATTTTGCTGAAAGTATCGCACAAATGTATATATTATAAATACCAAACCCCTTAAAAGTTATATATATATATGCATTCAGTGGCCATTGGTTTGAGTCACACACATACACACACATGCACGCACACATGCACTCGCACACACACACATAAACACACACACATGCATGCATGCACACACACGCACGCAAACACACACACTCACACACAAACACACATTACCATTCCCAGAAAAAACACAAAGAACATCACCAGCATCCTCACACCTTCAGCGCCCCACAGCATTCCACTGTGCATGCATCGTCCACCAGGGAACAGCGGAAGTATGGTGTTGAAAACAGTTCCTTTAACAACTGACCTATGGGCTCACTGGTGCATCCTGAAACAACATCAACATAGCTAACAATTAAGTATGCAACTTCATGTTTTATGCCCACTCAACCAGTAAAGTTATATCCAAGCAAGACACATTTTGTCACCACACAATAAATGTTAAAAATGTGTACAAGCTAAAATTGGAACATAGTCAGATTTTAAAAATCATACTTAAAAAGTGGTTGGAATATAAACACACTACAGTGTTTAAAGCAGCTCCTTTAACAACTGACCCACAATTTCAGTGGTGTAACCTGAAACAACATCGACACAGATAGCAGTACAGTGTTTCAAACAACACCTTTGACAAATGGCCTACGGTGTCACACTGGTGCAATCGAGCACATGTGTTTATGCATGTGTGTGTGTGTGTGTGTGTGGGTGTGTTGACACTGCACATGTACTGTTTTGTTTCTCTTGGTTACCACCAGTTGTTGTTTTTCTCCCCTTTCTTTGTTTACCCAGTCCTGATTCAAGTTTCAAACCAAATGTTTTACCTGTCAACTGCTAAAGTGCTATTCTTGCTATACGACCATGAGCATAATTTTTAGGAAGACCAACAACTCACCTATTGTAGACTCACAAAACTGCTCATTGGCAACTTCTTTTGCTAGGTTGGCCCCCATCATGACAGCACATGGAATGCCCCCAAGATTATCTGAGATGATTTGTGATATCAATTGGATGCCAGCCTCTGTGACAGCAAAACCCTGCACACACACACACACACACACACACACACACACACACACACACACACACACACACACACACACGCACACACACGCACACACACATGTGCACACATACACCCAAACACACACACACACACAAACATACACACACACATGCATGCATGCATGCATATATACGCATGCACACACACACACACACACACACACACACACACACACACACACACACACACACACACACAATTTTACTGTAATACTCATTGAATATCTTATGTAATGAGCAAGAATGAGGCAAATTTCTCCCAACAGACTACAAAGATAGTTTGCACCGTATGTTCAAACACCATAAACAGGTTTACCAACAGTCTAACTATATAATACGCTGTAGTCATCTTGATGAGGGAGATGGCAATGGCCAGCTCACCTTGATGAGGGAGACTGTGACAGATGATTCACGTTAATTACACTTACAGAGGTTGTGATGAAGCTTAATTAGGGAGATGGCCATTCACCTTATGTCTTTTACGAGGGAGATGGCAACTCGCCTTAACAAAGATAATAAGACAGATAAAACAGATGTATGACTCACCTCAATTAAGCATTTAAGGAGATGGGAACTCTCCATAAGTAGACAGATGATGATATAACTTATCTTAATGAAGGATGTGGTGATGGCTGACTCACCTTAGTGAAGGTGATGGTGATGGCTGACTCACCTTGGTGAGGGAGATGGTGATGGCTGACTCACCTTAGTGAGGGAGATGGTGATGGCTGACTCACCTTAGTAAAGGTGATGGTGATGGCTGACTAGTGAAGGTGATGGTGATGGCTGACTCAACTTAGTGAGGGAGATGGTGATGGCTGATTCACCGTAGTGAGGGAGCTGGTGGGAATAGTGGCAGCTCAGCTAACCAATTTAATGAGGAACGCACTGATGGTGACTCGATTTAATGAGGCAGATGGTAACAGCTGAACAAACTTAGTGCAGGAAGTGTTGAGACAGCTGACTCACCTCAATGAGGCAGATGGTGATCAACAGATGACCCAACCTAGTGCAGGAGGTATTGTGACACCTGACTCACCTTAATGAGAGAGACAGCAACGGCATTTTTGTTGATATGACTAGCCATGGCCTGACAAGTCTTCATGACAAACTGGTGTGGCAGCACAAAGATCAGGACATCCGCGTTCTGGCATGCCAATTTCAAGTCAGGGATCGCAACCTGCATCAGGCATGACACCAAACAGTGAGACAAGTTCAGGAGGATATTGTGGGCATGAAAAAGGGACACATAACTATAAGCCCATGGAAAATTATTCCATATATACACTTTATAGTTTATTTCAATTCCTTTTTGAGCACAATCTGGGGTTTCAAAATCGGTGAGACAAAATGCTTCTCATGAGTTTTATAAGTAAAAAAAAAAAACTCTTCCCCGCCAACCCGTCATGTATCAGAAAGAAAGAAAACCAACAATGACCAAAATATAAGATAACATAGCTCATGCACCCATATATACATAGTACTAGACTAGGTGTGGGATGCATATATGCAGTGTACAAACTGACGCCATCTTAACCGTTGTCATCATCATCATCGCCACCACACAGGAGCTGAAGAATGCACTTGCCACATTGGTCGGTAGTTTGACTCCAGGCAGATACTTGACATTTTCATGTTCCGTGTTGACTATTTCGGTCAGGTTTCGTCCTTCCACCTTTTCTTCATACATCCACATGCGCACCTTCTCCTCAAATATGCTGCTGCCCTTGGTGTTGTTGCCAATGATCTTAGCAATGGCCGACCCCCTGTACAAGCAAACAGCAACACTTCCTTTGAATTGGGTGCATACATGTCATACACACTGTACAAAGTCAACACCAACACAGCTGACATCAAGAGATAGCAGGGTGACCGGAGGACAAGAGGAGCACAGAGAGTGCACCAAGTGTGAGCTACTCATCCAGTGTTCTTCGGCTCATTCTCCCCGTGCACCCTTAAGAACTGGAATCAACTTCCACCCTGGCTGACCACATCAACATCCCTGGAAGCATTCCAGAGCAGAGAGCAGTCCCAGCAGCTGCACAGAGAGTGTTGCCCCCCTCCCTCCCCTCCACCCCCCCCCCCCCCCCCAACCCCTTAAGAACTGGAATCAACTTCCACCCTGACTGCCTACATCAACATCCCTGGAAGCATTCCAGTGCAGAGAGCAGTCCCAGCAGCTGCATACAGAATGCTGCCTGCCCCCTCCCCCAGCACAGCTCCTGAAATGTCATGTTAAATAGTTTGGAGCACAGCAGTCAAAACTCCTAAAACTAAAAGCCAAAACAATCTGCTTGAAAGTCTCCACCACTGAAGCAACAACATTCCCTGTGAGTGTGAACCTGGTACTGTACAAGGAAGAAGAAAGGTCTAACACAACACTGACAGCATAGCTTACATTACAGGCCTGATCAGGCAGAATAAGGAAGACTGATCTCCAAGCAAGAAGCATTAATTACTGGATGTCTACTAATACTATCAATTTACAATTATTATGCTGCCCTGGTAAAATTCTGCTCCCCCCCCCCCCCCCCCCCCCCCCAAAACAAAACAAAAAAACAACTAAATTAGTACTATAGTAGCCTAGGTTTCCTAAGCTGTCTTTTGCCAACTACAGAGTTTGGGACTTCCAGAGAGTTCCCTAATGGATAACAGTCCCAAAATAGATAACAGTGAATACGTACTGCAGCACAAATTATATATTATATATATTTATGCAAGCATGCAGAACGGACAACTATCATACCTGGCATGTTGCTTTCAGTCCTACACCTACCCTTTGAAGCACCACTGAAACATTTAAGCTTGTGACAATGTGCATTCACTGTGTACCATCCGCAGGTGATACATAACACTGAGCCAACAACCTAACTGCCATATCTGTTATGAAGAGTCCTGTCTAATTCCTGAAGAAATCGGGACATGTTATTCCAACTATGTCACCTTGGTGACAGACAAGAGCATAGATCTATAGTCAAAGTCTGGTATGCATGCAGCACCACAGGAGAGAGAGGCTCAGAGAGAGAGAGAACAGGCTTCAGAAATATATATAGATAGATAGATAGATAGACAGATAGATAGATAGATAGGTAGATAGATAGACAGATCATCTATATTTAAGCCAACTTGTTTTCCTTTGATCTTGTCGGTTTCATATATATATATATCTATATATCAATGCACACTGGAAAGTCCCTTAAAGGAATCTGACCTGTTAAAAACATGCTTTGTCTTTGGTAAGAGTGCAGCAGATCTAACAAGAGCTGAAAATCATGGATTCGCGTTTTTTCAGATGCCAGCTTCAACCAGGCTGTCTTCCAACACACTGTGGTATGTGTCATATGGAGTGATCAGGATGTACATTGAACAGCACTGATAGTGATAGTCCCAGGGAAGTAACTCATGTTTTATGAACATTACTAAGTCATATATTATATGTACTTGGCTGAACAAACAGAAAATATGTCTCCCCGCAAGAGAAGTTTCATGTATATTATATATTTGTTGGCCCACATAAAGAAAATAACAATTGACATAGCTGAGTAAACTCATTACTCGTATCATGATCATCTAAATGTGAGCAAGTGCTCTTTGTACGTTTTACACTAATCCCGCCCCGCTTAACGGATCAATGCAATTTCATTACTGTACTTTAGTAACCCGGGAACCGGAGCAGACGACGCTTTTGTTTTGAAGCGCGGCGTGTGGCGTAACGCCACATGGCCTTCACACAGCCGACCGGCGATAGCCGCCAGTGCGCGCCTTTTTCAAATCTGTTTTTCTCCCTTAACATTTTGACCGCTTGTTTGTTTACCTACTCTTTGTCTATTTAGTCCTTTTTATGCACTAAGCTATGTATAATATAATTTGGCATCTTAGAATGTTTATTTAACGTTTATTCAGACACCGGATCGAGCTTAATTAGTAGCCGATGCCTCTCTAGGTCCATTCTTTTATAGCCGTCGTCTGCATGGCGCGCTTTGTTTAGTACTAGTGAATAGTAGTGAAATGTTGTTTTTATTCGATTAAAGTAATTCTGTGTTGATTAATACGTTGTCGTATAGTATTTTGCTTAGCTGACTTCATGTTTAGTGTTTATTTTGGGTAGAAATTAATTTATTAAGTATTGTGTACTGTAGAAGCTAAGTTGTATTCATAGACTACTTAATCTCACTATCAGCGCTGCTGCGACTAAGATTACGCGCCCCAGGCGAAAGTTCGCACCGATTGTTTTAATGCTAGTCTTTGAATGTGTCTTGCTTCTCTTACAGAGCGTTGTATTGTAATTGTTATGTACCATTTTAACCGTTGGAGCGTGTTCTTTATTCTGATGTAAGTTTTAGTGACGTTTATATTTTGTACATTGTGTTAGTTGTGATTTAGTTGTACGAATCTGTATATAGGCAGGCGCAAGCCACGCTTCCCACTCTTTGTGTAAATAAAATAAGTCATGTGTGTACATTTTGTTTATACGGTTTAAAAGATGGTAACTGTAGTTTTTATTTGATGTTTTTGATGTTTTAATTAGTTTAGTTATTGTAGAGGAAAGTGTATTTGTGCGGGCCAGGGAAACACAATTGTCAGCCATTTTGTGGTCCAGAGGGGCGATTTTACTGTAGCGATAGCGTGTGTTCCCTGTGGCCCGCGCCGTTCTCTTATCTATGCGTGAGCGTGATGATTTTGGGTGTGCTGAAAACTGTCTGCGGCTGAACAAGTAAAAACTGATTGCTGCCATACGCCTGCTGTGGTCTCCACTTTATTGACTCCGCTGCCTGTGTCTTGTCCTTTGACCACTCCACTCCATTACAACTTTGGCGCTGCGAGAGCAGGATGAGCGGAGCGACCCGAGACCACAGCAGGTTGAGTGACCACGGCCCAGACCGCAGCAGACAACCCTGATGATGATGGCCAACCACCGACGCCGGGTACCACAACTGACGACCCGGCTAGCCACCAGCACCACCGACGACCCCGGCTAGCCACCAACACCACCGATGTCGCGGTACAACTGACGACCCCGGCTAGCCACCAGCACCATCGACGACCCCGGCTAGCCACCATCACCACCGACGACCCCGGCTAGCCACCAACACCACCGATGTCGCGGTACCACAACTGACGACCCCGGCTAGCCACCAGCACCATCGACGACCCCGGCTAGCCACCAACACCATCGACGCCGCCGGCCAGCAGTCTCCATCTCCGCGGCCAGACGTCAGTGACTGAGTCAGACAGTGACGATGAACTATGCGTGTTAACACCGAAGAATCCAGCTCGTGCTGCTGTTGCTGTGCCAGTAGTGACACATGTCATCCAGCGACCACCTGTGCCTCTGCCTAGACGCTCACGACGTCTGGCAGAGAAGAACATTATTCAACAGTAACCCGACCGCAAAGTTACCTGGCGCAGTACCGTAAGTGTTTTGAAATTAGCTGTTTTGTTGACATGACATGTGTGTGATTGCATTTTATACAGTGTTCATGATTTTTATGTCAGATGCCATCTGTATTACTAGGTTCATGGTATGTTTTTATCTTGGCTATTTTGTAGGTGCAATGTGTCGGAAACAACGGTACTTAGGAGAATTTTGCTTAAATGCAAATCTTCTAGTCTAACTGCCTGTTTTACTGGCAAATAGTGCGGATTTTTTTGGTGACCTAAATGGATTGTGAAATGTGATAACTCAGTGACCGGTTGCTTCAGTACATACTCAGGCCTTTTTCAGTAGGTTGTAGATATTAGAGGATCATTGTTTAAATAACAACCCTCTGTTGATCTAAGGCATAATGCCGCCTCTGATTTGGTCTTATTTGAAATCGCGGACTCTCATATTAAATATATGTTAGTCAAAGGATTGATTTTGTTTCCCGGTTCAGCCGGAGATCTTAGCCCATTCTAGGTTGTTACGTTAAATACGTCGCCTGACAGATTGGTGTTTTTACTCAGCGAGGACGCTGGTAGTGGTAGAGTAGGGGGGGATGTGAGCAAGTGCTCTTTGTACGTTTTACACTAATCCCGCCCCGCTTAACGGATCAATGCAATTTCATTACTGTACTTTAGTAACCCGGGAACCGGAGCAGACGACGCTTTTGTTTTGAAGCGCGGCGTGTGGCGTAACGCCACATGGCCTTCACACAGCCGACCGGCGATAGCCGCCAGTGCGCGCCTTTTTCAAATCTGTTTTTCTCCCTTAACATTTTGACCGCTTGTTTGTTTACCTACTCTTTGTCTATTTAGTCCTTTTTATGCACTAAGCTATGTATAATATAATTTGGCATCTTAGAATGTTTATTTAACGTTTATTCAGACACCGGATCGAGCTTAATTAGTAGCCGATGCCTCTCTAGGTCCATTCTTTTATAGCCGTCGTCTGCATGGCGCGCTTTGTTTAGTACTAGTGAATAGTAGTGAAATGTTGTTTTTATTCGATTAAAGTAATTCTGTGTTGATTAATACGTTGTCGTATAGTATTTTGCTTAGCTGACTTCATGTTTAGTGTTTATTTTGGGTAGAAATTAATTTATTAAGTATTGTGTACTGTAGAAGCTAAGTTGTATTCATAGACTACTTAATCTCACTATCAGCGCTGCTGCGACTAAGATTACGCGCCCCAGGCGAAAGTTCGCACCGATTGTTTTAATGCTAGTCTTTGAATGTGTCTTGCTTCTCTTACAGAGCGTTGTATTGTAATTGTTATGTACCATTTTAACCGTGGGAGCGTGTTCTTTATTCTGATGTAAGTTTTAGTGACGTTTATATTTTGTACATTGTGTTAGTTGTGATTTAGTTGTACGAATCTGTATATAGGCAGGCGCAAGCCACGCTTCCCACTCTTTGTGTAAATAAAATAAGTCATGTGTGTACATTTTGTTTATACGGTTTAAAAGATGGTAACTGTAGTTTTTATTTGATGTTTTTGATGTTTTAATTAGTTTAGTTATTGTAGAGGAAAGTGTATTTGTGCGGGCCAGGGAAACACAATTGTCAGCCATTTTGTGGTCCAGAGGGGCGATTTTACTGTAGCGATAGCGTGTGTTCCCTGTGGCCCGCGCCGTTCTCTTATCTATGCGTGAGCGTGATGATTTTGGGTGTGCTGAAAACTGTCTGCGGCTGAACAAGTAAAAACTGATTGCTGCCATACGCCTGCTGTGGTCTCCACTTTATTGACTCCGCTGCCTGTGTCTTGTCCTTTGACCACTCCACTCCATTACATAAAGTAGAATAGGAGGGAGGTTTTTTGCACGTTCTTCCTAAGAAGGTACTGCTCTGTTATTTTAAATAGTGACCCAGCAGAGTTCTGTAGACATGACAGCAACAACAACAGAACACAAGCCAATGTTACAATAATCACAGTTAGCACTTTGTATATTTATTTATTTGTTACAACAGGACACAAGCTAATGTTACAGTAATCACTGTTTTCCACTGGGTTTATTTCCTTATTTACTACAGCAAATTATTTAATTTTGCATACAAATCATTGTTAGTGCATGGTTCACTCACTGAGGAATACTAAAGTTTCATCGAAAAATCCAACAACCAAAGTCTTATTAGCAAAAATACAACTTGGCCGTGTTGTTTTTTGCTTCATGCAATTTTATGTAAGTCAGTTTGCACCTTCCTAATCTTAAAAATAAAGTCAGTTTGCACCTTCCTAATCTCTGTCTGTCTGTCTGTCTGTCTGTCTGTCTGTCTGTCTGTCTGTCTGTCTGTCTGTCTGTGTCAACACTATGAATGATTTGGTACTCAACCGAATGACCCATTGAACCTATTGAGATAAAACTTGGTGTGAAGATTCCTTGGGACTCCAGGTAGCAAGGGTAACAGTACTAACACCTCTTTTGCTGTTCAAGACAACAATGCTAAAGATTACTGACATGGATGAGTCACTCTGTGAAGTAAAGGAAGGGTGATATCACCTAAACTGTGGCCCCTGTTTCGCAGGTGGCACCATGGTCTAATGGTTAATGCTCTGGACTCTCATGCTAATGATTGCATGTTCAAATCTCAGTGAAACCTGGGTAGAAAATAATTATCTCCCCCCCCCCACCCACCCCCCCCAACCTACTCTTTCAATGTGAGAAATACAAAATTACACATCTAAATGATTTTTCACCCATGAAGTTATAGTTATACTTGACTCTTAATGACATAATACTGGTGTTACTGTTTGTGTTACTCACAATCACACAACAAGCCTGTAATCTCTGTTGAAATGTTGGTACCTTCCAGTCCTACTATGGCAAAGACCAGGCCATCTGGAATATACCTGTTATAAGGTACTAATATATATATATACTAATAAGCTAGCTTTCTGGTCTGTGTTTACTTGAAATTGTATCAAATGGTATCACGTAGTAAGTACTGGCACAATGTTAATCCTGATGACCTAACTCTTTTGCCCTGATATAACCGTCATGGCTGACTGGGCATCAAAAACAAGTTATAGGTCTACAGATCTATCCACCTAACCTTCTTCTCATCCTATATATATATAATATACATTTGGCTATAGTCTTAATCATGATCAGCAAGCACAGCTTACAACCTCCATTGTTGCAGCAGACAATAGAGAAATCTCCAACAAATGCTCAGTCAGTCAGTGCATGACAAACAGACTACATGACCATGACTGAGATCTCCACATCTAAGAAAGGCTACAAAACAGGGGACAACCTAAGCCACATCAAAAGCAGGTGACCAGATGGACTTAACAGAGGTTCTACTAATTTTAAATTTAATTTTCATCAATCTCTGAGGGTCAAGATTTTTCTGCAACAGTACATCACATCAATGACTGCTGAACCTGAGTCATGTCTCCCTCAGTTTCTGCCATGCAGCACCATGAAGGCAAAAATTTGGGACCCCTTCCCAAATTCTGCACCTAAGCACTGAAAGCCTCTACTGCAGACTCTGCGAGACTGTGGGCCTACTTCCAAGGCTGTACACTGGGAGGGCCACCTCCAAGATTAGCTGATTCAGCACTTCACCCTCCACCAGCACCAAACTTCCAGCATCAAGAAATTTTGAGATCTTTAAAGTGACCAGCCCTACAACAACACTCTATACTGAATACAATCACCAACCAAACACACATAATACTTTTATATGATGTGCTGTCCTGAACTGCCAGCCACAGAGTCAGAGGAAGCCAAGACATGAAGTTATACTGGAGGTTCCTATGCTGCATTAGCTTAGCAATAGTCAAGCACAGGGTCTTCTTTCCCCACATAATTGGTACCTGGAATGATCATGATCACCCAGCCCCCCAAAACCCCTTCCTATCTCCCCCCCCCCCCCCCCCCCCCCCCATAAATCTGTCAATGTTTCAATTATAGTTTGTTTTTGTTTTTTTAAATAATATTTAGCTTTTCTTTCTTTCTTTCTCTTTTCAATTTTGTTATTCAAACACACACACACACACACACACACACACACACACACACACACACACACACACACACATGATTGCTGTGGTGACTGGTCAGAACCTTTATTGGCGGGACGGTTGGAGCGGGGAGAGGGCAGGGTGCAGCTGGGATCGTCATCAGCAGAAGTAGACCACTTTTCGATTTAATCGGTAAAGTAATGTGTTCGCTGGGAGCCCAATTGAAAACGGGAAAATGAAGCAGATTCTAGTTTGTGAGAGGGTGATGACACTGAAAAGGACAAGCACTGACGCCGTGAAACTCAACTTTCATTTCTGCCACTGTTATAATACTGTTTGATAATATAATATAGGTCTACCGTATTATTAAGTACTATTATTAATGTACCACTGTTATTGATCAAATGGACGCATGCTATGGATTACTCTTATGCACAGAATCATATAGATAGCTACACACAACCTGCACACGCTGCTCTTTGTCTGATGCACAAGCTGTGTACACTTACCAGTTCCCAGAACCAACGATGCAGACAGACTTCTTTGCCATTTTTGACTCGAGACTGTACCACCGACGACCTTGCGAGCAGAAAATCCGTTCCGGGAGGCACGAGGCAAGGGGGGTTACTCTGGAAAAGGTCACATTAATACAATATGGATGTGTCCTTGCTGGGTTTTGTCGTGTGGTTTGGCTTTTTTTTTCTCTTTTTTTTTTTTTTTCTTCTTCTTCTTCTTCTTCTTCTTTTCTTTTGAGGGGGGAGCCTCCCCCTTTTTTTTCTTTTTTTTTAAATTTATTTATTTACCAGCCAGTCAGCAGACAAGTTAAAGAGAAAGGCCAGGCATCGGAGTGAAGGCTACGTTTGCATTATGCCAGAAGTGCTGGTATTGCTATTGGCTACATGCGTGTGTGTGTGTTTGTGTGTGTGTATGCAAAATAATGCACCTGTGTCAGCTCTACAAAGCTGTGTCCGACGTCCGCTTTAGTTTTGATCAGTCCAGCCGCCGTGCATCGGTTCACTGTTGCTTCACGCCCTCTTTGAGTCAGACTTGCACAACTGACCAACTGTATATTACTATATATTCAGCAATAATAATAATAATAATGTATTCTTTCATGTGCTGTTTCTCCAAATTGGAGCACAAAGCCCATTACAAAGCAACGAACCAAAACTGTCAAAACAAACTTCCACAAGTGCAATTAGTTTAATTGCATGAGTGCTTAATTGGTGGACGAACCAGAGCTGAGGCAGTCAGCATGTCCCTGAGTTCAACCCAAAGATCCAGGTTTGTTCTGAGCCTGTTAAAAAAAAAAAATGGGAGCTGCTACGGACAGTTGTAAACTAAAATATTTTCACACACACACACACACACACACACACACACACACACACACACACACACACACACACACACACACACACAAGTCAATAGGATAGCTTGAAGAGGTGAGATTTCCAAGATGATTTGAAAAGATGTGAGCTACGGCTCGCCTCAACCAGCTAATGGGTTAGCTGTTGGTTGGTGCCCAGTTTGTGCAGCTGGCGTTTTTTGAGTGATCTTTATTTTGAATTTACAGGGCATGAAGCAACTTAGCCAAATTCCTATAGGCTACATGTCACAGTTGTTCTAGAAGGCAGTTCCATAGATGATATTTGTATTTTCAGTGTCTGCACGGCAACTTCTTTGGAACATCAGTTGGTTTTAGTTTCTACCACTTCTGTTACTATGTAAGTAAGTTACCGACCAGTGCCTGTTAAAAACAGTTGTGTGTGACATATATCTACTATGCTTCTGCAGTGCATGAGTGAGCGGAACAGCTTCAGTCCCAGTGAAAACTGGTGTGGACTGCTGAATGCCCCAAATGAGTCTTAGCTGTTGTGTTGCCCTGACACTGTCTTAACTGTTGTGTTCCCTATGTAACACTAAACCCCGAGACTGGGGCACAGAAATGTTGGGACTGAAACACATTTATGGGCTGACCCACTTTGGGGGGGGTGTGCCAGGTGTGTGTGGGGCGGGGGAGGGGGGTGGCTGCGTGTGTTTGTGTGTGTGCTTGTGCATGCCCACAGCATGTGTGTTTGTGTGTGTGCTTGTGCATGCCCACAGTGTGTGTGTTAGTGTGTGTGCTTGTGCATGCCCACAGCATGTGTGTTTGTGTTATCTGAAATCAGTTGTGGTTTTGGATTTGGGGTTGTTTGTCAGGTTGTTGCTGTTGTTTTGTTGTTTTAGCTTTTTAATTTGAGGGGTTTGGGGGGGGGGGGGTAAGATATTGGTTACTGATCCAACCCCCACCCCCACCCCATCATTTGTAATTGACAGTACACATGGAGTGATGGGCAGGTAGGGGGATTGGGGGGGAGGGGGGTATACGTGTGCCCTGGGGCAATGAGTTTGGAACATTTTGTATCTTTCTTTCTTTCTTTCTCTCTCTCCCCCCCACCCCACCCCCTTTCTTTTTTAGAGGCTAGTGAGAGGAGTGGGAAATATTCGGATTATATAAGAAACAAAGACCAAAAAGATTCAAGCAACATTTTCCTATTTATAATTGAATGCTTGAAAACTGATGAATCTTGACTCAGTACATGGAAAGAAAGTGCTTTCATCGGTCAAGGGAACTTTCAGTCTTATATCCCAGCAAACTTCAAGACATAGACCTACATAATTACTATACATATGAAAGTCCATGCACCAAACACTTGTTTTGGGAGGACTGAAAGTGCCAGATATATATAGATAGATAAATAAATATCAGAGTTCTATTGTACTTGTAGTTTTGTAATTAAAATCAATTAAACTGTAAACCATGATTTATTATTTTTAATATTGTTTTAGCCTTATGAGAAATGTTTTACACTTCTGCATTAATGCTCCTCAACGTATGAAAGCCGAATAATATGCATCGTGTTCGTGTACACACTAAGGGAACTAACTGGGCTACCACTGCCCGCGTGTTAGAAATAACGACTTCTCCTCCTTGAATAAGCTGCAATGAGGGCGACGTGTGGTGCTGCAAAGGGTTCATTTGGAGTTGGTGGGGAGCGGGGTAGAGTGCAGGGAGGGGAGTTGGGGGGGGGGGGGGGGGGGGGGGGGAGAAAGAGGTTGTCAACGAGTCGAGATGGAGAAGTCCACATAGAAATGTAATAATACACAAACAAAAAAGGATACTTCGGTAAATATTTTTTTTACATGTAAAAACGAATGTTGTATGGTCTTCAGCATGCACTGTCAGAGTCTATGTAAACGTACACACACACACACACAGATGGGGTTAAGATTAAGGACGCTGAAGCGCCATTATTCCACTGATCTAAAACTTAAACAAATAGATCAGTTTAGTGCATTATTCCTATGATGTGCAGGGCAGCTCGACTAGATAAGTGCAGGACGTTTGACTGACTCGAGTCAATACTCAAAGCACCCCATGCTTTTGTCCTCCACATCAGTAACGACATTTTCCTGTTTCGGGTGCCATTGCGGTAGTGGTGCAGAAATCGTTCGCAACTAAACTAAAAATATCGAAACGATGAACTGAACAGTTGATCTCGTCACCTGGAAAGAAACATGTTTTCAGACCGTGACCTAGTCTAGTTGCTGCCTGCATTTTAGTGTCTTCGCTTGTTCAGTGATTTTAGTTCTTGCTGTTTTGGCTTTTGGAAC
>OY757553.1:8704253-8750651 GCA_963584105.1 Alviniconcha strummeri | reverse complement strand
GAAGCTGATGAAGTAAACCCGTTAGATAATGACGTACACTTGAAGCATGTTTCGGCTTGACTGAAAATAATTCATCGGCTTGACAATCTGGTCAACGTTACTGGTTACTGATTAAGTTACTCGGCGATCAGAAAACCTACTGAAAAGCTTTCATGAATAGTTACTAATATACCAAAAACTGTCCGTAGTACTACGAATGTACCCAGAAGCTGAAAAACTGGCAGTAATCAAAGTTGTTGGGAAATGATTGCAAGCCTTTAAAAATAATAATAATAATTTTAAGGACTTGTCGAGCGCCTCGTCTCAAGACGATGATGATGATCGGTTTTATATACAAGATGATGATGTATGTATACAAGATGAACCCTAAATGCTTCACGATGCAATTATATACTATAGCGGTATTTAGTGCTTCCGAACAACCCACCGCGTTCTGTTTGTCGCCGACTACTGAATGACAGCGCGTTTCGAATATCCACTATTAGTAGTAGTGGTGCTACTTACATCGCCGTTTGGTTGGTACATGGCTGGTGCCACATAAAACTGTTACCATGACGCTGCACGTTCTGTGTACACCCTGCAACCATGCCGCACCAGTTTATAGCGTCACTTTATTCGAAGCCATATTCTACCACACCTGGAGAAATCCAAAATTAACTTAAACCTGATTGATGATGCTTCCTCTTTGGGCATCGCCCCTTGGACGCAGGAAACAGAAGCAGGAGTCGCTGCGGCGGCTGTGTCCACCAAACGTACTCAGAAAACCTTTACTAGTTGGCTTCCGGACGACAGTTCTATATGTACTGCTGAGCTGCATTCTATTCTTTTGGCCCTCAAGCACGTTTATTGTTCTAGAGGGAAATCATTTGTGATACTGTCTGACTAGCTATCATGTTTACAAGCTATTTTTAACCCGAAGTATGACCACCCTATTTTGGTGCAGATTTTTGAACTTTATATGAATCTGACCAGAGATGGGAAGAAGACTGTGTTTATCTGGGTTCCTGGCCATGTTGGCACTAGAGGTAATTCGGCTTCAGATTCTGCAGCTAAGGCCGGATGCTATTGCTGCGACATCTCGGTTGAGCTCATCCCATTCTCAGACTTAAAATCACACGCAAACAAATATATATTAGAACTGTGGCAGTCTGAGTGGGATGAGTTCCCGGGAAATAATAAATTACGTAAAATATTTCCAGTTTTAAAAGAGTGTACTGTTTGTCCTCGGCGGACAAGCAGAAAAGAAGAGACTGTGATGGCCCGATTGCACATTGGCCATTCCTTCATCACTCAGGCCTTTTTATTGAAGGATGTGGAAGCGCCAGTCTGCATCGGATGCAATGAAAGAATATCTATTGAACATACTTTAATAACTTGTTCTGATTTTATCCAGTGGAAACTGACAAGAGAGAGCCATTTTACAGCTCCACCTCTACATACATTATTCCAAGAAGTATCATTAGAAAAGTTTAACTTTCTGAGATTAACATTCTTAACAAGATCTAAAACTTCAGACATTAATTTGGGTTATGCTTATTTTTACCCACCGATAAGTCTGTTTTAAAAAATCCGTATACATTGATATACAAATTAGCACATACACATTTTTAATATCTACTGTGTAATGACAAAATGTGTTACTCGCCCTAACTTGTGACGTAATGGTTGACTGGGCGTTGCCACATCAACTTAGTACTTACTTACATACTAAGGGTGCATGTGTAACCTCAACCTGTCACCTGCACTTTTGGAAGAATGACCAGGATCTTCTTCGTAATGCAGTATGTGACACGGGGGTGAAATGGGGACACCGATATTAGAGTCAGCACGGAAAGTTGATCATGCCGACAGAGACACACAGAGAGAGATAAAAAAATAAAAAAATATCCCGCCACTTCTGCGGGGACTCGAACCCGCGACCTGTCTATCACCTTTCGATCACGAGTCCGGCGCTCTGCCACTTAGCTATACCCTGAGCTTGCCAAAATGCCAGAGTTTATGGTACAAACGCCCAAATGCCGCGTCAGACCGACTGGCAACGCAACGGTTTTTCTTAGTCACGACTGAGTTTTTCGGAGCACTGGTTGTTATGTTGGTTTTGTTGTTGTGGTATTTTGTTGTTGTTGTTGTTTGTTTGATTGTTTGTTTGTTTGTTTTGGAGAGCGTTTTGGTTGTTGTTGTTTTCATGGGGGGGGGGGGGGGGGGCGGGGGGGGCCGTTCAGTGTTGTTGTTTTGTGATTGTTGTTGCTGCTGCTGTTTTGTAGGGCATCCTATAGCACGAGGAACAAGTTATTGCTTATTGCCAGACACATTATGACTACGGGCCTCCAAAAATGCCTTTAAAGTAGACAGAGTAAAATTCGCAAATTCACTGTCACCGCCTTCCATTGCCGTGAAGAAAGTACGCACCGGAAGTAAAAGCAGCCAAGGGAATTAAGCGATGCCGGGCAAAAGTCAAGGGAGTTAACAACCCCGCCTGAATCGCCCAATAACAAATCTCCGTTTCAGGTGAGATCTGAATAATGCCGGGCCAGAATCTGCGCCCCCCAAAATAAGTGAATGAAGACTTACTTTCCTTCTTTTTTCTTTTCTTTTTTAAATGATGCTTAAAATCACTGATCCTAACCAAGATTTAAAGCAGGCAAGACTGGAAACTTAGACGGCACACTACGAACAGTAGATCTGGTCTGGACTACGGAGACACTACTGGGAGACACACAGAGAGATGCCCCGTCACTGAACCGTATAGGGTCATGCCGCACCTCAGAACGGACAGAGAGAGAGAGACCGTGGAGACAGAGACTGACAGACTGAGACAGAGAGAGAGAGACTTACACACACACACACACACACACACACACACACACACACACACACACACACACACACACACACACACACACACAGTGACAGGGAGAGAGAGAGTCTAGTACAAGTCTTGTCAATTTCTAAGTCAAACCTGCCCAGCAGCAGAACCCGAGCTCCAGTTGCCGCCAGCATACAGTTCACAGGGAAGCCATTCACGGGGGCACTCAAGTTCAAACTCTGCAACGGGCACACCTGTAGCTTTCCATTGACATTGGGCCACAGTATTAGCTATCATCGAGAACCGGTTCGCAACTTGGGAACATGTGGCGGACGCGACGACGCAACACCAGCCAGTCGGATTTAGCCGAAGAAGACTTTTGCAACTGGGGTCTATATGCACAGGCGCTTGCAATCGAATATGATGCTATAGGAGAAAACTAAATTGACATGACTAATCAATAATGAGAGAGAAAATGTACGTATATCATCTATAACTGTAAGAAAACCTGATGAAAACGTTCGTTTGAGATCTATAGTCTCAGTCTTCGCGTCTGCTTCACACAAGGATCAAGTAACCACTGTTTGGTTGGCAATAATCAATTTCGATCTTTACACACACACAAATCATCACAGACTATAAAAGAAAAAAGAAAAGAAAAGTAATTACTTGCACACAGGTAGTTGGATTTCAAAGTTACTAAAGCCATTAATTTTTAATATGAATTCAAAATAATGAACACACACTCACTCACAGACACACTCTCTCTCTCTCTCTCTCTCTCTCTCTCTCTCTCTCTCTCTCTCTCTCTCTCTCTCTCTCTCCTCTCTCTCTCTCTCTCTCTCTCTCTCTCTCTCAATTGGTTAAGTTAGACAGTCTGTATGTGTTTTATCAGTCAGTGCACAGACAGTGACGGCGAGCAAGCCGGCTGACTTCGATCCGAAAATGACTCACTCGTCAAGCCGTATCTGTCAATCAATGAATAACTTATAATCCGAATTGTATAGATATATAATGTGAATTATATTCTACTATATATAATTCGCATTATAAGTATATATATATAAAAGGGGGGGGGGGGGCTCAAACACAGGCATACGCCTGTTTACAGCGCAAGGCTTGTGGAGAGAGAGAGAGAGAGAGAGAGAGAGAGAGAGAGAGAGAGAGAGAGAGAGGAGAGAGAGAGAGAGAGAGAGAGAGAAGAAAAAAAAGAGGTTCAGATTCAGGTTCTCATTCTTTTTTCATAGTTTAACCAGGAACACTGAGTGTCTTGAAAGCACTCACTGACCAGCGAGGCCGTCTCTAGGTTCCGCCGGTTTGACCAGCTAATCAGTCAATCGTGGGGATATGAGTCTGACTCTAAACTTAGCCTGGCGGTCTACCGCAAGAGGGGTCTAAATCAATCCTCGGCTGCAAAAAGTGAGCCAACGATTTAGGCTGCATTGGCTTAAGCACAGAATGGATTTGTCGGCAGCGGTCAGCACTTGAAACTACTAACAGGTAGTGCGGCCGCTCTGCACAGAATTTCAAAAGCCCTGGAAAATCAGTGACCGAGCAGATAGATGCCGGCGGGAAAAAACAGCATTAAGGTTCACAAGAGTGGCTTGCGTCTCGGCCATGGTCGGATTATACATACAGTCGTTTCAGTGTTGAGGAGCTTGAGACACTCAGTACCACCGGCATAACTTGACTGGAGCTAAGGACACCAAACTATTGATCGCCAGGAAGGAAGAGGCGTGCGAAGAGTAAGATCTGCTTTAAATCAGAGACACTATGTCATCACCACAAAAAGGGCCAGTCGTGCGGGCCAACACTGGAAACTGTCACAGTGACTTATTCAGTCACAGACACTGGACCGTCCTTTTAGCCAGTCATTAGTGAGAGACAGATGAGTGGAGTACACTGACTGATACAGTCAGAATGACTGGCTTCAGCCGGAGAACGTACACACACACTTCTTGACTGGCATTGCAACGGTTTCATTTGCTGGTACGGAAACGTAAGGGCCATGCAGCGACCGCACCTGATTTTACTGACTGGCCGGCTTAGCTCAGCTGGCTGAACTGGAAAAGTCTAGTTCAGTGATGCAAGTCTGTCAACCGGCTGCTGACCGAGTCAGTGGCCGTACCACTCAGTGAGGGGCTGTGACTTACTGATCATGTTGATCGGCTTAGTGTATCAGTCACGATGATGATTAACTTTTAGTACACACACACACACACACACACACACACACACACACACACACACACACACACACACACACACACACACACACACACACACACACACACATATGTTGCCGGCATCGACATTTTGTATACACACACACACACACACACACACACCCTCAGTCAGTCACACGCGGCACACACACACACACACACACACACACACACACACACACACACACACACACACACACACACACACACACAAACACAAACACACCTACACACTCACACGCGGAACGCACACACACACACACACACACACACACACACACGCGCGCGCACGCGGCACGCACACACACACATACACACACACTGACACACACACACACGTACACGCACACTCAGTCACACACACACACACACACACACACACACACACACACACACACACACACACACACACACACATATATATATATATATATATATAGATAGATAGATAGATAGATAGATAGATAGATTAGCCGGTACGGTTAAAAACATGGACATAGGCCAATGGTTAAAACAGTCCGCTCACAGCCGGCACTCGCCAGCCAATCAGGTGCTTTTCTTCTGACACAGTGCCTGTAGCAAATGCCTGTTACTTGACCTACGGAAGTGACGTCGGGGGAAAGGCGATCCACTTCCTGAAAGAAGGCGGGGTTGCAGACGATAAAACTTTGGCCGGGGTAAGGATACTTAGCACATTGCAGCATTTCAGCACTATGGTGATTGTTGTAATGCAATACGAAATACAGGAATTAGCAGGTACGGGGTGTTTTCATACAAATAGAAGCCGCCCCCGGCAACGTACGTGTCTAGAGACCGTCACACAAAGACCTGAAAATATACTGATGGAACTACGGTAATTCCAACTAGTTCATTCCGCTTCAGCCTTCCAAAATGAAGCTGCCTAGAATCTGAGACTATGCCGTATCGATGTCAAGCTCTAAACACCAGGTCCTCAATGGTTAACGCGGTGGGTTGGTAATACCGAGGGTTCGATTCCGGTCTGGATTGGACGAAGAATCTTTCTTCCGAGTCAACAGTTTTACTGAGTCGTCAGTGCGTGACTCATCTTCGTGTGCGTTACAAACGCCGAAGTTGTTGCTCCTTCAAAAAATAAAAACCAGTGTCATGTCTTTCAAGTCGTCAAGAGCTGAATAAGACTAAAAGTCGATTTCTAAACAGCCAGCAAGAGAAATTCAAATTGTAGCAGAAAATGTAGGTAAAGCAATTTTAAAACATAAAGACAGTCGTAAATGTTTCATATTCTGATAAAGAAATGTCAGATAATGATTCCAGAAAGTCAATACAAATAAAGATTGAAAACGTTGTCTAAACACTAATCATTCACAATGTGGACAATCACTTTCATGGATTATATATCATCAGCATTTTGTAGCTATTTACATTTCAAGAGACGTGTGTCATGGGAGGCAACACTTCTGGTTCGGGTGTACATGGGACAGCAAAAACAAAACCGTTCCTTGTCCTCATTAATGCTTGTGTTGAAGATCATATAAGTAGAGTTCTCTTGTTCCCTCCCCCTGCTCTTAAGGGGGGGAAAAAAGAAGAAAAAAGTGTTGTTGTTTTTTAGCGTGCATGTATGTGTATCAGAGAGAGTGCATTGTTAGAATGTTACACTGAGAAACCAGTCAGTGTTACTGAAACTAAGTCTGACTTCTGGTTCTGTTTCCAGGATCAGCATGGACATGGATCATGTGTTTGTGTGAGAGTGTTCTTACACTGAGAAACCAGCCAATATTACCAGCTAAATCTGACTTCTAGTTCTGTTTCCAGGATCAGCATGGATGTGGATCATGAAATTCAGTTGCTGAAGGAGGAGATAAAGCGGCTAGGAACTCCAGGTCTGTATGGGGGATCCTGGTTTTTGCAACTTCAGATTTTGTTTTCTGTCTGGAGATGTCTTCTAGCACTTTGCAAGACTCTCTTATTTAAGCTGCTTTACTGCAGAGTTCTTTTGGGGAAATAAAATGTATTGTACTAAGTGCAGTGTGAGAAAATGCAATGGAGCTGTTGAGATGAAAAATATGCTTGCTTTCCATTTACAGTTTCAGTTATGAACACAAATGGATTAAAACAATAAATTTTAAAAAATCCATTATTTTGCTTTGGATTTGAAATTGCAGTGCCAGCCTATGAGATATTTGCTGCCTTCTGTGTGTCATTTCCTCCTATATTGTCTTTCCATTCTATAATAATAATGAAATATTTATAAAGCACAAACCTCTAACATAAAAGTAGAGCTCAGCATGCTGTGCAAAATTCATATATATATTACTTAAACTACATGTTGAGACACTTCAAGTGGAAAATAATGACAAGAAATTCAAATGACTGAAACTAAACATACACACAACCTTGTGCACACGCACACACACACACATATATATAATTACACATACACAGCACAGCACATCAGTTCACTGAAATAATTTAAGACCAATATGGTGGGGGGGGGGGGGGGGGGGAGAATTTAGTAGCAGTGGATTTTAAACACACAGGTCTTCAGAGCAGTTTTAAATGCAATGGATGACAGAAAGTGAAACACACACATCATTCTCATTGGCATTGATTGCTTCTACTTAATTTTAATATGGTTTCCACAGGAGACAATGGACTGCCAGAGGTGACATTTGGAGTGCTGTTCAGTGATGACAAGTGTGCCAACCTGTTTGAAGCCCTCGTCGGCACTTTACGTGCAGCCAAGCGAAAAAAGATCGTCACCTACGAGGGAGAGCTTCTATTGCAAGGGGTTCATGACAACGTAAAAGTTAAACTCTTACAAGACTGACCACGTGTAGGAGGTAGCGTTAAGTGGGCAGGGAGTGGATGAGGAACTGTAATAGAGTGCAGTTAGTGTAAATGCTAATAAGACAAAATATCCAGACATCATATTTTGTTCACCAATAAACTGAATTCTTGTCAGTTGAGGAGCAGCAGGGGTCTTTTCAGAAAAAAAGAGGAAAGTACAGAACTGAACTGAGTACTTCATAGGACATGGTGGTTTGTTGGGGGTGGGTTGGGGGGTTGTAAGAAATTTTTGAATTTCCCTCAAAACTGGTGTTTCAGAATCTGAAGTCTGAATATTGGACTACACAGGTTCTCTGGTCCAGAGAACTTGTTACCTCTGTATTGGTTACTGATTAACACAAAATGCTGATACAGGTTATGTGATAGTACACAAAATGCTGATAGTTTCATGTTATTATTTATCAGTGATGCACTGTATTGCTTATATATACATATATATATAGAGAGAGAGAGAGAGAGCAGCCTTTCTGAGACTTTACAGCTCACTTTTTGTCTTAATCACATTCAGTCATAACTGTTTCTTTCCACATGTGTCCACTTTTCTGTGCAATAGAATTAATCAGTAGGTTTGGTAGCACCGCTCTCTCTCACTCTCTCTGCTGGCTTTTCTCTTGGAAAAGGACCTGATTTAAAAAAATAAAAAATTGGGGGGGGGGGGGGGGGGGTCAGTCCTCTTGCTCTTTGTCTTTTTGCTTTTCTGCTGATGATCCAGTCTCCTTTTTTCCTGAAAATATTTGAACTGTTTTGGTTAAGAGAGGGCCTTTTTTGTATGGCTCTCGTTGAGCAGCAAGGAGGTGGTAGTTGGTATGTACAGCATGCTGCTACATGGCACTGGTATTTGCCATTATCCATTGATATAATGGTTTTTCATTTTTATTTTCTGTTCCCTTTTTATACTTTTCTTTAAGCTGGTATCAATAAATTAGACAGAATGGTCGATTGTACCAGCATGTCCTAGTCGTATGTACTTTTTTTAACCAGGAAAACATTGCAGAGCCTAACTCCAAATTTTTGCTTAATGTCCGTATATATATATATATGTTTTGTTTCATATTTATGTAGGGATTGATTCTGTGGACTTGACTTGGGGAAGGGTTTGTATATGGATGCCTTTGCTTATGACAGAGTTTGATCATCCTGAGGTGACCCTGTGTGGTTGACAGGATGTTCAGATCTAAACTTTTACTAATTCCCCTGCAGCAGGGTGGATAGGGATGATTCTTCATGTCCTTTAGGGGCCTTACTGCAGAGGCTTGTGCCACCACTGCAGATCTGCTTACAAGGGCAGAAAGAGAGTGATCTATGACCACCTTTAAGATATTACTGGATGAATGCAGTGAATGAATCAACACTGTTGATTTTGCAACTCTCTTAATGATTCCATTCCCATCTTTGCTCAGCAGACTGTACAGTGTCTTGGACACCCTTATTTTGAACTGTTTCACTTCATGTAGAATTGCAATGGGCATGTCCATTATGCTGCTTATATTTATTTCTTTTGGACAGTTTTTCATTTTTAGCATTGTCAGGAATTTAACTGTCTAGTTCCCTGTATCAGGGCAGATTTAGATTAATTTGACTCATTCCCATTGGTGCCTTACAGCATGAGAAATAGTTTTGACACCGCAGAATGTACAGCAAAACTATAGGGAAAGACTGCAGGTTGTTGCTGGCTCCTGCCTTTTCAATGCTGTTGATCTTATTCTATGACAGAGGCATCTGTAACAGCATTGCGTTCATTTTGCAGCTCACACCAAGATCCTGTTCTGTTTTTGTTATTAAAAATCTTGCTCAGCAGAAATCTGCGCATCATTTTGCACCACAACCACTTTTGAAGATTTGTTGCATTTTTGTGAGAGGCATATTAATGATTTTGTTTACCAGTATTTCTTTTGAATATTTAATTGCACTTTCTTAGGAACTTGCCATTGGTTTCATACACTTACACCAGTACTCAAACAGGTACAATTGGTCTGTTCTTCAGAAAGAGTTGCCCTCACCCAGCCATTGCACTTGTCCAGCTTTTCGCAGGTGTAACTGCGTCAGAACTGTGTTCCCGTGTTGAAATCAGTTTGCATTGAGACGTTCCTCCTCTCCCTGTGCAATTATGTCTCAGTTTTTGCAGGTCAGTGGAGATTAATTATTCATTAATGCTGTTTGAAGGCCTAGAGCAATACACAGTCCTCAGATCAGCAATGCTCTTTTTGGGGGGAGTGGGTCTTTTAACAAAATTTATTGGCCAAACTGAGAGTTTGGCTAAATCCAAGTTTCAGCTGTTGGTGTTGCAGTGAACCAGTTCAAATAAGTATGTATCCATTACAAATGGATAAAAATCTTCTTGAAACCGATACTGTATTTTGAAAGGAAATTGTATGTCCTTCTCAAAACATGTTTCATTCAGCAGGTTCAAGAAATGAGAGTAAACACTCAGTGGTAGGGACTTTGGTTTTGAGTATCCTGTTTTATTTGAAATTTAAGAAGTGAATGCAGATTTTGCATATGGGCTGGTACAAAGCACCTCTGAGTGTCGAGCTCAGTGTGTAATCCTTTGCAAGTAAAGAAAAGCCAAGCTCACTAGGCCAATGTACAAGCCAGTGATTTCAGGGCATTGAGGAGCTGCTGCCCTTGCAAAAATTCCAGTTCTACCCGTGTTTAGAATTGGTTAGTCAGCTGTGTAGCACTACTGCAGTCACAACTGGCTTTCTGTGGCAAAAAACAACCAGAAATTTTCAGAATAGTCCAGTTGAGTTGCTTGTTAGGGGGATTTTTCTGTATGCTGCATAAAATCTCAGAAAGTAACGACTTTTTTCGAGTAATGGTTAGGTGATCGAGTGTGGAGGACTGTTATTTGGCTAAACAGTTTGGGATTAGACTAGCGCAAAAAAAAAAAGCAAGTGCTTTAGTACTTTTAAAGGACATTTATGGAATAAGAGGTCAGTCAGTCAGACCACAAACCACTTCAGAGTACCTGTTTCTGGAAAAGTAACGTTTTTGTCAGTTTTTGCCAACTGAAATGTTCTTTTTGACAAACTCTACCAGTTTTAGCTGTACTTATTTATTAAGCATGTGATGCAGCATTTTGAATAAAAAGTACAGGACAATGAATTTGCTGTTCATCATTCTGTGTTAAATATGTACGTAATTTTTTATGCATCTGATATCTCTCTCCTCCCCCCCCCCCCCCCCCCCTCCATTTTTTCCCCCAGCATCTGTTATTTCCCACCCCTTTTTTCTTTTTCTTCGAGAAATTAGTCTGGGACCTGGTTTACCTGGGGAAAAGGAAGTTAAACTTTCCGTGGGAGATATTCCCAGTTGCAACATACTATCAGCTATCATGCTTTGACACTCATACATACACATGAAAAGGAAGAAAAAAGAAGAGAGATGGTATTGTGTTGGAATATACTGTCATGCTTTGGCACTTGTACACACACACACACACACAGATTCAAAACTGGCCTTTCTTTTTGTTTATTATAATAAAAGACCACAAAAAGATATTCACTCCTGGCAGATAAACTGTACAATGCCGACGTGCATCTCAAGTCAAACCAATTCACATGCAAATCGGTATCATGTACACATTTTTACATTAAACGTAAACACGCTGTCAAGAAACGTAACTGTCCGGTAGTTTTAGCACATTAAAACAAAAAAAGTGACTGCACACAACTTGGATAGTCTGCTGATCAAAACAAAATCAGATGCAAAATTAATGAAAACAAAACAAACATAAGACCTCACAAGCTCCTAGATGTATTTATTGTGCATTGCTTGTCTGTACAGCATTGTGGGAAGACCAGAGTCTGAGAACCAAAAGATAATGCCAACAAAGCAAAAATGACTAAAAGACTATCAAACAAGAAACTAACATCAGAGAACAGAACATTTCACTGGTCACAAAAAGCAGGCAAATTCCTGCACAACCAATATGACTAAAGCATAGAGCAAGCAAGTAGATCTAACAAACCTGCACTCACTCACCCATGCCAACATGTGAAGCAAATGAGATTTGATTGACGCTGTTACGCCAGCAGCTGGAACTGGCTGCTAGGCAACTGAAGACAAAGGCAAGTTGTTCACTGACCACAAAAGACCAGTTGCTGGGTCTTCTTTGGTTGGACAACAGACCACAGCACAAATCGCAAAAAGATTGTGCAGCTGATCATGAACAGGGATGCGCATCGCTTGCAGCCTACGAAAAAGTCCTCTGTACATTTTCACAATGTATTTCACAATCCTTTCAAGACACCCTCACGCACGCGTACAAAACCATCACCCCCCGACACGTCGACACATGATTGCAAGAAATGGGACGCAGTTCCAGCTATATATAGACATGCACACAAGCATATGTGGTAAAACTGCTTGTGCACATGCCAGTGGTAGTTCGAGTGATAAAACGGCTGAGTGATATTCTGCAACATGTATTCTTCAATAATGATGGAAGGGGGTGGTGGGAGGAAGGAACTACTGATTTAAAATGACAGATCTGCTTCAAGTTTTCAACACAACAAAATGACAAATCCATGAGAACACAAATGACTAATCTTGCCCTACACCATTCAGTCTACATATGGCAAGGATCAAATGCATTAAACAATTTTTAGTAATAATAATAAGAAAGCCAAAAAGACGCAACTTCCGAAAGCATTCTGTCAAATCACATTCTTACAAAACGAGGAAAATTGTCACATGAAATATTACATGTATGTACATGAACGAGTAACACTGGAGTTGCTAATAAACAAACATTCTGAAGCAGCAAAGAATCAAAAGTCACAAATAAACTTCACATGTGCAAGACTTTATAATCAATATTCACATGATTTAAAATACTCCGAACATTTAATAATAATTATGATTACAAAGAATACAGACGGAGAAGTGCTCGCCAACAGTTTAACTATGTTAGAACTCGCCCCCTCCCAATACTGTATCCTGCCAACTGCCAAGGTAACCAACATTGTATCTCGTATCCCACCTCTCAAAGCAAAAACAAATGACAGCAAGAAAAAAGCCATACATAAAACCAAGTTCACCTATCTGCTGAAACTAAACATCTATATTCATAATTCTTGTTGGTACTGAACCAAGCAGTTATTTTGACAGTAAAAACACCAGAGAGAACCTTTGTGACGCTTGCCATTCATTCACATCAAGGAAATCAAACAACTCTTAACCCTACCCCCCTCCCCCCAAAAAAAATCAACCTTGAAACGTATCAACTCCTGCCAAACAGTGGTAATGTGAAATGCATGAAAACGTTTCACAAGTTTCAACAGCTGCTGGTTCAGAAAGTAAACACTTTGAAACAAAGATACAAGTAATGGAAGTTCTCAGGTAGCAATGTTGCGATGAAGAGCATATGCTGCCATTATGAAGCACCCTACTTACTCCGGTTAGACCTATTTCTGTTCTCAATCAGCTTACTGCCTCACGCTGTTAGCACAATTGACTCATATTGTCTCCCTTGGACAGGGAAACGAGTTACTTGATACTGACCACCCTGTCAAAAAGAGGTCATGTTTGAGGGAAGCAAGCTCTCCAACACACAAGTAAACGTCTAATTTATGAATGACACACATTAGTATACATGTGAAGAAAAATGGTTAAAAACTAAACTAAACTGGTAAGACAGAAATCCAAATGACAGAATTCACAACTGAGGGCAAAAGTCTGACCAACTCCACACATAAAAGAGGGACTCATCCATCAAAGGGGTCCAGATTTATGTTGTCTGTACCCCACCACAGGGCTTAGATGGAGTTGCTAAGGAGATTATCCGAACAAGTCTGGGTCCCCCCACCACCGGCTGTCTCCCTTCTGACACTGGTTTAAATCAATGAAAGGTCGAGATCAGCCATCTGCACAATGTTGCCCCCAGCACACACACAACAAGCTTTGGCAGTTCTCAAAAGACAGAAATGTCTACAAAAAGGTTACGATGACTACAAAAAGGTTACGATACATCAATCCCACCCCCACCGCAACCGCTGTGGTGTACAGGCATTCATGACCAACAACACTGCGCTGAATCACTAATGAAATGACAAAACGGGGACACACCACTGCCCTTTTCAGAGCAGACTGAGGGGGGCCACCATCACTACCCATTTTAATGCAGAATACGGATGGTGGCAGAATGACAGGGTACCACCACTGCCTATTTCAGAGCAGGATCAGGGGGTGCCCCCTCAGGGTGGTACTTCTGCTCCCCTCCCTGCCCCCGCCAGTACCTCCTTGGGAGACAATTCAGTTCAGCAAGTTTAAGAGCAGCCCTCTGCTGTCTGTGATGCTTCTTCAGTTCAGCTCTTCTTTAATGGTGATACAGACGGTCTCATATTCCCAGAGTCAACTTGCGTCTTGCATCAAATAGCTGACTAATGTTCTCCATTTAAAAAATAAACAGACAAGAATGAAAGAAAACCTTACAAGCTGTACCAATGAGTCAACTTTTCAAAGCAACTAATGATGTAATAGTATTTGAAAAACACCAAAAAAAACACTAGAGAGCAAAGTAATTCCCCCCAAAAAATCATAAAACAAGAGTTAATTCAAACTAATATTTTATATCATCAGGATTGTGTTGAGGTTGGTTTAAAAACTGCTGAACACAACACAGAAAAAGCAAGTGAGCCGCAACAGAGGCTGTTTTCAACAGATAGGCAGTGGAGAGAGAACGATCACAGCGAGCATAACATGACAAATGACTGACTGGCACAAATAATTGATTCAGTGACCACCTCCACTCATGTAGCAAAAAAAAAAAAAAAAAAGGACTAAAACTGGCAGCTGAGCGGATGAAACCAGCCAAGGCAAAAAACTTCATGTACAGGTAAAAAAAGAAAAGAAAAAAAAGAAGACTTCAACATGCTTTGTACAGAGGGGCAGAGCCCCTGAACATAACCCCCCCCCCCTCCTTTACAAACACAGCCACAGAACCCCCCTCCCCTCCCTGCCATAAAGACCAACATTCATGACCACACCACAAAACAGACCCCAGATAGAGACCATTTACCTTGAAGAGAGACCATGCCCACCCTCTTCATTCCTCCCCCAATTTCTTTGAGACCATTACTGATTATAGACCATTATCGATTATCCACAACCACACTCTAACAGACCACCCTCAAAGGCCACCACTCACAGCCACATTCAGCAACCCCTTTAGCTGGATTTCCCCCCTTTGTGTGCTGTATCCTGATACAACTAACCGTCCACACCCTGCTTTACTGGACATGTGCCTTGTTTTGGATTACAGCAGCAATGATATGGGCGATGTGTAAACTCGCAACTACCAAGTACAGGTGGTATGCATAGCCCCACTATCTAGTACAGGCAGCATCTAGCATCACTGCTGTGAATAATGAAGTATGACTGGTGGTATCCAGCCTCACAGCCCTCTTACTAAGCACTCCTCTCAGCTATCTAGCATGGCATCCTGCCTCACACCTGTCTAGTACATGTGGTATCTAGCCTCACAGCTATCAAGTGTGGGCATATAGCCTCACAGCTATCTAGCATGCATGGCATGGTAATCTAGCCTCACAACTATATTGTACAGATGGTATCTAGCCTCAAAGCTACCTAGTGTGGGCGGTATCAGCCTCAGGGCAGATAAAGACAGACAGCCCCTAACCCTGATTTGCTAGAGTTCATTATGTCTGGCTCTCGTTCCACAAGTTGTCAAAAGGCTCCGTAATAGCTAGTCACTTGTGTTTACTTCTAGATCGCAAACCTCCACTGTTTTGCCAACAATGCAACGAGCATGACCTCAAACATGCAATGCCCATTGGGCAATGCATGACACCAGCCACTACAGTTTCAAAGAGTAAGCTTTCTTGGATACTGGGGTGGATGGAGGGGGGGGGGGGGGGGACAGCAATGTCTGGGGCCTTTGCTACCTCTGATGCCAGGCTCCATTTCTGCACAAAGGGACCTATAAAGTCACACTGACACAAATAATCTCACCGCTTTGGAGATGGCAGGCCTAACAGCAGTGATTTTTTCCAAATAAATAATAATGATGACGATAGTAGTGGGAAGAACAAGAAATCTAAATCCAACCAATCAAATGCAGATAATGACATCACTAACAGGAAAAGGACATCACTGACTTTTCATCCACTTCTGAAAAAGTAAAAAAAAAAAAGAAAAAAAAAGACTCCACAAGTCAGAATTTACAATACAGAAAAGGTCAAAAGGAGATAGGAAAAACACACACCCTAAAACAGACCACCACCCAAACAAAAATACACAAAGCAAGGAAAAAACAACCAGATTTCCTAATTTTGCAGGCTATAAGTACAACACTGTTTCAGTGCTGTCTCTCATCCTTTTAAATCTAAGTCAAAATACAAGTACTGTCTTAAAGCAGCCATAGGCTGCCGAGACATGTGACCACTGTTACCATGGTGATGACCTGTATTTAGGGTCTCCATGTAAACAAAGTCTTTTACCTTTTGGGAAAGCATGTATCCAACATTAAAATCCTGCCCTGAAAAACAAAAACATCAACAACGATGGGCAACCCCCCCGAGCAGAGAGATCGGTCATGAAAACAGACACACAGGCAGCAACAGAAGCAAAAGGACCACAAAGGAAGTTGTGGGGGAGTGGATGCCCCCATAATGAGTTAGTGGTTTACAGGTGATGTTGGGAGCAATGGAACTGCAGGGGAAGGAAGGAGGGAACCCAGGCGTTCTCAGCTGGCCATGATGATGGTTCGACGCTGTTTTTCTACTTTCAGTCGCTCCCATCATCGTCGTCCATAATGGCAGCAAACTTGTTGGTGTCCACCCAGTTCTGAAAGCAATGGTAAACTCTGGCATAGTACGTTAAAAGCTGGAGCCATGATTTGCATATATTGTAATAGTATACATCTGCTGTCAATAGCAATATCACTCCTCACCATAAGCATTAATGTAAAACATGTGTAATGAGTGCACTTACTCCCAGTGATGCCACAAGATCCTTGTTCACAGTAAACTGCAGTGGATGGTCAAGTCAACAGACTTTAATCATCGCTTAAAAAGAAAAGAAAAAAAAGTCAAAAGCACTTAAATTGATAATAATAAACAGACATACTGGATTTAAAAAAAAATCCCCACTACAAATTATCACAGCAGAAAACCTACTCTGCAGGTTTCAAAACCTCCAGGCCTGTGGCACTTTGAACAAAGTTGAAAAGCATAGGGAGGAAACGTGTACATCAATCCCATCACCAAAACTCTGTGGCTCCAGCCAAACGTGGCTGACGAAGGCAGGTGGTCCCTTACATGGCTGGTGTCTTGTTACTCAGTCAGACTGCCAGGAGCCCTCAGACTGGATGGGTGCTCACTTACTGAGGTCAATTACACACTGTGCAATCACCCCCAGACCATGAGCAACGGTCAGGCAGAGCAGGTGCTCACTTTACTGAAATCAATTACACACTGACCAACTGATTGATTGATGATCGCTTATATAGCGCTATTCTTCACTCCCTTGAGCAGACTCACTGTTCTTGCATGTGGTTCTACATGAGTGACTAGCTTTATAGCGCGTTCTTTGAATATCCACCGAAGTGGTGTACTTACAGCGCTGGCATGGCTGGTGCCACATGAAACTGCAGCCGTCTCGGTGCAAGTTCTGTGTACACCATACAACCATGCACCATGTCACATCATGCAAAGCCACATACGTAAGGTGTATACGTGTTTTTAGCTGTAACCTGCCACCTGCACTTTCAGCAGAAAGACCAGGACCTTTTACGTGCTACTGCAGTAACACGGGGGGGGGGGGGGGGGGAACGGATACTGAAATAAGAGTTGGCACAGAAAGTCAACCATGGAGAAGAAAAGTCTCCCACTGCTCCTGCAGGGATTCAAACCCATGCCCTTTCAATCATGAGTCTGGCGCTCTAACCACTGAGCTATCCCCACCCCCAAAGCAAAACACACTGTTCTATCGCTTAGGGATCACAGTTGCCATCAAGGCTGAACAGCTGGTCCCCTTAAAAAGGTGCATTTTCTTTTTTGTCCTCTTGGGTAGGACTACAACAGCCATGAGAGCAGCACCACCTATTCCTACCAGTGCATGTTGTATTTCCAGATGTCCAAACAATGGTACAGCTGCCAGCGTTTGGTTAGTTAGTTAGTTAGTTTGAGCTTTGAGCCGAGGGTTGTATCAGGGCTAACCAGTGTCTGAGGTTTTCAACATGTGCAAAGATGTTGATGCATGCGATTGCACACAGGAGCTGTAGAGATACATCAAGTGAGTGTGCACTAAAAGCTGGTTCTGGGACAAAAGTCCTGTGCCACACTGGGGACTGGAACCCATGTCAGCACTGCCTCTGGCTTTGGGGTCTGATGCTCTACCAAGTGTAGACACTGTGGATCAGCGTTAAGAGCACACTCACCGGCCCTGGGCCTTGGTCCAGCTTAGGCATGTCCGCTATTGTCTTGGGGAGCTGCTTCTCCTTTCCATGCCTGTGGAGGAAAAGCAGACAATGAAAAGGTGCACTCGCCAACCTCACTGCCTCGTGCAGTCAGCCTCACTGTGCCGCACAGTCATTCACACCACCTGTTTGCCAAGTCGTGTCATTTTCATAGTCAGAATGTCTTGGCTGCAATGCTGTTACAATACACGTTTGCCAAGTCATGTCATTGTCATAGTTGGAATGTCTTGGCTCCATCATGTTTTGAGATGAAAAGTCATTCTGAGAGCATGGGCCAATTCAACATGATTTATATTCCACGGCATATGCATAATCATTGTTCAAAGATGCAGACACCACCACTTAAGTGCAACACTTCCGCGTTTCAGAGGAAAACTTGCACTCATCCAGACATGACACATACCCAGCTTGCCACATTAATTATGCACATAGACATGACAACAAGGACAAAAATACTTCTGGAAGTGAAAAGTGTTTCGGTGTCAGAATGCTATTTTACTGTTTTAACAGATGATCTAGCATAACTATGCCTTTGAAACTGGCTAGTAACATCCCTACATCCAACATCAATTTACACTGAAATTAGCCCCCCTCCCCCAGTTAATAAAATGAGTGAACTAACATCCCTAATTTTATGAGCATTTGTGCTAGTTAAGCCCTCCATATACTAGGTTGTTACATGAGCTACACACTTTGGACTCAGCCAGCATCAATTACAGTTGAAATAAAAATCCATTCTACACACACATTTATGTGTATCATCTTTTCGACATAGCACCAAAGAGGAAACTACATGTAAGTGGTAACGACAGTGAAGGCACTTTAACAAGCCCAACAGTAGCCATCTACCGAACATTCTCCCAGCCCAGAAATGAAACACTACCATAGTTTTTCAGCAACAATATTCATCAATACAGGAGAACAAGACACATAAACACTGATGGACAAACGAGCCTCTCTCTCTCTCTCTCTCTCACGCATTTTGTGATTTTAACCCAGTTGGGCACTGTTTCCCACGGGAAGGTTGAAGAAGGAAAAGCATGGAGGTGATGATGTTGGTGAGGTCTCTGTGCACAAACCTGAGACAGTCTTAAAGGTTCTACTTCTGGCTAGTGATGTTACTACAGTCTTCTAGTACTGCATTAGTTTATGGTGGTATTCTATAATCATTACTGGGATGGTCAGACAAACAGAAGACTGGGTTTTAATAACTGGTCAACCAGGATGGCTATATCAGGGTGATCTATACCAGGTGGTGATGAAGTGTTTGCAGTATATACTGTACACTTGTTAATCAACAGATCAAAATGAACATTAGATGATCAAAATGTCCACTGATGTGACACTGGTCAAACATTCAGAGTGAGATGAAAACAAAACTGCAAAAAGCAATCAAAAAAACACACCCCAAAACAACAAAGCAAACACTAAAGCAGTAAAACGCTATACCGTTTGTGTGAGGGCGCCTCATCACGACGATCATAACGTCGACCATCTTGCCTGCCTGAACTATACCCACGACCATAACCACCGCGACGACCTGCCATGCGCACGCACGCACACAGTAATTACGTTATTAAATAAGTCATTACATCACTAAAACCTCACTTGAAGCATCACAACACAAGTCCAAGAGCAGCAAACACCACCACTAAACAGAAAACACACACAGATACAGCTACAACATGCATTTTTTGTTCACCACCATACCTAACAACAGATAAGTGGGCATATCCCCTGC
The DNA here is from genome assembly GCA_963584105.1 of Alviniconcha strummeri. NCBI lineage: Eukaryota > Metazoa > Mollusca > Gastropoda > Provannidae > Alviniconcha > Alviniconcha strummeri. The sequence continues at coordinate 8,730,612 of OY757553.1, read as the reverse complement.
ATCTTTACAGAAGTCTGGTCTACACAAGTTAGCAGTGGCAACCTCCAAAGCAAACAAGAAGTGCAAATGCTGAAGCGACATACTTTCAAAGAATTATTATTTGGTACCTAAAGTGTTAAATATATTACAACCTCGTCCATAGACATATATATATATGTATTTGACAACCATACACAAATTTCACCCAGATGAGATAAAAACTGGCCAAAACGCACAATATTCAGTGTCCACAACCGTTTAATGCCACTGCAAGTGGTGTGGACAGGTAAAGCTCAGTAGGCACTGCCACTGTGCAAAGTCTCATACATCACATTTACAGTGTCCACAACTGTTTAATGCCACTGCAAGTGGTGTGGACAGGTAAAGCTCAATAGGCACTGCCACTGTGCAAAGTCTCATACATCACATTTACAGTGTCCACAACTGTTTAATGCCACTGCAAGTGGTGTGGACAGGTAAAGCTCAATAGGCACTGCCACTGTGCAAAGTCTCATACATCACATTTAGTGTCCAAGAAAATCACAATGAAAATTGTAAAAACAAAAGAGAAAATCACAATATTACAGTTTCTGCCATGCCTGCACGGCCAGCCAGACCAACACTGATCATTAAACAGATTCACATTTCTGTATGCACATCAAAGACTGCGCAATTCTTGAGTCAATTTTAACTTTGGTCTCCAAGAACGGTGACCTGCAATTTTTCCCCTGGTGATGGTATTTACACAAAGGGAATCAAAACCTCAGACCAACTAAAATCAGTCAACCAGCAGACTCTTTCCACCCTGAGCTGCACAGTGATAAAAGAGGACTCATATGGGACCCACCTAGGAAAAGCCAAAGGTGCTCACAGTCACAAACACACAAAGAAAACATTGATGGACGCCAGGAACACATCTACACAACAGACAAACATTACAGAATGTTTCCAGGCATACAAGATACAAGAGATAGCCTGTGCTGCTGCAGTCTATTTCATTCAGTTCACTTTACACCCAGTCAGTCAGTACAGTTACATCAGGGTGAGTCTCTCTGCCAAGGATGAGTCACCTATCAGCCAGCACAGGGTACCCCTTATCCACCATGGGTCACCCATTACCCAGCATGGTCACCATTTACATGCCCAGCAAATCTTTCTGCCAGCATGGGGTACCCTTTACCTCGCATGGGTCACCCTTTGGCCAGCATGTCTTGCCCAATGCCTAGTATGGGTCAGTTTGGCCACCATGGGGCACCCCTTACCCAGCACGTTACCTTTTACCCAGCATGGGACACCCTTTGGCCAGCATGTGGCACCTTTTACCGAGCATGGGTACCCTTCGGCCAGCATGTTTTGCCCGATGCTTAGTATGGGTCACAATTTAGCCAGCATGGGGTACCTAGGAATGCTGGTCATTCTTCAGCCAGCACGAGGTACCCATTACCCAGCATAAGTCAGCCTTCGACCAGCAGGGGGTACCCATTACTTGGCATGGGTCAGCCTTCAGCCAGCACGGGGTACCCATTACCCAGCATGGGTCAGCCTTCAGCCAGCATGGGGTGCCCATTACCCAGCATGGGTCAGCCTTCAGCCAGCATGGGGTGCCATTACCCAGCATGGGTCAGCCTTCAGCCAGCATGGGGTACCCATTACTCAGCATGGGTCAGCCTTCAGGCAGTATGGGGTACCCATTACCAAGCATGGGGTCATTCTTCATCCAGAATTGGTCCCGCCTCCCCCCCTCCTTTTTAAGGCCTGGGTTCAACTTTACCCACCACAAAACCAAGGTGTACCACTGGGGACATTACCATCTTGCCTCCAAGCACTCACTTTCTTCTGATGAGCGTCGGTCATCTCTCCTGTAGGAGTTGTGAGAGTTGCGGTCCTCTTGACTTCCTGTGCTGCCAGACGACAGCTGCAACGCCACATTTTTACCACTTTAAAATACAGGGCAAACCCAAATTAGTTATTGACATCCGCAACACCTTAAAATAAAAACAAGCTTTCCACACCAAACCCCAGTTTCCGACATGTGTAACCCTATATACCTGCTTTTCCCCCCTCAAATCAATGCAGGGCAACCCCTAGCACCACTACTGCCCCGTCACTGACTCTACAGCGCCTCACACAATCTTCCAATACAAAGAAACCCCATGACTGAATCATACTATTAAGGTGTGCAGCACAACCGTAAGATTCCTACACTTATCACCACAACCTGTAGTCTTAAAGCATAGACAGCCCCACCATAATGAGGCTCCTTCCGTACAGGGCAGCCCCACAGGTCCTGGCTGGCCCAGCACTGATCACTATAGTCACATTTTTCATGCAAGTCACAGAACTTTGGGCAAGGAAGAGGAACATGATGGCCTATTGAAGGAATGACAGTAACAGAGTACTTAACGACAGTCATTAAAGGAAAAGGAGCAAAAATGTCTGCGGTAAACCCATTTGAAAAAACAACAACAGGACAGTGGGTGTGCTATGACAAGGGAGGTAGAACAAGAAGTGAATATAAAACACGGAAGGAATGCAAATAGCAACAAAGGGAGTTATCTTTCAATACAGAGCCTCCCAGATCCCTTTTAACCATAATAAATCATAATTAAAGTATTTATAAAGCACAAAATCTTGTTTGTAGACTATTCCAAGCACATATATACATACACACACACACAGGCACCTGCAGACACATGCAGACTACACAAAGCTTAATTTACACACAACTCAAAAAACAGGAAGCCAACACAGACCTGAAACAGAGGAAAGCAATGTTTTACAATGCCACCATTTACTGACATACAGCAGCCCTGATCAGAGGCTGGTGACACTGCTTTTACTAGTACCTTACTGTCTCAAGCCACAATGTTAAGCAAGGCACCTGTTAAGGGGAGACTGGCCAGTCAAATTTTGGTCCCAAAATGTTCCAGAACAGGTTTTTGTTTTTTTCCAGGTTTGGGTTCCTAAACAGGCCTATTTTCATCTAAGTCAGTATTTTTATGATATATGTTTGATTTTTATGCAAATGAAAACATTCTTTGAACCTTAGTGTGTTTGTTTTTGTCCTGTGGCCGATCATTTCACTGAAAAAACACTCCATTTCATCCCTTGGTTACGGGGACTTTTTACCCAAAACTCAGCACATGTTGCCTATCAAAATGCTCAGTAGCTTCTGACCTTCAAAATGACGTCATGACCCAGTGGGAACTTCCACTGATGAAGGCACAAAGGGTTTGAAAAGGCGGGAAGGGTATTCCAACGGAAACTTCCTAATTTGGATCGAGTCGTTTCTCATTGGTCGGATTTCAAAGAGTGACCTCATTATATAGTCATCGGTGCTGCTGCGCATGCGTAGTTCACAAATGAGAGTTCACGGACATTCCCGAACAAGCCACTTCCTGTCAAACTAGTCACTTCCTGTTTGTTGCAGACAACAAATCGAACATACGTTTGCAAATCTCCTGAGCTACAAAACTGATTTCTATGCGATAATTATGCCTTCAAAGAAGCGTAAGACTATTGCTGAAGCAAACATTGGTAAATCTACCAGGAAAAGGAAGCAGCATATGCATGGACTGGCCGATAAAAAAGAACGAAGGCTAAGGAAAGTAGTTCGACAACTGGCGAAGCTGTCAAGCATTTTGCTACAGCCGATGGACTGGCACATTCTAGTGCTTCGGTGATGGTTTCCAACGACTCTCGCCGAGAGAATCATCATCGGCAGTTGATCATTGCAAGTTTACTTTCATTCAAACATTACACAAACCCATAGACTATAGAAACAAGTTTCATTGCATTTTTCTTCATTGTACCGATGTTTTTCGGATGGCAAATCTTTATTCACGTTTTTCTCATTTCGGCGTTTATTGGCTATGGTGATGTTGGGAGGAACATGATATCTCCGCCAAACCTGAAGCTATTACAATAAACAAACATTGTCTGTGGAGAGAATTGAATGCTCTAGGATTTTATTTGAGGATTTTTTATTCTATGGCATATTAAATTTGCAAGATGGTTTTAAAAATTAAATTCTTATGTGTCACCCTAATTTTTCATGGTAACCTCAGTTGGTGGCCCATATTTTTGGATCAAGAACGTTTACAAGAAAAATGGTAAATAGATTCACAGAATACAACCCACAGATCACAATAAAAGAATAAAATGTAATGAAAGTGATGTCAATGTTGAGATATTTTCTTCCTAATGGGGGTGATATTTTACTGAATTTCACACATACCATGGATTTTTTTGCCGAATGGAAAGCTGCAGATAGTGAAAACAACTTTTTATACCATTTATTCTGATTTTTGTACTATAATAATCAATTTAAAATGCATAACAACTTTAAACAAACAAAAAGTAAAAGAACTGGCCAGTCTCCCCTTAAGAGTCCAATTTTAGGATTACTTCCAGCTGTCATACTCTTCACAACATGACAAACTCCACTGTTGAAATCCCCAAAGCCAGAGGGCATTGGCCAACCCTCACTCACCTGCCGCGCAGGCTCAGCAGGGCGGCCTCCAGCATCACTGCGGGGTCGAGACCATGCATTCTCTTTGGGGGGTGGAGCTGGCACCATCTTGCGCTCCTCCTTCGCTGGGGGTCTGGAATCCTTCTCAGCAGAGTGGGAGTCGTCTGATGCACGGGAGGTTTCGCTGTCTCGTCGGGACGTGCCTGTCATCAGAGGTCAAGGCCGTTACTGGAGACGTTCATTATGCAACAGCAACCCACTGTCAATTACAATATATACAACAGCTCCCAACCGAGTGATAGCAACCAGCCAGTTTACTGCTGTAGCTGTTCAAAATGTTTCATCAACTGGAATTTACTCTAGAACTGTTTATGTGATGCCTTACTATAGGGTTGCTTATTACAAGACGCCAAATGAATAGCTGCTTATTACCATAAGCACCAGCTGACTGGTTTTACCACTGGAGCTGCTCATCATGTCATATCCACACACTGGTTTTGCTGCTGGAGCTCCTCATCACATGACATCCACAGACCAGTTTTACTACTAGGGCGGCTCCTTATGTGACATCAACTGACCGGTTTTACTGCTGGAGCTGATCATTGTGTGATATCAACTGACCGGTTTTACTGCTGGAGCTGCTCAGGCGCCTCTCCCGGCCGGTTCCTCTGCTGCCATCTGACCGATCTGAGTCTCGGCGAGGGCGTCCACCTTCCCGTGTGTCTTTCATTTCCCGTACGTCCCTGTAGCTGCTGGAGAGAGCATCAGTCACACATGTAGTGGGCACACACACAAGGATACACTGTATTGTCATACCAGCCACACATGTAGTGAGCACACACACAAGGATACAGACACTGTCTCAGTCACACATGTAGTGGGCACACACACAAGAATGATACAGACACTGTCTCAGTCACACATGTAGTGGGCACACACACAAGGATACACTGGATTGTCATACCAGCCACACATGTAGTGAGCACACACACAAGGATACAGACACTGTATCAGTCACACATGTAGTGGGCACACACACAAGGATACAGACACTGTATTGTCATACCAGTCACACATGTAGTTAGCATATACACAAGGGCAATACAGATACTGTATGGTATCAGTCACACATATAGTGAGCACACACACAAGGATACAGACATTGTATTGTCACATCAGTCACATATGTAGTCAGCACACACACAAGGATACAGATACTGTATTGTCATATCAGTCACATGTAGTGAGCATACACACAAGGAGGATACAGACACTGTATTGTCGTATCAGTCACACATGTAGTGAGAGCACACACACAAGGATACAGATACTGTACTGTCATATCAGTCACACATGCAGCGAGCACACACACAAGGATACAGATACCATAGTGTCATATCAGTCACACATGTAGTGAGAACACACACACACAAAGATACAGATAATTCAATGTCAGTCATGTAGGTTGTGCCAAGGGCAAAATACAGTGTAAATCAGCATAAAGACTGCAGACAATAGCAAGGGCAATAACTGAATGGCTAAATAATCCAGACATGAGGCATCCTCACACAATGTTGCTTTAACCCCAACATTCTGGCCAGAGTCAACAGGACATCAATAATGAGTCAGTAACCTGCAGCTAGAGCAGGACAGGAACGCAGAAGTAATAAAAAATGAAAATGCAGAGCCCTCATCCTTTCCTAGCAGAGAAGCCTCGAGTTAGGATAGAAGAGCAAACCAATCCCTAAATGTAACCACTCAAACCTTTCCATCAGGTAGTTTTGTTCCCCCTCAGCCTCAGGTTAGAACACAACAGCAAGCTCGTTACTAAAGTAATCACTCTAATCTTTCCCTCAGAAGAGCCAAGCAGTCACTTTTTGGACCCCAAACATAGCTTCATCGCAGGTCGACAAATGCCCCAAACTAGGTTCGTGAAGCAAATGTTTGCCCAACTAAGAACGGGCTTGAGACTAAGAGTAACCACTCTAACCTTTCCCTCAGGTAATTTGTTTTCCCCTCAGCCTCAATTTAGCACAGAAGAGCCAACCAGCTGCCAAGATTAAGAGTAACCACTCTAACCTTTCCCTCGGGTAATTTTCTTTCTCCTCTGATGTGAAATGGGAGGCGGCATCCAGCTTCTTCATCTTCTCTTCAATCTCACGCTCCTTGGCTGCTGTGTCAACTGGTTTGGCAGAACCAAAGATGGAGGACTGACGAGAGGCCTCGGAGGGAACTTTTTCCACAGGCTTGGTGCGGGGCTGCAGGTTGAGTCGTGGACGTTCTCGTGCGGTTTCTGTTGAGTGGCAATCATGAAGATAATGACGCAAACAGCACAAACCACAAGTAGATTATTACAATTGTTCTGGGGGAAAACACACTAAAAGATGCTCTTAAAAGTTCAGTAATTGTCATTTCCTAAGGTTTTCACATATGCTCCATCTATAACATGAAAACAAAGTTAAAATTTGTAGAAAGTGATGTCATTTGGTCATCAGAAAGAACATGACTGATAGCAATACCGAACAATCAAAACTAGAAGGTTCATGCAGGCTGCACGACCTCTTTCCAAACTAGGATTTCAGACAGCCAGTAGAACAACCCACCCTGGTCAAAACTTGCAAACTCAGTATGTCATCACCACCATCTTGTAGGCTACAAGCTAGGTTAAACCAAATCACCCTGCCTCTATATCAAAGTCTTACCTTGGCTGCCATCTCTGCTGCCACTCTTCTCGCTTCTATCTTCCCTGTATGCACAAAACAACAAGGCAAGGTTCAGCTAGAAAGATATCACTGTCATTTCAACACACAAATCAGACCATGCTCACCTCTCTCACTACTTACTGTCTTCCCTGAGTGCACACACACAAACACGGCAAGGTTCAGCTAGAATGATATCACTGTCATTTCAACACACAAATCAAACCCTGCTCACATCTCTCGATACTGTCTTCCCTGTATGCACACGCACACACACAGGAAGGTTCAGCTAGAATGCTACCTATGTCATTTCAACAGACCCCCACACACCTCTCACTACTGTCTTTCTTGTGAATGCGTACAAAAAGTGTGCTAGTGTACAACACAAGGTACGGCTCAACTAAAATGCATTTTCAGCACACCAAACACAGCCCCTGCTTCTACCCAGCCTTCTCCCTCCTGTACATACACACACACATGCATGCAGTGGCATACACACACATCAGGCCAGGTGCAAACAGAATACTATCTCCATGTAAATCACAGTCCCTGCTTCCATCTCCCTCTTGCATACAATCACAACTGAACAAAGCAAGGTTCAACAAAAAAAACTGTCCACAGGGAAATACTGACATGCCTTGCGGAATAGCAACCCATACTTCTTGTGGGAAAATTTGCCATTTAACACAGTCAACCATACAGTATACCCCAGCCAATCTGCTTTCTTTTTTAGGGTTATCATTTCCACTCACGCAATAGTGACAAGGGCAGCTGCTGGACAAAGCCAACACACCTACAGAACCAAATTCACTGCAGTTTGTTTACAATGCTAACACATGGGATGAAACCTCCCCACTGAGAAACCAACAGCAACAACAGTCTGCTCAGCTCACCTGTATGATGGCCGACCACCTTCATCGTCACGACGATAGCCACCATCTCGACGACCTCCATAACCTGAAATGAGGGTGGTGGTGGATGAAAAAAAGAAGAAGTATTTATCTGGTATAAAATGAAACATGTGACATACACTTCTGATTTTCTGAAGCAAGGTCTTCAGGTTTTTCATGTTCAGCTACCAGGTACTACCACAAATTTTCACATTCGAGTCTATACACAACAAAAATCACATTTGCTATCTGAAGATAGCATCTTTGTAAATATTCTTTGTAAAAAATCTCAACAAAAGACAAGACAATTTGCTATGCATAAAATACTCAACTTTGCCTGATTTTTGTACAACTCTGTCCAAAACAACAACAAATATCATGCGTCAAGGCAGCATGTTGTTTTCTTCCAGATTACTGGGGATAAAAAGTCTCAAATTCCAACACTGAGATTTAGTAACACAGAAAGCAAAAAATAATTCCCCATATGTTCCCCTTCAGGCCAAAACTGCAGAGTCTGACGTAAGCAATTTTACCCATCTATCACACAGAATCTTCATTTAGTCATTAACTAACACTTTGGGAATCACTGCATAATTCCACAACCTCAGCTTCAATTATCAGTTCAAAAAACAAACTCTTCGAAACAATGACTCTGAATGATTTTAAGCACAATCTCTTCTGGTCAGGACATTAGACACAGACAGGAATGAGAAACAGTTTAGCTATGCAGAGAAGACGAATTCTAGGCTGTGTGCAGTAAGTTAAAACAACTCACCCCTCTCATCGTATCCAGAGCGACCACCATAGCGGTCATTGAATCCACCACCACCCCTATCTTCGAAGCCACCTCCACGGCTCCTGTCTCCGCCATAGCGATCATCCCTACGACCAAATCCACCTCCATCGCCGTTGTTGCGATCGCGGTCACCATAACGACCACCACTTCGGTCACTGAATCCTCCAGAACGATCCGAGAACCCCCTGTCCCTGTCACCAAAACCACGACGTTCTCCAAAGCTGTCTCTGTCACCAAACCCACTGCTGCGATCTCGATCGCCATAGCGTCCACCACTTCGGTCACTGAATCCCCCACCTGACCGATCAGAAAAGCCTCTGTCCCCATAACGATCACCCCGGTCACCGAAGCCTCGGCGATCCCCAAAGCCACCACCTCTGTCATCAGCTGAAACACACAGGGGGTCATGTGACAACCAACTATCAAACAGGAGCCCAAGCCAATGCATACACCCCCCCCCCCCCACCTTTTTAGTTGTTGTTGTTGTTGGCATTGATGCGCATGCTGCAGTAAAAATGTGCATAAGGCAAATTTCAGTCATAAATGAACAGTTTGCTTTGCGTTCTTGTTAGTTCCTTTCCCATTCAGTGCGTTATTGGATCAATGCCAGTGTGCCAACTGATCAATGCCAGTGTCAATGGAATAATGACAGCGTCAGTGGATCAATGCTGTGTCATCTGATCAATGCCAGTGTGTAAATGTATTGATGACAATGTCAGCGGACTGATGTTAGTGTGTCAAGCGATGAATGCCAATGTGTCAACAGATCAGTGCCATTGCATCAGAGTGGACCAGGACGTGTCACACAGTGTGTCAATGTCTATCCCCAAAGGAGGACAAAGTAAACATGCAATACGCACACACACAAACACCCCCCAAAACCCTGTACTGAATGTCAACAGATCAATGCCACTGTGACAACACGATTGTGTCAGAGTGGATCAGGATATGTCAACACAATTGTGTCAGAGTGGATCAGGATAATGACAGTGTGTCAGTGTCTATCCCCAAAGGAAAAATAAACATGCAAATCACAGACACACACAAACAAGAACACCCCCAAAACCCTCTACTGCTGAATGTCAACAGATCAATGCCACTGTGTCAGAGTGGATCAGGATAATGACACAGTGTGTCAGTGTCTATCACCAAAGGACAAAATAAACATGCAATACACAGACACACACAAACAAGAACACCCCCCAAAACCCCGTACTGCTGAATGAAGGAGGGTCTCGCTTTCTCCAGTCTCCCTCTGTGCGGTTTGGGTCTCCCCCTCCTCGCCAGTCATCACGATCTGTGCAAGGAACAAAATCACAGTCACAGCATTTCTCTCACGTTCAGGCTTCAGAACAAACAAGCAAAAATCAATCAATCAAAATGACTGCAACATAAAGATCACCACAATCCTTTGATTTTAACATCCCATCAACCACAGGAAGAAAAGGGGCATCAGGACCAAATAAAGTCAGTGTGAAATACCAGAGCAGAATGTAACGTTAAAGGGCACACAAAGACCAAAGAAAATCACAGTTAAAGTACCTCTGTAACAGCATGTAACATTAGGACCAAACAAAGTGAGACCACTAAAAGCTGCCAACCAAAGACGAGACTCACAGATCTCTTTTCTGAATTCAGCAAAGTGATACGCTCAAAATCAAATCTTGGGTCATCCCACAAGCGGCAAGTGGAGATAGTTCAGTTGGTAGAGCATCCAACCGAAAAGCCAAGTGCAATACTGACTTTCTTACAGAGTCTGTACAGCCCCAGAGTGCAATTGTAAGCATCAACATCTGTGTGCACATTAAAAATCCCACACTTGTACTGTGGTAGCCATACCATTGTTTGCACACACAAAAATACTATGCAAACTGATTAGGAATGGGTAGCACTGCTCTTGTGGCTGCTCTGCCTTACCAGGTAAGGGGATCCGAGTTTCCCACAAGGGACATGGAAGTACTTTAAAAAAACAGTCTGCTGTATGGGCATACAGCAGACTGCTTTCAAAAAAAATACTTCCTTGTCCCTTGCAGGAACTTCAGTTCCTTTCTTGGATGCAAGCAATAATTTCAATTTTGATAAAAAAAAAAAAAAAAAGTAACTACAACAGCAAACTGACCGCTGCGGCCGAAATTGTCGCCACGCTCACGATCACCTCCACTTGATTCCGCAAGATCCACACGCAGCTTTCGACCAGAGAACATCTGCAGAAGATAACATCCACACAATTGCAGACCATGACACAAAGCTTCTCACCTCCACACATCCAGGGAGTAAAGGTACAAAATGACATTCACAATCACACCACACCACAATGAAACTGCCATCAACATTGTGGACATTCACTGCTGATGAAGATGATGACTACCTCTTGGAGCTGCAAAACCTCTACACACAGCTTAGGAGCTACAGTGTAACTAGATACAGGTTTAGAAACCAAAAATCAAGACTAAATGTCATTGTCAACTGCCATTCGTGTGTGTGCACTGGACTCTTCCAGCCCCTACACTCTGCTAACAAGGGTCATGCCCATTCACTTTTTGTAGCAGAGCATGGAGCATGGAGCTCTGTCCACAAAAATGACTGTCTTTTTTTTAAAAACTGTGTGGGTTATACTTAGAGAAAAGGACACTTGGCTGTACTGTCCTGCCTACACAGAAACAGAACAGGTACAAATGGACAGTTTCCCCATTTGAGTAGAGAAGCGGGAGGGACACTAATGAGCTGGTCCAGTCAACACAGAAAGGGATAGAGCAGGTGCAGACTGAGTTTTTGTTTCTTTCTTTCTGTTTGAGTGGAGGAGGGGGAGGGGAGCTAGCAAGGTGGGAACAAACCCAGAACTTGATGAAGAGGCATTTCCCCAGTCAACGCTCTAAACATGCAAGGGAAGAATACATTTCACAGGGGCGACTGATGTAGTTTATTTCCACATAGCAGAAGCTGTGGGATCTAAGCAAAGTTTTGCTGGTATCATCAAGGGACCACCATAGGCTCTAAACCGTAACCTGGGTGCCAAATTAGCCAGCTTTCAGTCACTACTACTGGTCCAGTCAACAGGCTGTTGCATAAAACTAATAATGTACATTTATCATGCACTCATCAATGCCATGAGCGCTCACATCATACATGTTAACCTAAATACAATAGTGTATACACACACAGAGGACTGTGCTATCAAAACAATTTACACATGGTATTATATGGAAACACACACACATGACTAGCAGAAACTGGGTATTGATATTAGTTGGGGTGGAAATACTGTGAGAGGAGGAAGGTCTTCAGTTTGGCTTTAAAAGATGACAGGGTTGAGCAGTGTCTAAGGTCTTGGGAGTGAATTCCAAATGTGGGGTCCAAAGCAAGAGAAAGTGTGAAAGCCATGAGTCATGTGTTTGTATTGCTAGATTTTCAGTATGCAGGTGTCAGAAGTGTAGTTTATGAGATGGAGTGGAGACATGTAGCAGTACCAGAACTATTTACAGCACTGAAACACAAACGACTTTATATTTAATGCAATGTGAAATGGGAAGCCAGTGCAGTTTTTCCAGGAGAGGTACTGAGTGGTGGTTGCAGGGTGCCAAAAGAACGAGTCTTGCAGCAAAGTTTCGAATTTTCTGGATAGGCTGGATGACAGAATTAGGTGTACCCATAACAAGACAGTTGCAGTAGTCAAGCTGTGAGAGGATATAGGAAGTAACAAGAGTCTTGGATGCATCTTCAGCAAGAAACCTTTAGCTTGAACTAATGCGTTTAAGCTAAAAATAAGCAGTTTGACAGATTTTTATGACGTGCCTCTTCATGGACAGGTCTGAGTCAAGAATGACTCCAAGGTTCCTGGCTGAATCAGAGAAGGGGATGTTGTGAGAGACAAGAGTAACCAAGACAGGGAGAGAAACAGTGGAAGATTTCAAGGAAGACAAAAAGGCAAATACATAATAAATACTGCACATAAAGGGACAGCAAACACACAGTGCTGGAATATCAAACCAGAAGCACAACAGTCCAATGTCTTACCTCTTCATTGACGCTGAGAGCATTGATAAGAGCTTCTTTGGTGGCAAACTCCACATAGCCAAACCCACGCTGGCGCCCATTCTCATTTGGTAAACGCACATTGGACACCTGTAGAACACACCCCAAAAATGTATATATGTCTAGAAGCATCCCCTTGCAGCATTAGCAAAGAGTCACTGATCGGTTCATCAATGCTGTTCAAGTCCACGATGGTGGTTCATGCACATGGTACTGATTTGAGAAGCAGGTAAACAGGACCAAAACAACAGCATAGAAAACAAAATTAGGCAAATAACAGAAAATGTTTGTTTTCTCTCTCTCTCACAATCTGATTTCGTGTTTTCCCGAGAAACCAACACCCACAGAATGAGGATCAAACTTAAAGCATGTACCAGAAGAAACCAATGAAGAGAAAAGAAAGCTGAGCAGTGTTGAATGCAATTCATGGCTAAAATCACCTCATGTTTTATGCACTCAAAAACATCCTTTGCATGATTTTGCATTTCTGCTCAAGTATTTTTAAAAACACACACCCACCAAGCACTGAACACAAGTCACTGTACCTCTAAATTGCGCCCTTCAAAAAATTCTGCTATCTTCTCCTCAGACACATCATAGGCAAGGTTTCCTACAAATGCAGTGTATGGCGGTCTGTCCGGAATACGGTCCACATCCACATCTGGTCCACGTGCTGCCTTAGGAGCCGTCGGCAGCTTGGAGCGGTCAAACAAGGGGCGAGGATCATCTCCATCTGATGGTCAATGCAATGTCAAAAACAATATCTTACTGGCCCAATATATCATCTGGAAATCAGTCATGTAGCATTAAAAAAAAAAGCATCATAGGAGCCTCCAACAAAGATTTTTGTCCCTTGTGCTTCATCATTTAAGGGGAAATTATACACACATACCACAGTATCAACACACGCAAACAAATGATGTGCATTGTTAAAAATCCCATGCTCACCTATCAACACAACTCAGAGAAGCCCTAACCTAACAGCCAGAGGCATGAAAACAGCAGCACAGTAATCAGAATGATGACAGTGGTAACAACAAAAATCAAATCCAGATCACTAAATATGACACCAGGCTTCCAGTGTCTTCCAATCACACACTAGTCTCCTCACCACCAGTGCCTCACGCAGAGGACTAGACACTCTGTCCAATGCCCTGCTCTTCCAGTTCCAGACTCACCATCCACATCAGCATTCTCCATCTCTGCCGCCCAGCTGCTGCTGCTGCTGGTTGTCACAGGGGTTGGCACCGACCCATCCTCATTCTGTAAAAACTCAGTCAGAGACTGGGTTTTACCCTTCGACTTTGTTTTCTTTTTTCCAGCTGCAACATAGTATTGTGGCACTGCCTGAAGTGGAAGCAAGACATTGCTCATTAAACAAGAAGAGCTATAAGTTTTACACTAAGATGACTAGCATTCAATTAAAGTGTAAAACTGGAGAAAAAAACACACACAAAGTGTTTATTATCTTGCTTAAATGCATGCTACAGTCACATGAAGTAAACTGCGAGTAATCTTTTTAGTGTATAGCAACCATACAATGATTAACACAAGAATCTGAAAATCACAATTTGCAGTTTATGCTGGAGTTTCTGACAATGATACACCCGTAACCTTGAAACAAGGCCAAGGTATGAATCACCAGACAAGAATGAAAGCCATAATCACACAAAGTTTGAAAGACCTCATGAAAAGAAACCAGTGTCCAAAAAACACACAACATCACAATGTTAGTTTTTGCAAAACTGGTAAACATATTAAATGTTATTTCTCTTAAACATTATATGCATGTTACATTACTATAGCAATTAATGAAGCAGCAGCATCAATCACAATCTTGTGACCTCTAAGAACTGGCAAACTGAAGATCTGGTATATATATAAAGTTTCACATGAATTGGGATGTCACCCAGACTTAAAACAATCAAACTACAACTTGTACAACTAGGAAAATGTTTTTTTCCACATGGTCATAATTAAAGCACTGATTTATAAAATACAAAAAAGCCAGATCATCTACAACAGAGCAGATTGGGAAGTTCTTGAATAAAATCATCAGTGCTGAAGTTGTCAAAAGTAAAACAAGTTTACCGTCAGTCCCTGAACAGACATCAGAACGCTCAAGGTCATTTGAAGTACAGAGAACTGAGAAGCCCTTGACGTGAACTACACAAAAATAAAACTGCTCAAACAAGAATTATTATTTTTAATCCCCATGGATGATTTTTTGCTTTTATTCAGTCACCTCATTAAAAAGTAATTTTGGGCAAGAAACTTTTGCAATGCCAGCCAGCTAATCTTAAAGTGCTCCAATGTACTGCATTATATGCTGTAAAATATTTCACAAATCAGATTGCTTTCTTGTATTTTGCATGTTAGGTCAAAATGTTACAGCGGGGAAGAGGGAGGGAAGGGGACAAGTGATTTGGGAGTGATTGTGCCTGTGGTGATCACTAGAGGGAGGAAGGGAAGATGGGTTTTTTTCAAGAATGACTGTGCCTGCAACTGTCGCTAGAACTTACAAGATATATAAGAACGCTGGAGCTGTGGAAAGGAAAGGAAATGCTGAGGTTATGTAAAGAGAAGGAAATGGTGGCATTATGTAAAGAGAGGGAAATGCTGACGTTATGTAAAGAGGAAAATGCTGGCATTATGTAAAAAAAGGAAATGCTGGCTTTATGTAAAGGGGGAACTGCTGGGGTTATGGAAAAAGAAGGAAATGCCGGCTTTTTGTAAAGGGGGAAATGCTTAAAATTTTAAGTTGAACAATCAGCTTTCATTCATGTGCCCTGTGCTTGAATATTTTACAGTGATGCAATCACTGTTTCAAGCAAATTTTCATTAATAGGACATCATAAAAACATTCTGCAATAATTTTATCACATTATATATTTTAAGTTACACAGTAGTATGTCTGTATGTAGTGTATGAGCAATACATCCCAATAAATTTCTGTTCACCTTTCCAACACATGGCTTTAACCTGGACAAAGGCAAAGCATGCAATGGTGTAGTTAACCAGCAGTAGCACTTGTGCTTTATTATCAGTCTTCTTTCATCCGCAGGTGCCCTTGTGCCCTTAACCCCAGGTTAAAATTAAAGAACAAACCAGTCTCCTTGACCTCTCACCAACTCAAGCGGAACCCTTTAGTCTAGAGTTAAACCCAGACAAAGTGGCAGGGTACAGCAAACTTATCTGCTTTTTCTAAGTCCAACTAAGACTACAATAGAACACAATAACTTAATAAGACTTAAAAGTGTGAAGCATGGATTTTTTTAAAAGATTTTTAGAATCACCCTGTCTCAGTTTTTGACAGTTAGTAGTAAGTAGAATAATGTTTTAAACAATTAAACTTAAAAGAATTCTTAAGGTTAAAGAGTCAGCTCTCATTGTTTCAAGGTGTTCCCGTCAGGTCGCATGAATTCAAAGACAGGTCTCTCCAAGTGTCAAACGACATTACATAAATGATGTGAATGTTTTATGCTCTATGACATCATTTGATCACCTCTATGAAAAGTGTGACACATGCAGAACACAAAACATTCACATCGTGACATGCCATGTATTTGACCTAACAATAATATTAATAGTGTTTTTTCCTCTCAAATTTAGTAAGAACCTTGTATCTGTTTCAACACTCTCCAGTCAAACTCTGCATTGGACACAGACAGTGGTTAATGATTTACAGCAGTATTCCATTTCCTTGAGGACATTTTCACATTTCTATGCAGGAGTACGTTGACAGAACAGGTACACACACTGTTACTATTCTTGATCAACAGACATGATTGCAAGACTAACAGTATGACTCAAGAGACGTATATGCCACTTCCACTGATAGCTTGGTGGTCCTGCCCTCACATCATCAGCTCAAAATGTAATCAGCCAAACAAGCATGACATGCAGCATTTACTAGATGAAGACATGTTACAGTTAGAAAAGTTGCAAAGCTTGCTGATCAAAGGCCTCAGCATAACTGGTCCCACTAACTCAGTAACTGGTGCTCACCCTATTTCACTGCATTTGCTGTCAAGTGTTAATCTGTTATATCCGTCATATGTGTATTATTATATACATATGTCAGATATAACAGATTAACACTTGACAATCCAAAAGTGCAGGCCAATAACTTAAATTATAAGACTGAAAGAATAACCTTTACAGTTTATAGCTGCTTCTCCTTTCTTTAATTTTATGTTAAAATTCAAATTAACATAAGAACTCAACACAGAAAACTTGCCTTCATAAATTCAGAACATTAAGTTAACATCCTATGAAGTATGATTAAACTTAAAAACAGCAGAGACAGAGAGATAACTACACCCATCTAGAAAATGAGCCTGTGTGTATGTGTGTGTGTGTGTGAGAGAGAGAGAGAGAGAGAGAGAGAGAGAGAGAGAGAGAGAGAGAGAGAGAGAGAGACTCTGAAAAACTAAAAAGAGGAGGAGAGAGACAGAGATGGAGAAATCCAAATAGTTCCCAAGTTAAACAATGCTTGGCACATGGTCACAGCAGCACAACACAGACAGCAAGACTCAGAGAGAGACAGAGACTGAGAGAAGTAAACTGTCATTCAAAAAATTATGAAATCATCAGCAATAACTAGTTAATGTGCTTTAACTTATAATTCAACAATGCATACATCTGTGAGACAAACATCACAGTGACACAGAGAGGCCATTATGCGGAAACAAATGCTGTATGAGTCAGACCAGATATGGATCATACTACAATACTGCAATCAGAACTCACAAAATAATACAAAGGTGAAAGCTGCATTGACCAGGGACCCCAAACCACTGAAAGTTTTAGAAATCCAAGGTCTCACTCTCAGTCTCAGTGAGATGACTGGTAAAAGTGGTATTGTAATTTGTCTGATTTTCTTGCTTTTAACACATTCACACTGCAGTTAACTTTCTAACAGACATTTTCATAATTTGCAAGACAAAACTATCCCCAATCACGTGGGGTTAAAAGTTTTGACCTTTAGTTTAAAATAATTTACAAATACTGACATTCAATAATCAGCCCTTTCAGGAGGTTACAGATTTAGTTCAGCATAAACACTCCAACATTTCATCCATGCATGTATGTAACAAAATGATTTTTATTATTATTATTGCATACACCAAAAAAGTTAAAAACACACCATGACACGCAAGTGCGCATTGTCATGCATTACTGTAAATGTAGCAAATGAATATACAGTAATAACATTAATATTATAATAATAATGTATGTTCTTTGTGATGTTTTATAAAATATGAAAACAGAAGAGGCTCTGAACTTCACCCAAAGGTGGTTCTTTCAAGGTCAACATTTACATATTTACCAGTTACACTTACAGGGAGAGACTAGCTAGTATAAGTTAAATAAGTTACAGAAAAAGAGAAAACCGGTGCAAAAGATGTGTGCATGTGCGCACATGTATGCATATTACTGTTAGCAGGGAGTAGCAAGTGTATGTTTTAATGATTACCAAGAGTAAGACTAAGATCCAGATTTCTCCTCTATCAATATAGGTATACTTGCTTTGTTCATACACATAAAAGAACTATGGCTTTGTGAAAATCAAATAACTGAAGACTAGCAATACAAAAAAATACACCAGACTTGATACTAATTTTAAATTACCCCTGCTCTTCACTTTCCTAAATTATATGCAAATATGAAACTGTGCATAATCATATTAATTATACTAATCACTCAAAATGACTACAATTATGCAATTTATGTAATACACCTCCAACCATTTATTTGTACATAGCCTCATACTCATAGGCCCTTTTATAGCCTCATACTCATAGGCCCTTTTACTTCAAATTGTCTCCATTCTGGTTAACAATAAACAAATTAAAGCATACAAAACGCAAAGCAAAAGCTGCTAGAAGTAGAACAGGAGTAGCATTAACCCCTTCAATTCAATGCAGGCACACAATATTAACATGCCAACTCTCCAATCCTTTAGCCCTGGCACCCCCCCTCACACAGACACACACTAATAGCATGTGGAAGAATTAACACTGAAAATGAAATATACAGTATTGAAACAATGAAAACAAGTCTTGTTAGACTTTGAGGTCCAGAAATCTTTCAGGTTGTGTGTGCACTTTTGAAATTTTTTAGTCTGGAGTTTGTGAAAAATTTACAGGTTGGGGTGGTGAAACTGAAGGGGTTAATTACCACCATTAGTACCACTGCTACCAAAAATCGACATAATCACACCCACAGTCAAACAGAACAGGACTTGTGGTATCATTTGCAACAACCAACAGTACTGTCTTACACTTACAGTTATGCTTAGGCCCTAAGATAGTTAAGAGTTGATCTGACCCATTCACTGATTGAGCTTTTTTTGGCTAGACCTTTATTCCTTAAAGTTCTGAATACAAGAAATTTGCAACCAAACTGTTTTGTAAATCAAAAATAACATACAAGAACTGGCTGCAATATTAGTATTATTACAATTACATTCAATGATCTGGAAATGAAATTCAAACTAAAGAAAAACCATCAACTTAAAACTCAGCATTAAACTTAAACAAGTTAAAGTCTGCAAGTGCAACCTTCACAAGTACTGAAGCACTTAAATTCTGAATGATTGCTATAGCAATAGACTAGTACTTTAGTAGTAGTAGTACTCATACTCGTAGTGCTCACACTTTACAGTAAACATATCAATCAACAGTTACACTTACAGTACAATTTATAATCTACAGAACTTTACCCCTTCAAACAAATAGTCAAGTAATTACTCTAAATGTCCCCATTTCTTTATCTTGACTTGGTACACCAACAAAACTCATATGTGTTCTGTAATTAGTGTAAACCACTTTCAGACCTATGCTTCACTATAATTATGCATTTCATGCAAAGGAAGATAAACTGAATCATTCAAACTCTGGTACACACTTGCCACAAGTACAAATAGCATGAAGAGCAAACACTCATTCAACTCACATTCAAAGCTGGAAATAGGACTCATTACTTTCTCAAACTTTCTCTCTTACACTAGTCACAGTCCTGTCCTCTGACCCACTTATCACCATAAAACTCTGTCACTTTAAACACTGTTGTCAGCAGTTTGAACCCAGTAAACTTTATTCTAATATACAAACTTCTCTGGGCTGATTAGCTATTCTTACCCCTGCTTAGTGCTTTGCGTGGAATAGTGTGGTGGATTGAAACTGCCACATGATGTAACACTTAGATTGTCTGTCAATTTGTCATTGTGATGGATTTAAAAAAAGAAAAAAGTGAGAGAGTGAAGATCAACTGTGGTTACCATCACACATAATTCCAATGCACTTTTATACTTGAAAATGATAATGTCCATTTGAAGGTTATATAATTTATAAAATGTTAAATGTGTTTGTAAAAACTGGCCAGGCGGTTGGCTGGTATGCCTAGTAACACTCATCAGCCGAGTAAATGAGCAACACTGATCATGACACGCTTACACGGTTTTAATGATTTATTTAATTAGAGTCAAAATATATTTTTAAAAACAAGGTCAGAGAAAATCAGAGGGCCCATGGTCTGCGCTGCTCTGTGAAGCAAACCACACGTGCTGATGCCGAGAAACTAGAGGCATGTCTTTATGGATTTTACAATACCTAAATTTGGCAGTCGGTACATACCTGGCATTTTCGATTCTCGTCTACTGAGTATCTAAATCTGCGCTTTTGAACAACAATTAATGCAGGATAAAACCTGAAACAAACGTAATAAAGAAAAAACGTGTTGTAACAAAACGCACAAATGGATGCCGGCAATCGAGAGTTTGGGCACCGTATGGCACAACAAAACAATCAATGGAATCAAAACAAATCAGAAAATATCGAACACTTAATTGATACATATAACTGGCTGTTAAGCTACAGTACACTTTAACAACAATAATAAAAGCGATTCAGTTCAAGCGTTAAACAGAAAAACGTGTTCTCCACATGCATGTTCCCCTACCTGACGCCATGTTGAGAAAAAGCAAGAAGGACGTATCTAATCATACAAAATCATACAAAGGGTATCAACTTTTTACACAACTGCAACGTTAACCATGGTTTCTTGCTACTTTCACTTGTCGTGCCAGATGTCTTTTTTGTTTTCTCTCACACAGTATTTATTGTTTATATGAAAGTTTGTGCTTTCTCTTCATGGATTATTTTATTATTATGCGTTGTTTAAATGACACAGGATGGCAGGATTTGCTTT
Organism: Alviniconcha strummeri; assembly: GCA_963584105.1. Lineage (NCBI taxonomy): Eukaryota > Metazoa > Mollusca > Gastropoda > Provannidae > Alviniconcha > Alviniconcha strummeri. Next base: position 8,709,531 of record OY757553.1, on the reverse strand, counting down.
CACTGATCTTGTCAATTAATATCTTAAGCTATGTGTATGTCAGTTTAAAGTTTCATAGTTATCATCATAATTATTATATTGAACAAACAACAGCAACAGCTTTTTGCATTCAAAGTGACAAAGATGCTACAGAGATGTAAAACCGAGCAACAAAAATGTACACATAAGCATTACCAACCAATAAATAATCGGCAGATTGAAACATTGCTCAATAGTAAAGGCTTCTTGTGTCAATGCCAGCAGATATTGCTATACACTTCATACATAGCACACACACACACACGCACGCATGCACGCATGCACGCACGCACGCACACACACACACACACACGCACACACACACACACACACACTGGTCCTTCCTTCTTTTATTTTTGAGACTGAAGGAACACATCCTCAAACACAGTTTTTCCAATTTATACTGGCAAGAAATCAAAAGCAAAAGCTTTGAAATTAAAGAAAGCATTTTCTTCTGAGATTCACTCTTGGTTTTAGAGGGGGGGGGGGGGATCAACTTGTGATGATTATTAGAGGAGTCAGATGTACAAAACACCAACTATTACTGTCATAGATCACATATATGTTAAGCTCTGTCATCAAAAGGTTAATGGACACATTAATTCATTTTCCCAATCAGTTCAAATGTCTTCATAGGCTAAAGCCTGTACTAGCCAATGAATGTGTCCTATATTGACTTAACATGCAGATGCCAACTTTGTTTAGCTGTGCATTCACTTACACAAAACATTTTCACCCTTCTGCAATCAAAGGTATGGCCATTTCATGTTTTGTCCAAATAGCAGAACAGACCACAGTGTGTGTGTGTGTGTGTGTGTGTGTGTGTGTGTGTGTGTGTGTGTGTGTGTGTGTGTGTGTGTGTGTGTGTGTGTGTGTGTGTGTGTTTGTGTGTGTGTGTGTGTGTGTGTGTGCGTGCGTGCGTGCGTGCGTGCGTGCGTGCGTGCGTGCGTGCGTGCGTGCGTGTGTGTGTGTGTGTGTGTGACCATGCTGAAGGGTCTACGGAGCATTTTTTAGTTGTTGTTTTTTGTATGATATAATTTTTCAGTCTTTTTCAACTTGGTGATTGAGAAAAAGCATTTATGCATCAGTCAACATAAGGATCATGTTGATGGTAAATATTCCCATTATGGTATTGTTTACTATTATCAGTGTTATTACTGCCTCGTTCTATCAGCCTTGTCCCATCATTCGAACAGCGCGTGTCTATTTATATTTTACCCGATTTCCACAAAAAGACTGCTCGGCGATTTAGCGATTTTCTAGTGCTTTTTTCGCTCTGTTTTATTAACAGGATTTTTTGTTTTCGCAAACTATATACAAGATTTTTTTTTAAAGAATTATTGACGGAGAAAAATTTATATCATACAAAAAATGTTTGCTCCGTAGAGCCTTTACCTCGGTATTAAACATTGCATCGCATCCGTCCACAAACAGCAGTTTGTAAGCTGGATCGAATCGGGCTGTGACGTGCATGTTTCTACAGTTTCCTACAAATTTCTTCTAGATTAATGTAGGAATGGTATCAGTTTACATTTGTTACTTATATATGAGGTTTACGTGGCAAGCAAATGATGATTGGGCTGTTCTATCATTTTGCTTTTTCAGGGGAAAAACATGTTTTTGTTGGGTTTTCTTCTTTTTCCAGTAAATATGCAAGATCAGTGTTGATCGTTACACATATTTTTGGGTGTGCGAAGAGCGTTGAGGCGAAAAACTAAGAGTCCTAAGTCTGAGAAATAGCGTTACGCCTCTATAGGCAGTGTGTAGCTGCTGGCAGCCATGATTGCTTTTTCTGCTTCTTTAAAAAAAAAAAAAACTAAAAAAATTATTGCTTGCAAAATAAGTATAATGATGACACTAGAATTTTCATCAGCCGGTGTCCCAGTAAGCAGCGGCAAACTGCTGCCAAAAATTAGATATAAAAAAAGTGCCCCAGCAACAACAAAAATGGTTCATGCAAAGAATTCTATCGAAAAGCAATGTGAAAACTGAATTTTTGTTAACCAGCCCTAGTAAAAATCTACCAGTCCCCAGAACCAACACCCTCAATTTGTTCTGGTTGCCTGCTGTAAAAAATAAATTAAAAAAAATGTTTTACTGTGTTTGACTGTTTTGTTTTTTTGTTTTTTTGGGGACTATTTTGGTTCTTTGATTTGTAATGGGATCCAGTTTGGAGCAATACCACATAAAACATTAAAAGATACATGCTTCTCCTTCTTCTTCTTCCATAAAGTGGCCAACATCATTTTGTTGATGATACTGTCACTACTGAGGAGGTTGCAAAGATTTGGGTCATTGTTGTGGTACTTAGTGGGTGTAGGCAAAGGAATGGGAAAATAATAATAATAAGAATTTCAGTTCAGCACATCATAATAATTATTGGTGACCCAATTTTTTTTAAATAAAAATTATGAATCTTATGATACTTCTGTGTCTGTTTTTCTTTCTTTCTTTGGGATTGTTTGTTTTTTCCTGTGATTTGTTGTTGTTTGTTTGTAGGCAATTATGATTATTATTATTATTAAAAATTTTACCAGTAATTGCCAGCTATTCTGTTCCCTGGGGTAGGCTATGTCGGAATCCCCTGTAAAATGTGACCTTGTCAGACTTTTCTTCTGCAACATTTGCTTAGTTTTTCAGTTGGAAATTGTTTTTTCTTAAGAATTATGCATTCTGGAACCTAGTACTGTGGATGGTTCAGAGTGTGAAGACAACCTTTTTATTTCAACTCAGCACATCATCATAATTATTAGTGACACAAATATTTGTATAAAAATTATGATAATTCTGTTTTTTATTTATTTTTATAATTTGTTTATTACTTTGGAGTTGTTCGTTTCTTCCTGTTTTTTTTTTTTTTTTTTTTTTTTTTTTGTTGGTTGTTGCTGTTGTTTGGTTTGTTGTTTTCTTACTATCTTAGTACATTGATCAGTGAGATGCTTGCTTTTTACTATCACCCTGATACAACCACACTAGTTGTCTGGGTGTAAAACACCTACTTACTTACTTGCTTTTTTCTCTGGATTTATTTTGGTTTCACATGCAAGGGACCATTGAGTGAGCCTTTGACAAATTGGAGGGGTGGGGTGGGGTGGGGGAAGAAGGTATGCATTTTATAAAGGAACCATTGGGTTATTTTGATGATGAAAGTCACTGTCTCCCATGACTTTTTCGCCCAGAGATGCTGTCTTTGCAAAGTCCTGGACTGACCCCTAAAAGCCAGGATCTCCACCTTGCTGATGGTCTACACTTAGCAATCGTCACCATTACTAATTATGTACATAATGTATGAATTATGTAACATATACATATGTTGCAGACATTTTTCTTCACCCAACATGCTGTTGAGACAAAATCCTTTTGGATAATGCCTTTTAGATGAGTGCCGATGGGACGATACACTGCTGAGTCAGCTGTTGGCTAAATGACAGTTGTTTATTTGCATCTGACTATATTCACAACATGCATGACCTCTGAACCTTGAAAAGTGATCATTTTCAAGGTGAAGGTTGTGTCAGATTTTTATTCCAGCAACAGATCTTTCAGCCCTTAGGCAAAAGAGACATGGTCATTACTACTGTTATGTGTTTTGTTTTGGGTTGTTTTTAACACAAGTATGAAATGTATGCACCCAGGGCTCATTATTATTGTTATTATTATACAAGTCACCCGCTATTCATCCCACCCCACTCCCATTTCAGTAGTTAGCAAAGTTTCTGCTAATCCATGAGCAGAAGGAGAGACAGTTTTACCTTTGAACTGCAGACTGCATTTTTGTGTGTGGCTTTTTTGGTTTGAGTTTTGTTTGTTTGTTTGTTCTTGTTTTTTGTTGTTTTTCTTGTTGTGTTGTTTTCGGTTGTTGTTGTTTTGTTTTGGGGGCATTTTATTGACCATTTCCTTTTGTTCTTAATCTTATTCTGTAATGTATTGGTTTAGTAAATATTCAGAATTCTTCAAAATCCTCTCTCTCATCAGTATTTACACCGCTGAAAAAGAAATGTGTGTGAGTGTGTGTGTGTGTGTGTGTGTGTGTGTGTGTGTGTGTGTGTGTGTGTGTGTATTACTTGATGTATCTGGATGCAACATATATGTTGCAGACAATGGAGTTAGGCGTAAACGAGCACCACCAGAATCAGGTCATCAACTACATCCGTTTTGCTCGCTACCAGAGAGGTCAGAGATTGAGGGCTGTGGATGCCTGTTTTGAAGACCTGAAGGACAGCAGGTAAGCTAAGTGTATGCTTGCGTGGATGGGTTGGTGTGGGTAGACAGGTGTTGATGCCTGTTTTGAAGACCTGAAGAACAGCAGGTAAGCAAAATGTGTGCTTGAGCGGATGGGTCAGCGTATGGTCACAGTGGGTAGACAAATGTGGATGCCTGTTTTGAAGACCTGAAAGACAGCAGGTAAACAAAGTGTGCTTGAGTGGGTAGGTAGGTGTATGGTTATGGTGGGTGTGGTGTATGCATGTTCAGAAGACCTGAAGGACATCATCAGGTAAGCAGTAAGTAAATTGATGTTTTACGCCCAGTCAACCAGTGCGGTTATATCAGGGCACTAGCAGGTAAGCAAAGTGTGTGCTTGCGTGGATGGGTCGGTGTTTGGTCACGGAGGGTAGACAGATGTGGATGCCTGTTTTGAAGACCCAAAGTACAGCAGGTAAACAAAGTGTGCTTGAGTGGGTAGGTAGGTGTACGGTTATGGTGAGTAGATGGATATAGTGTATGCCTGTTATGAAGACCTGAAGAACAGCAGGTAAACACTATAAAACAGTGCATGTGCTTGAGTGGATGGGTTGGTGTATGGCTATGATGGGTAGATGGATATAGTGTACACTTCAGTGTACATAATACATTGTTTGATTTGTGGTGAATATCTTTTGATTAGTGAGCTTCTAGTTAAATCCAGACTTTTTTATTTTTTTTATTTCACTTGATATTGAACATCTTTGACTAGGTTCAAGTTAACTGGTACTTTCTGGCATTTTACTGGTTAAGATCAGGAAAAAAATCAACAATAGGTCAAGTGTGTGTGCATGCACTATCCTCTGTGTGTGCACGCCTGTGTGTGCACATGCATGTGTGCAAGTGTGTGTTTGCACATGCACACCTGTGTGTTCTGGACAGGGTATTTGCAAGTAGAGGTCTAGCAGTAGTATAGACAGCCATGTATCTGACCAGTTTCCATAAACTACTTTCAACACCATAAAGATGTCACACCCAGTTGGAAAATGTCTATCATGATCACTGTTTAATTGTAGAC
>OY757553.1:8681470-8704053 GCA_963584105.1 Alviniconcha strummeri | reverse complement strand
CGGAGAGAAAAGGGCTGTGGCCTAGGTTCTCATTCCTGGGTGACATGATGTAACAAACCTCATTCATACACTGGCAGTAAGGTTCAATTATTCAAAAGACATGGGCAGTCACTTACTTAGGTGTTGAATCATCATGTGACCATGCCCCTGAGGATAGCAATCCAATCTTTTTACTTGACACTCTGGTGCATGATGATGCACAATTCATATTTGGTTGCAAAAGATTTTAAGTCATTCAGATCTGGTTGGAAGGATTTTAAAGTTTTTCAAAGTTGTAGCAATCCATTTTTTTAATTTTTACTGGCATGATGTTGCAGCATTCAAATTTGGTTGCAATTTTTTTTTTTAAGTCATTCAAATTTGGTTCAGAAGATTTTAAAGATTTTAAAAATTGTTCAAAGTTGTAGCAATCCAAACTTTTATTTACTTGAGATGATGGTGCACCATTCAGATTTGGTTGAAATATTTTTAAGTCATTCAATTTTATTTTATTTTAAAGGTTTTAATGTTGCTCAGATGTTTCCACCTGGACCCTCCCCCCCCCCCCCTCCCCCCAGCACATAAAGATGGAGAGATGGACAAGCTAAATAATTTCCAATACCTCCTCCCACCATCATTCCAAAGAGTGGGGTTGGGGTGGGTGGGGGTGGGGGTGGGGGTTAATGAGATACTGATATCACTAATGGATATGGTGATAATGTCAACCATAATAATAATAAATCATTCTTAATCTTATACTGCGCTGTTCCCTAACCAGAGTTAAATTCACTGTGCTGTACAAACATCTGATGACAAAAACAATATGAACATACATTTCAAACAAACAGAATCTTAAATATTGTAGTCTACCATTATCACCTATCAAACAATAACCATGTTACACACACACACACAAAGTGACACACACACGCATACATACACATACACATGCACGCACGCATACACACACACACACACACACACACACACAGAGTGACATGCGCACACCATCTCCACTTGTCCATTCAGATACAAAAATTAATAAATAATCAATACTCTTTCCTAGATCTCTCGTGCTCTCCCCCCCCCCCCCCCCCATCACTATTCATGAGTATCCACCTACATTCAACAGAACACACACACATACCTTTTTTTTCTGAAAAAGTACTATATTCTACTGGAAAGCTTGGGCAAACAATGTTTTTAGGTCAGATTTGAACTGGGATAATTTTGGTACATTTCTTAGAGTGGCCGGCAGGAAGTTCCAGAGAGATGGTGCCATGAAACTGAAAGAATGTTGCCCGAATGATCTGAGTTTTCGCTTTGGAATTTTGAGCAGCTTTTCATTAGAAGACTGGAGACAGTGAGACGGTTCATAAGTGCAAAGGGATAAAGAAAGATAAGGAGGTAAAGACCCTTCATGAATATCATATATGTCATATCATATATATATATATCATATATGGCATCAAAGTACGTCATCAAATCACATGACTTAGCAGGTAAAAGGCTTAAAAACCTACAATGCATAACAGACAACAATTGAACAAAAGTATTAGCATGCCAGACCTAATGCTAAGTTTGCGCTGATTGCATGATGGCCATAGTATCTTAATATTTTATCTCTTGTGACCCCGACCTTATTTCAAGGTAGTAAAACAATGGATTGACTCTGTATCAAGAGATTCCAGGTTCAAATACTTCTTCAGGAAACAACCCTCTCCTACTCCTAGAGCAAGTATTACAGTTATACCCTAGCAAAGTAACATGAATATTTTCACCTAAAGTCTTATGGTAGTCCTAGTAGTGTCAGTCTGATTCAAGTCTTTTGAGAACACAGCAGAACAGCTCTAGAGAAATGTACTCACCTATACGCTACACATAAAGAACGATTAAAATCACAAGCACTTTTGACCCATGGTCTTCGTCTGGTGTAGAAGAGAGATAGAAAACAATAAAAGAAGAAAGAAGTAAAGATGAAGATAGACAAGAAGTTCAAGTAAAACAACATAATTGTTAAGAATTTAAACCTTAAGATTTTGAGCTTTTGAGAACATATAGTTAAGCTGCTGGTGATACAATGCCAATGACCTGTCTGAGTTATTTCAGACTTACTTTTTTTGCGTGTTAATTCACCTTCTTATGCTTGTACGGCAAAATTGGCAGGTCTATTATTTTGGAGAAGAAAAATAAAATTATACTAATGCACTTTTATGTGCTGTTCCTCTAAAGTGGAGCACATAGCCCAATACAAAGCAAAGAACCAAAACACAGTCAAATCAAATTCACACACACACACCTACACATACAGTCAATAGAACAGCATGAAGAGGTGAGATTTCAATGATGATTTGAAAGATTCAAGTGTGTTTGATGACCCAACTTTGCAAGGCACTGTTCCAGACACATGGAGCAGCATTAGAAAAATTTCTGACCAAGCAAGTGTGTGTGCAGAATGGAAGACAAAGAATGGAAACTGTATCAGTCTATCGGAAGAAGAGTGCAGCTGGCAGGTTGGTTTGTAAACTTTAAGCAGTTCAGCCAAGAAATGCCTTGAGGTTTGACTAAAAGGAGTCCAGAAAGGGTTTCTGTCAGGAAGAAAGCAGAAGGTCATTCCATGTTGAGGGGCCAAAGACAAAAAAGTGCAGGAACCAACAGTGGAAAGTCTCGCACAAGGTATCTGGAGGTTGAGAGTACCAAAAGCAGAGTGGAGAGCACGAGAGAGTGTGTAAAGTTGAAGACAGCCACAGTACAGATATTATATGACAGAGCTATAAATCTATCATCTGGACAAACAGTTCAAATTATGAGCATTGCTGTGACCTTGACCTTAAACACAGCAATCCAATATTTCCACTGGACACTGGCTTATGGTAATCTACCATAAAAGTTAAAACTAAGTCTAGTTGATAAGAATCATTAGTACTTCTGAAGATGTAGTAGAAACAGTCATATTTATTTTGACTATAGATAATATACAGCAACCAACGTTTTTGCACGACATTCCACACTACAATGAAGCCCCACCATGCTACGTCTGGTTACAAAAGGTAGAGCAACTCAAAAGATATCTTCTGGACAAACCCAGGCAACACACACACAAAGACATGGTGACCACACTAGACATTTTTCAAGCCAGCATGACATAGATCTACAAGGTCAAGGTGGCAAAAGTAGTCCACGGAAACCAGTCAGACAATTCCTGTAGCTGGTCAGATACATGGCAGCCTATACTACTTACTACTACTGTACTAGAGATAGATCTACTAGCCAACGCCCTGTTTCCCTCCCTGTCAAGAACACACGCACGCACAAGCACTTACGCATGCACACTCACTCTCTCTCTGCTGCTCCAAACTGGTCAATAACAGCTGGTACAACTAATAATAAAATATATGATTTTAGACACGTGCCTCTTCCAATTTTCCTTTCAATTGTTCTTTCATACCAGCATCAAACTATTACAAACTCATAACTTCAACTGGTAATAAAACAGTTAACCCAGCAGCAGCCCACATTCATTTCCAACATTATTCTAACAATTTCTTCAACATACAAAAATATTACAATATATAAATTATACAATATAAATAAATGATGATGTGATTACATTTCAACAACAGTGTTACAAACTTACATAATGCTCACTCCTTTCCATTCAGGTTTCATCAATCATGCAGTGGAATACTAGTAATATATACTGTTCTTAATCATGCCTGTTGCAAATAATTCTGTCCCTATGACTGTATGAGGCTATGTTTATATTTAATTTGCTGCAGAAGTTTGTTGTGGAACACTGGTTGCTGTAGCAACCTACAGATCTTGTACTAGCACTACCACACTACTAGTACCTTTCACATCGCATCGCTTTCCGGCACCTTCCTCCAAACTCTGCCAGATTTGGTTATGCCACTGAAGGGGCACTCTTTATCTCCGCGCAGCTGTCCACCAATGCGATCAGCACCCTCCGAACAGTTTGCGTACTGGATGACTGTGGAAGCAACCTAGCGCCCAAGCACGCACGTAAACACGAGGCACATCCACCCCGGGTAAAAGAAAGAGTTCAGTCTCGATTCAAACAACTGTGGTTTTATTTGTGCTGGTGCAAACTTTGTTGGCGGCTATAAATGAGACACCTTGTTTTATATGAGTCGTTTGTAATGAACTCACTACGGTTTGAGCACCATCAAAAAACTGCTCGTTAGCTGACAGTTTCTGGACCCTATGGCGTAACTAAATACGGCAGTGGTTGAAGGAAGGATGTTGTAAACCAGTGCTTGGAGTTTGTACTAGTATTAGTCAGATTTGATCCTTTGTTTGTGTTTTAATACTATTATCTGTTGTACTTGCAGCTGGGAAAAGTTCTTTGCACTCAAAAAGTTGCACACATTTTGTTCTGTCCGATTAAAAAAATGGTGTGCTTTTTATCAATTTTAACTTCTTTTGTGTTTTGATCTTGTTTCAAAATGCTGGCAGTCATCATTGTTTTTTTCTTGTTCATAACACTCAGTTTAAAAATACAAAATCAACAGGTCACACAATATGAATTTTATATATATATATGAGCCTGTGACAAAAGGTTGTGATCTAAAATGGGACACACTGCCTCAAAATCAAACTCCCAGTAAGCTATTTTCAGTCTTACCATTAGAAAGTGGTATGTTTCAAGTAACTATTTCCATGGCATCAAAACTGGGGTCAGGTCAGGTGTGGACGTTTGTAACAATGGACACAGTGAATGTCATAATAATACAGAGAAAAACCATTTGTATGCAATTTTAATGCTTCTGGTGCATTTAAGTAGCTGCTAGTAATAAAATCAGAGCAGGCAGGACAAACAAATTCTGCTTTAAATGTAAGTATTATGTAATCACTGTGTCCAAATTTTGCGCTCAAGAATCTAGTTCTATAAATAATCATTTCAAACACAGAACAACTTCAGTAAAGTTTTCAAACAAGGAACACTTTATTTCATAGTATACACTGTAATGATAAATGCAAAAAAAATGCAAGGCAGGAGGCATATTCACACATTCCAACTTGTTTAAGTGGACGAACGTAACACTATGGCAGTGGAAACAGTCTATGAAAACCAAGATACTATTTCACCCAGACTGAACAAACAGTACACAACTGTAGTGAATCTAGGCACAGTAACAGTATGATATGACAGGTTAAAGGAGCGACTTTCTGAACATGCAGATCACATTAAAACTTTAGGACAATTTATAAGACCCCCCCCCCCCCCCCCCACCAAAAAAAAAAAAAAACCCAAAAAAACACACACACACAAAACGACATCCTTTCAAACTAAACCTGTCAATCACTGTCAGTGAAAAACTGCAGCCTCACTTTGCACTCAGTGTCAGGGAAACTTTTTTTCTGTTTGCAATCAAGAAATCCCAATAAGATATGTCCGGTGGTGAGGGCCTGAAGAACATGCTTCCTTTTAGTGTGTGAAGAACTGGATCCATACATGATTTTCTGCTTGGCACACTTCCAGAACCTGCCACAGTTATCAAAAGTAACAGAATTTAATACAGACTTGAATACCAGGGACAGACAGACATCATCTAATGTATGCTTACTAAAACTAAAAGAAAAACAACAACACATTAAAAATGCGATCAGGTCACAAAGTATGGCATCTTTAAGTCAGATACCTGTATTAAATTTTTCAGTATGTAAAAAAGGAAAACAGAAAAATGATACACGTACTTTGGACTGTAACAATCCTAAAGTGCCCTTACATACCAAAGGTCTTTATTTATACAAGAGCAGTGAAAATGTTTATAATAAATTGTAAGACAACCTTCACCTCTCCCCCCCCCCCCTCCACCGGCCCCCAAAGTCGGCCTTCATGCACAGTTAATCAATAAAAATAAAAATAAATTTACAGTGGCAAGTCAACTATTACATTTAATGCGGAAAGGAAACAAAATTAAGACTGCAAAACAAAGGAAAGGGGGATGGGGGGTAGCACTGTGCCCATGTCACGTTCACCTGCTACAAAGTTTACAGAGTACTTGTTTAATTAAATTAATATGCACAAGCCTCCAGTCGGATGTAAAAGTTTGTAAACAACCACTTGAAGGGTAAGCTGTGAGCCATTTCAACTTTTAAATCGGCCGCTTACCTAAATCAGCAATAATTACAGACATAGATGGACTGCAGACTAACGTAAGAAAAGACATCTGGACACACGTAACACAGACACAGTCACAAACTGTGTCCACAATCTGAAATTGCCCCCTTCCCGCCATAATACGATGAAGTAAACAAAGCACAATACCAGTGCCATTTATAAATTATATCATTTACTAGAGGCTAAGAAAGCATTTGTTTGGGAAAATATATGATGAGGACAGAAATTCGACACTTATGTGGGTCGTTCGTAACATTTAGGACGTTCGTAACAAAACAAAATAACCGGACACAGTCAGAATACTCACCGCCACCCCTTCGACGAAACCATTGTCAGCGACAAGCAGCCATGTGATGTCAACAGGAAGGCCAGTGGTAGTTTTAGAAGCGGTCAGCAGTAATTAAATGTTTGCGATGCCGATAAAATTTGCAAAAGGTCATTCGTAACAAATGGACAAAGTTTCAGATTTTTTACGTCTGTGTAAAAAAAAATAAACACGGAAATGCCCCCAGTGAAAACATCGACTGCTTTCGGTGCGCGATCGATATGCAAATAAGAGAAGCGAAGGTCCGCAGTGAATGCAATGGCGGACGGTAGCAGACGATCTTTAAACTTACGGGAAATTTGGACACAGTCCGTTACGAACGGCCAGTGTATTTTCAATTTCGTTTTTTTTTGGTTATGAAACGTCACGCATGGCTTGCAATTCGACTGGATACTAAATTTAGTTTATTCAGTAGTCAAATGGTGTACAAGTTGTGAAGAATAGTTCAGCTGGTTAGTTGCGGTTTTGAGCTGAAGTCAAACAACCCACGTTGTCCCACTTTCCGGAAGCCGCTTTTCGTCGATTTTCGTCAAGTATTTTTGTTTTTAATCCTCTTCTTGGTGACCAAAGCTGCCAATTTTTACTTTAACTACTCATCAATGCATACTGAATAAAAGCAACCACATTTTCGTGTAACTCTAGTAAGACGAAAATAAATAGTATACAAACATACCCGGGTTAAGCGGGAGCACCTTTTGTCACACTCACAGGCTCATATATATATATATATCCTTGTCAAACTGACAAACAACACATATTCTAAATTTAAGGCTATAAATATCCTTTGCGATTCCTTTCATACATATTATCATTAGTCCTCCAGATTTGTTATTATTAATAAAACTTGCATAAAAATGTTTGCCTAATTAAAGCTGTTGTCTTTGCACAATTTTTTTTTTTCTTCCTCCCACCCTTACAGTTACAGTGACTTTTATACTGTTTTTAAAAACAAGTGGATCTGGCAAAGCAGAATAGCTTTTTGCTGGAAATGACCAGACTTGAAAGCTGTTTAATCACGCATTATCATATCAATACATATGTAGTATAAAGGGAAGTGCAGGGATTAAAAAAATTACAAATGCCCACTAGCTTGTTAGTGTGTTACACTTGTTCAGGTACACAACAGGAATAAAAGTGTGGACTGCTAGAAAGTGGGATGGAAAATGTGAATGACAATCTGTTTTGCATACTGTATTACTATTAGTATATGATCTACTTCTGAGATTAATGTCCATTATTTAGTCAAAGGAGCAAACAGTGTACCCTAGCCTAAAAGTAGAGCCGACATCTAAACTGAATGCTTAATTTTATTCAGTGCTGTTCTTAATTTTTTTAATTTTACTTTTTTACAATTTTAGGAACAACTCTCTCTAGTCATCCTTTTGATTACTTTAAGGCAGATGAAATCCTGTCCGGCAATAGCAACAGATGTTTATTTGTCAGACTGCAGCTTTTTCGATGTTGTTGCCTTTGTCACTTATAGTTATACAATGTGTATATATATATGCAAGTCTGTACAGCCACAGCTGTCGCTTCTCAGTCGCAGTGGCCTGTACAGTGGAAGGGAGACAATTTATAAATGGCAGTCAATCCATAGTGTCTTTTTCTCAAGTTTAAATTAATAGCATGAACTGATGTTAGAGTTAGCTGCACATACGGTTTAAATGCTAACGAGAGCGTTACTTGCACTGAATGACAAAACAAACGTTCCAAATAAAGTGGTGTTCTGTTTTAACCTCGAATGAAACACCGACCCGACGTCTGCTTCGAACGCCGCCTAGCCGTTGAACCCAAAATCTAACTACAGTAATACTTCTTATATATGGACTATCACTTATCGACACTAAATTCATCTATGTACGCTAGCCTGAGCAGACTTTATGCTGTATTCCACAACTTGGGGTGTGTTTCCAATCAAACAAACACAATGATAGTGTAGCAACGGTGTGCCAGTTAGGCCTGAGGTAGGACGAGCAACATTGATCACTCAAGGAAGGTCACTGAATTTTAACACTAGGATTAAACCTCGAAAAGTGTCATCACCAAAAGTGTACCATACACGATTGGTTTCACGTACTATGAACTGGAGCCCTAAATCAGCGCGCCCGTTTGCTCGAGCCATGGTTAGCTTCGGCGGTCTAGCGAAGAAAGGTGTTGCGGACATGTTGGGACTGGCCAGCAGACCAGAAAATGAGGGATTCAGTAATACTAATATAAGCCAACATTTCAAACGTACTGTAACACAAAGTAAACGAACGTAGACTATCAATATGCTAATTTATATTAAAAATCATTCTTTGTGTGTGCTGTGCAGGTTTGGTTGTTCATGCGTCTGGTGTGTGAATTGCAAATGGCGGACATCATCACCAACGTGGCACCGCTGAATGATAACCTTGTTGAGGATTCACACTTCACTCTGTTTTTCTCTGTAAGATCTTTTAATAAACCTTCATCCAGAGACGCAGCCATGAAGTAAAATCCAAAGGGTTATCCACAGTAACCACGATTTATCCACCTTTTTTTCACACAGTAATGATATGACCACCATTGCTGACGTACAGTCCACGATTATCTCCCTTGAAGCATATTCCTCCTCGATGTGTTGTCAAAATATTTTCCCGATCATTCTTCATTGACCCATCTCTAGTGACCTGCATCACATTTTCAAGTGGAAAAATATATAGTATAACAAAATAAGTTGCAGTAAATAAGCATTAATTTGAATTTATAAGAAGAAATAAGAACGGATTGCCGTGGAGGATCTACTTTTCATAGCGGACGAATATAGTAACACACATGCCCGGCAGAAAGAAACTGTTGAGAACGAAGAGAGTTCGCCAGTTGGCCCAGAGCAGCTGACGAGTAAACGTTTCAACGTAATATGCTAAGACTGCTGTTCTATCTCTCTCTGGCTTGCTACAACCACGACGACTTTTTGACCTATTTTGACACGAGACTTTATGACAGCGGTTTATTCAATGGCTGAAGATCATCCTTTAGCTGACGTGATCCAGAACTCCCTCGAGGAGCTTGACAAATCGAAAGAAGGCGATGAGGAGTTGGACCGATCAAAGGAAGGCGATTCGGATGAGTTGAGCGGAAGTTTTTCTGACGGTGATGGAGACAACGGGCATCGCAATGGAAGTGACGATGACCATAAGCAGCCGAAACGCAGGCGCCAGCGGCGTCTAAAGGGAGGCAAACGCCATCACCGAAAGTACCGTCCGTACAACCTATCTTCGGGGGAGAGGAAAATCTTGGACGACAAAGACAAAGCGCGGGCGTCTCTGAAGCGAGAAGACCTGTTCGCATCCGGACATCCAGCGGCACCGTACAACACTACACAGTTTCTGATAGATGACCACATCAAGAGTAAGGTCAGTCCGGATCTCAGTAATGAGCCGTCGCCAGTCCCCCCAACGCCCAGATCCGAGTATTTTGCAGACGAACCCCCGAAGATGCCTCTGGGCAAGCAGCAAGGGGACGAAGCAGGCGATGCATGTCCTGCAGTTGCCATGGAGTTCCAGGACTCCCCCCTCACTTCTGCTGTTGCCACCCCCCGTTCAGATGGGGATCGGTACGACCGAGAATTCGTCGCAGCCTACGAGAACGTCAACCAAGATCGACTGTATTGTATGAGCAGAGACGATCTGATTCGAACGGCTGCAATTTTAGAAATGAAAGTTGAAACGATGGAGCGAGCTCTGAGGCGCGAGAAGCGGCAGCGATCAGCAGTAGAAGTGAAAGTGGTGAACGTCACTAGAGAGGAAAGTTCCGATGCCAACTCACTGGGCAGCAGCAACGAGGAGTTTGGTGAAGTGGACGTGAATAATGTGCATAACGGCGATGCTGACGTGTGTTAGATTTACTTTCCGATGGGGGCAAGTTACTCGTGTTTCGCAGCAATTTAACCAGTCTTCTAAACAAAATTGGAAAGATCTCCAATTTTTTTTAATTTTTTTTTCGCGAAGGTAAGCACGCACATTTGAGCCGGCCATTTGTTTGAATAACATTAATGGTATGATGCAATTGTGTTTTTAGTATGTGCAAAGCCACGACTTTAGTGATTTCTGCATAAATGACTATGGATCGTGTCCTTAGCAGACGACGCTTCCCAGCGCGCGCGGTGCATCATGCGTGTGTTTACAAACGACACTCGGCGACTGGGAGAGTCCATTATGACAATAGGGGCAGCAACTCTCATGGGCCCGCACAGCACTTCCAAATCTGTGCAGCTCTTTGACCGACTTTTTCCTTTGCCCCGTCCTTCCCCCCCCCCCCCCCCCCCACCCCCCCTTTTTTTTTTCTTTTTTTTTTTTAGGGGAGGGGGACTCGGAAGATGATTACTGTGACCAGCATCCGTTTTGTTCATCGTTCATAATTCAACTACGATCACCTCGCATGCATATTGTGTATCTGCAAATGATCGTGGAGAAAAAAAAAAACGTGTAAATGATGACTGATGTTGGGGGTGGCACTTGATTGTTAAAGAGTTGAGCCGCAAACTGACACTGATGATGTGTGCGTGGTGAGGAAGTATGCTTCTTTGTCTTTTTCTTGCTTTATGTTTATTTTACAGTTAGCTTTTTAATTTTCTTATGTTGCCTTTCTTTTTTTAAACGAAGTACTGGAAAATGTGAGTTTATTTCACTGTCATGATACTTGATCAAAACCAGCATATCAAGCAGAAACTATGGTATTGGAGGAGGTGGTTTAATGAAATGTTACTACTCAGCTGGTATTATTGTAAGATTGCTTTACTTAAATCCTATCAAACTACAAAGTAAAACTTCCTTATGTCTTTTTTCTTTTCTTTTTCAGTGCTGTTAATACTATTGAAAGTAGCAGTATAAGAAGTACAAGAGAAGTTGTATGCAGGCTAGTCTTGTAACATTGTATGCATCTGTGAATTTATATGTCTGTAATCAAAAGTTGTAGAAAGAAAGATTAAAAAGTCTGTTCTTGATGTCGCAAATCACTGACATTGTATGAAATGTACTGTAGTATTTGCAACAGGTTTATTAATTCTTTGAAACCTGATAGTTTCAAACTGTTTCACCTATTTCTTTTCAAATTTCACTCCTGGTTTGCCCACTTTGACAATGTGTCTAAATGACAAGGATTTGCTTTGATGGCTTCTGTAACATTTCATTTTCATTTTTTCAAAAAGCTGGTATTTTGTGCTTTTGTCCTCTGCTGTCTTTTTTTTTTGGGGGGGGGGGGGGGTTTGGGGGGAGTAGCAGTGCATGCTTCTACACTGTTTACTAAAATCTGATAGAGATTTTGGACTGATCTGGATTAAGATCTTACATGTACTTTGTATTCAAAATAATACCTCTGTGATGTCATGCTTTAGGATACAAATATTGTAAACTTTACTTACTCTACTTAGAGAAAAGGTTGAACATGATGGTACATTTGCATGTATGCAAGTTGGCACAGTGAATCCATGTACTGGTACTTTTTTTTTTCTTTTTTCTTTTCCCAAGTTCACATTGTCAAATTCAAAGTTACAAGTCGGTAACTTCAGTTGTTCATTGTTGCAGTCCCACACATTGCTGCAGTGGTGGCACCACGGTCTAGGGTACTGAGGAAACGGAAATTAAGTTTGTCTTTGATGAAAATCAAGGACTAGCAAAGGCTCCATCTCTTGCCTGGAGTTGGTCAGAAAGTAGCTTTACATGCTTTGCCTGTTGCCAGGAAGTAGGCCTTTATAATATCCGCCTTCAGTTTCTTGTTTATTCAACCATGTTTTTCCAGTCCTTTGGAAACTTTTCAGAGGTGAAGTGTGTCATGAACTGTGGATGGGACCTGCTGGCAATACTTGTGATTTAATTTTTTTCCCTTCTGACCTGATATGACCTTTTCTTTGACTGGGCATTAATTACCAGGTAGCTAACAGCTTAGGCAGTAGTCTGAGTAGAGAAAGACAAAATGTCATCTGTAACTGGACAAGAACAGATGCATACATGTGCTCTGCTAATTGTCAGGTTGTTATATTGTTATAACATTTGACTGCTGGAGGTAAAAACACGCAACAATATGCAGCTGTGTTGGTGATCGGAGTTGGCATCTGTCATGATTGTGGACTATCCAGTGTTGATGTGTCATGACTGCTGCCTCGTCTCTATGTCAGTGTATATTGTCATGATTACAGACTATCCATTGTTGGCATGTATTTTGATATTATGATTGCAGACTATCTGTGTAAACTGTAAACATGTGTGGTCTGAGAATGATACTACCATGTTCCTTTCTGTTTTGTCTCTTCCCTTGGGAAGTTACGCTCATGTACATCATGAATTGATCGCAAAGACTGCATTGTATGTGGAAACGGTAATGTGAGACTCATCACTAACTGAGTAACTGTCAACATTTTTCATGCGCAGACAAATCGGCTATTTTAATCAAAATGAAAGGTACATTATTAGTTTTTGTTTCCTGATTTGACAAAAACTTTAACTTGACCTGATAAATGCCGTATTGATGACTTTGATCTTGTTTTAAGGGCGTCATGGGTGTGTCAGAAACCTAAACTGCAAACTGAATATTTTCAGCTTTGGTCTGATGTAGTTTTAAGGGGGTTATGGTTGTTACATTGGAAGAATCGTGCACAGTATGCTTTGTGTGATTGCATAAATTTAAGGGAGATAATTATTTTTGGTTTTGCACTTGAATGTGAATCATCTGAGTGTTAGTGCTCTTCTTGTTCCATTTCATTTTTATTTTTTTTAGAATTTTATTTATAAGTGATGAATTTTTTAGGGCTGCCCAAACATGAATGTTTTGCCATCATGAAGAACTGAAAATAAAAAAAATACAATCTGCTTTTCACAGTCCGACAAAGAGGTTAGTTCTAAGTTTCTCAGATTACATTGCTGAGTGATTAAGTTTTCATCTTTGTGCAGTAGTAGTTAGTACCTCCAGAAATGGGTCCCACATTCTAGGTTGGCAGTATTACAAAATGTTTGTGCCGTTTCTCCAAAAATGGTTCTGTTCTTAAAGGTGGTGTGATGTAAGTAAAGTACATGATGAAAAATTGAACCATTTGGCAAAATGGACTAAAATTAAAAACAATAGCTCCATACAACTGATCAAAGTGTTCAGTTCATTATGTTCTTGCAGCTGATTATTGCTCTTCATCAGAGTTTGGGTCAGAGTGTTTCAGGCAGCTTTGAGATTAAATGGTGGTGTACCATGAAAAATGTTGACACTTTAAGCTATTGATGATTCAAGCAAGGTTGGCAGAGTCTGCTTTTAATAATAATTTTTCTTTTCTTTTTTCTATTTTTGTTGAACCAGGTTGAAAAGGGAAAGAACTTGTGGCGTGATATGTGCATTAAATTAAATGTACGTGCGAAATTGTTTTTCACATTTACTTCATTATCATATCACTTTAGGGCATTTGAATAATGTAATCATTGGCCATTTTTAAATTGAGCATTCTCATTGGTGTTGTCCATATATATGTGTTTAAAAAAAAAATTATCTGAAAAGAATAAAATAACAAAACAAAAAAAATGTCAAATTGCAAGTTAATATGTTTTCATATTAACTTGGTATTTTATATTTTAGCAAGTATTTGTGAAACATTTTGCCAAAGTCTTTCCTTTTTCAATGCTCCAACCTGCGAGGCTTTTTCTCGTTTGGCTGGAAACTAGTTGTTATATTGAAATACAACAGTTTGTTTTACCGTTGACTATTAAAATGTTTCACTTTTGAACTCGACCAGATGGTGAAGTGGTGTAACCTGTTATGTAACAGTCCATGTATCTTTCTGTTTTCTGGTTTGTTTGTGTACAGCCCTTCAACTTTTAGCAGTAATCTTTTGGAAACAGCATCAAAGATTTGTAAAAGAACTAAGTCAGTATATATAATCAAGAAAGGGGGGGATTTGTTATAATGAAAATGTTACATTCTTATTACTCTTGCAGTATTTCTTTTTTTAAGAAGGAAAAAAATTGAAGGGTTGGATTTGTGTCTTGATTAAAGTGTTTTCTGTTTTACATGTGCTTATTTTGCTCTCGCTCTCTCTGTTTCATCCTAAAGGCCTGTCCCACCAGCCAACAATCTCTGTCCCTTTGTGTGTGTGCATCTCTCTCTCTTTTCATCCTGCTTCATTGACCCTCTTACCCAGATTAACCAACACACACCATAATTACTGTGACCATTTTGCCAGCAACCAATTAGAACATAATACCTAATCTACACCTCTCCCTCTGAGACGCTTTCATGTTATGTAGGTGTAATGGTGTAAAATGTGTTCAGAGAAAACTGTAATAATAGCAATTTGTGAAGCCCTGCAGCTCAAAGCGCTGATCAATGCACCAAATAAATACAGCACATACACAGTAGATGGTGAAAGAGACTTGCCAGTTTAACAAACAGCTAACACATAATGTACACATCAACACAGGTTCAAACATTACTGTGTGCAAAATGTACACCCACCCACGCTCACACACGCGCACACACACATGCACACAAACCCTGCAGCTCAAAGCGCAGATCAATGCACCAAACAAACCAATACAAATACAGAGTACATGGTGACGTAGCCTTGCCAATTTAACAAATGGCTAACATAATGTACATGTCAACACAGGTTCAGACATTACTGACTGTGCAAAACACATACATGTACACACACAAACCCTGAGGCTCAAAGTGCTGATCACTGCACTGATTAAACAAATACAAGATAAGACACATAGAATATATGGTGATTGAGAGTTGCTAATTTAACAAAACAGCTAACACATAATGTACACACCAACACGAGTTCAAACATTACTGACCGTGTGCAACAAGCATGCATGCCTTGTAATAGACAGCACAGGGCACTCTATCTCTCACTTCCCATCCCTAATCTTGAAGTCATGCACACACACACACACACACACACACACACACACATATGTGCATAGTTTATTTGGGGGAAAACGTGCACATTCTTTCCATGCCAGCATCAATCTTGACCAATCATGTACTTTGTTTTGATACACAGTGTTTTAATATCACAAAATAATTCAAAATAGGATACAGAGAACTGTAATGAGAGTGAATTGCAGATAACAAAAAGAATAACATCACTATACCATTTGATCTCTATGGATTTCATTATAAAACAATAGATTTATCTAGTCGGTTGAGTGTCCTACTTAGAAATTATTATGCATCTATCTGAATTTAGATATATTCTCAAAATTGAATATAGTCTGCAGGAGAAGATGGTGTACAGTATCGAATGCCCTTAAGCAGTAGCTGTCAAGTGTTATTTGACCTTTACCTTTAACTTAGGTCCAAATAAATGCAATTTTATTATGAAAATAACAGGCTCAAAACGTCAGTGGAGACAGAGGGAACAATGCCACCCTACCCTTGTTGTATACCTTTTTGCGAGGCATATTTATGTGTTTATATGAGTTGCATCAGAACACAAGCACGCACACTGTCAGCCGCAAGCGCATGATTAACGATATCGCCTTAGTGAACAATCAGTTTCAGTGAGAAACAGAAAAAAGTTGCATGGGTTGAAAATGTCATTTCAAAGGCCAGCCAAAAGGGGCTAACCAGTAGTGCAGGCTATACATTAACAGAATATGATCTAGCAAATAACTTGGTGTTTTACGCCCAGTCAACCATTGCGGTTATATCAGGGCAAAAGAAGGTGATCTAAGAAAGAAACAAAAACAAAAAAAGAAGTAAAACTGACTCCATTTTTATATGCAAGGCGTGAAGAAAGGCAGGTTATGAGCGACCTCTAAAAAATATATATTTAAAAATAAATAAATGTATGTATAAAAGAGATTCAGATTCAGATTCTTTATTCACCAAGTTTTACAACAAGGAAAGTGTCTCGAAAGCGGTAAGCATACAAACATAAGTAAACAACAACACTGGAAGAAAAAGAAAGAAAAAACACACACGAAAAAACAAAACGGCGCGTCAGTCTGTGACGGGTCGACTCACTGACACGAGGTATCAGTTTAACTTTGCTCATCATACCAGGCTCGCGCTACTGTCGACGACGTGGCACGTACAGTGTCATGGTTTCGGCGTTTAGTATCTTTGCTTGAGTCGGCACCGCTATTACAACAAACGAGTTCTAGCCAGGCCGCGCGATGTCTACTGCTTGACCGGCGCTGAAATGCCATCCTCTCAGTGTAGATTGACAGACAGACAGAGGAGCGGCCGGTTTACTGAGCCAGTCAACGCCAGCGTACAGCCCTCGACCAGCTGAGCTGTCCGGCACCGAAGCGCCATTGTAAACAAAGCACTGACGTGCCCGTAGTGCAGTTTTCTAGGATCACGATCAAGCAAAACTCCAAGAACTGGTTTACGACATCCTTCCTCCAAGGAAGATGCCGGAAAGCGATGCTCGGTGTATGGGCCAAGCACTTTGGGTCTCGGTGTGCAGTTTCGGCGAAGCGACACGCTGGGTGAACACTGTGACAGGTTTTGCCGTTGTCACCGGTGGTTCCGCTTGTCTAAGTGGGCGGAGCTACCTCAGTAGGTAAAAGCGAGCGGTCATCACTGAACTGATGATGTGGAGCTTCATGTCCTCGGATGTCGGGTTGACATATTAGGGACAAACTGTAACAAACTCTTAAAACTAGTGGGGGTGGGGGGGGGGGGGGTGTGTGTGGGGGGGCGCTTCAGTACGTGTAATCATGTCCGTGGGGCAGCAAGGCGCCTACTGTTGGATACAAAAACAAAACTGCATTTTGTCGTTGGGAGTGCATTTCAAACTGCGGATAAAAAACGACGACCACCTGCTTACAGCTGTAAATGGGCCTGTAATGAGGGCAGCATACTTTTAAAATTCTTAATCCATCCAGCTTTTCTTAAGGGAAAACTTTAAATTGTTGCTGGTTCCCCGTCCCCAATAAGCCTTATGGTTTCTGTTGACGTTAAGCACCATGTTTACTTACTTACTTACTTACTAAACTGGCCATTGTCAGTCTTTGTGACTGTTCCGCATTGCAGTTGGCCGGGACAGCAATTGCGTAGTACACTAGTTGCTCTGCCTTAATATTCTGTTGTTCTGGCGACGGTCCACGGCATGTTCTTCCGGGTTGGCGCCTGTCTCGAGCTTTCACTCTACTTCTTCCTCGCCTTCCCCACTTGTCCGCCCCGTCCCTAATGGTCACCTCGCCTCTGTGGACGCAGAATTAACTCCTGAACTGGCCGGGCCTCGGCTACGCGGATCATCAGAGCGGCTCACGGGAGGACCTGTGTGAAAATCGAGGTGGACGTCCCGGGCTCCCCGACCCTAACAGACTTTATGGTTACTATGGACATAAAGCAACATTGAACTCGAACTCCCCAATGACAGAGCTCAGGAGCTGTGTCAGTGAAAGTCGAGGCGGACGTCCTGGGCTCCCTGTCCCTAACATACCTTTAACTATATGGCTGGGACGTAAATCAGCTCTGAACCTGAACTCGACTACGCCGGATAGGACCTCACTTGCCGCCCACGATGTATCTGCTGTGGAACTGATCTGTCGCAATGAAACGCAGTTACTTTAATGTCTTAAAGAGCGCCCCGGCCGTAGCTACTAGGCTGAAATTTTCCACTGAAAAGTCAGTAGCGGCCGGCTCAGTGATCGCGTGACGGCCCGGGAGTGGGCGTTCTCATGTAGCCTATTGTGCAGTTTTGCATTAGTCTAACAGCAGTCACTAGGCTGCTGAGACTTTGTGTGGGCCTCGCATCGTGAGATCATTTGTGTTGCCAGGTGTGGGGCCGAGTCATGAGCCGGCCGGTTTGGCCTAACGGTAAGGCGTTAGACTGGTAAGCACTGAGACCTCGGTTCGAATCCGCTTCGGCTCTCCGTCAGTTTCTCTTGAAAAGTTGTGTCTGTGGACACTGTCTTGTTTGTGACACGGTTAATGAAACATTAAAATGGCTCTTATCGCTGCCCATCATAATGCGGGAGTCATTCTGGTGGTGACAGTGTAGCGATAGGTATAGTAATCTTTTTATCGCTGCCCATCTCACTGCAGGAGTCATTCTGGTGGTGACAGTGTAGCGATAGGTATAGTAATCTTCAACCGGCTCGGTGATGACCCCAAGAGAACCGTAGGGTTAGGCTTATGTTGTTTCCTTCAGTGTAATCTACCGTGCGGAGTTTCCACATTTAACTGATCGAATCTGATTCTTGTAAAACTGACACTTCCACCGCCCGCGCCAAACCGCCGCCTCATCATAGTTTGGGTTGGTTGGTTGGTTACGTCCACTGAAAACGCAGGCTTTTTAGAGACGGGAGCCCAGGACGGCCACCTCGACCTCGACTTTCACACAGCTCCTGAGCTCTGTAGTTTGGTAAACATGGTGCTTAACGTCCACAGAAACCGTACGGCTTATTAGGGACGGAGAGAAGGGGGGGAAGGGGGTATGGAGGTGTGGGAGAGGGAGATTATATACCTATCGCTACACTGTCACCACCAGAATGATTGCTGCATTAAGATAGGCAGCGATGAGAGCCATTTTTATGTTTCAGTAGGAAGTGATGGACAAAGTCACAAGACAGTGTCCACAAACCACAACCTTTTTGAAGAGAAAGGAGAGCCGAAGCGGTATCGAACCGAGGTCCTTCCGCTTACCAGCCTAACGCCTTACCGCTAGGCCACACCGGCTCACAAAAGTGTAGTTTGGGCAAACCATGGATCAACAGGTCCATTGGGCAAACCAAATCATGACTCGAATGACTTCCGGGGCGGCACTGCCAGCCAACTGACAGCTAAGGTCGGGCTTAGGCCTGGCGAAAGCCGGCAATTTTGTCATCATTGATAATAACACACCCCGTGACAATCCAGAACGACGCTTCTTACGGTATCAGTCCCACTGATTGGTCTAAATGGACTAGGGTACCGGTCTCCTCCAGGACTTCTCAAGGGCACTCAACACAATGACTGTAGCGAAAACTTGGCAATAATATTAGCTGGGGAGGAAGTACTGCGAGAAGAGGACAGTTTTCAGTTTGGTTTTAAAAGATGACAGGGCTGAGCAGTGTCTAAGGTCTTGACAGTGAGAGCGAATTCCAAACGAGGGATCGAAAGTAAACGAAAGTACGGAAGCCATGAGTCGTGAGTTTGTATTGTTGGAATTTCAGTATGCGGGTGTCAGAAGAAGAGTGTAGTGTACGAGAGGGAGTGTGGACATGTCAGAGCAGTTCAGGGAGGTAAGCAGGACCAGAAGCACTGAAATGCATACAAGCGAATTTGGTTTCATTGGGCCACCAGCGTTCCGCTATGTCAGCCCAGCCGGTATTAGGTAGAAGACGTTTGCAGCAGCCTGTGAGCTGGTTTGGCCTAGCGGTAAGGCGTTAGGCTGGTAAGCAGAAGGGCCTCGGCTCGATTCCGCTTCGGTTCTGGCCTTCTCTTCAAAAAGGTTGTGGTTTGTGGACGCAGTCTTGTGACTGACTTTGTCCCACGCAATGATTAATCGTGAAACATTAAAATATCTCTCATCGCTGACGATCTTAATGCGCTAAGGAGTCATCCTGGTGGTGACAGTGTAGAGATAGGTATAAAATCTCCCTCTTCCCCCACCTTCGCCCGTCCATACGATAAGCCTTACGGTTTCTGTGGACGTTAAGCACCTTGAAAGAGAACTGAGAAGAAGCCGGAGCTTTTCCTCCAGTAAAGTCAAGTTGTGGCTGCAACAACAGAGTGACCGGTTTTAATTCAGCTGCCACCATTAACCCCTTGACTGTCATGATGTCATTTAAAAACGACCAATAAAAGTGCGAAATTTGAAACCTTTAAGCTTTTTTGTTTTCCGGGCTTTTTCGCACTGGCATGTGAAAGGGTTTTTATGAAAATGCATAGCACTGAAAGTAGATGTGTTATAAGACCAGAAAATATACTGTATTTGAGTGGTGTCCATGCGTCTGTCAGTTCGGAAACTTGATTTTACAGGCCGGGGAAGTCAAGGAGTTAAATACGGTGGTGCCGCATTAGTTTACTGTGTCACTTTTGCTGGGACAAAACTGCTGCCGAAGTCGGCCGGGCGGGTTTGGCAGCTTGTGCAGCTCAGTCTGGCGGCCGGAATTGTGCCAATCGACTGCCAGTGAAAGAGAAATGGCAGTCAAGTTATTTTGGACCGTCAACATCGTTGCAAAGTTGTGCCGGGCGGAATAATTACCACAGGCTAATTTGGTGTCGTGCTAGGTCAGCTGTTCCAGTTGACCCGCTTTAGTTTCCAGCCACTGACTCCACTGTCATCGCTGCCCGAATGGTTTAGTTTTCGGTGACAGATGAGCAAAGGCACGTCAATAGCCTACTGACAGTCGTAAACTGAAGTGACGTGGCATAAAAAAACTGACAAAAACAAAAAAGAACTACCGAAACCAAATAGCATGCACACGCACACCACGCACGCATGGTCACCAAAGACTTTCTCTCCCGTAGGGGAAAATCTTTGCGACCGTCACACACTCGGCGGGTACACACACACACACACACACACACACACACACACACACACACACACACACACACACACACACACACACACACACACACACACACACACACACTCACTCACTCACTCACTCACTCACTGTGACGCGAGCACACACGCGGTCGCGGCACAAAATTCTTTCTTTCTTCCTTTTTTAATTTAATTTAATCGGGGCACAAAAACACGGACTTTCTGAAACACACTTTGTCAACACACACACACACACACACACACACACACACACACACACACACACACACACACACACTAACACCAACACCAACACACACACACACACACACACACACACACACACACACACACACACACACACACACACACACACACACACACACACACACACACACACACACACGACACTACACTACACAGTGACACCACTATGACACTCCGATGTCACACTGTTGCACTCACACAGACACACGCACGCTCTCATGTCAGTGACTCAGTACAGATCGAGTGCTGAACGAGGCAATCGATCGGCGCTGATCACTGAGCAGACGGATCCGAGTTCAATTCTGCTTCATCGTCTCGATCACTTTCCTCTTCGTTTTATGTTTTATTTTTTATTGGGCTGTTGATGTGGTTTACGAGGCACAGCTTTGGCTGAATCAGCCGTTTGTCACTCAGTCCCGGGCCGGGATAAGTAAATGCACTGAAACGTCGGCGTGGCTGTGACAGTCGTAGTATTCCTGTTTGGCCTAGCGGTAAGGCGTTACTGAAAGGCTGGTAGACTAAACAGAAGGACCTCGGTTCGATTCCGCTTCGACATGCCCCTCCCTTCAAAAGCTGTGGTCTGTGCACTCTGTCTTAGTGAGCCGGTTTGGCTTAGCGGTAAAGCGTTAGGCTGGTAAGCAGAAGGACCTCCGGTTCGATACCGCTTCGGCTCTCCTTTCTCTTCAAAAAGCCTGTAGTCTGTGGACACTGTCTTGTGGCTTTGTCCCTCATAGTTAATGAAACATTAAACTGGCTCTCATCGCTGCCCATTCTCCAGTAATGCAGGAGTCATTCTGGTGGTGACAGTGTAGTGAAAAGTATATAATCTCCCTCTTCCCCCTGCTCCATACCCCCTTCTCTCCCTTCTCCCCGCCCCTAATAACCTTGTGGTTTCTGTGGACGTTAAGCACCATGTTTACCTACTTTGTCTTCAGAGCCCAGGAGCAGCCTTAAAGAGCGAGGTGGAGCTGGGCTCTTACACTGAGTTAGACGATCTTTTGCTCCAGGTTCCAACGGCCGGTTTTTCAGCTCTTACACTGAGTTAGACGATCTTTTGCTCCTGGTTCCAACAGCTCTTTTTTCTTTTTCTTTTCCAGCGCTTACACTGAGTTAGACGATCTTTTGCTCCTGGTTCCAACGGCCGTTTTTTTTTTTAGCTCTTACATTGAGTTAGACGATCTTTTGCTCCAGGTTCCAGCAGCTCTTTTTCTTCTTTTTTTTCTTTTTTCTTTTTCCACCTCTTACACTGAGTTAGACGATCTTTTGCTCCTGGTTCCAACGGCCGGTTTTCAGCTCTTACACTGAGTTAGACGATCTTTTGCTCCTGGTTCCAACAGCTCGTTTTTTCAGCTCTTACACTGAGTTAGACGATCTTTTGCTCCTGGTTCCAACAGCTCTTTTTTCTTTTTCTTTTCCAGCGCTTACACTGA
>OY757553.1:8639769-8669769 GCA_963584105.1 Alviniconcha strummeri | reverse complement strand
TTTGTTGGCAGTACGATTTTTCGCAAGTGCTTATATAATTTTTACTGAGTGATGAGTCCCCACCCACCCTCAACAGCACAGACACAGTACCATATAAATCAATGTGCCCATATGTGCATTGTTTTTTATGCAGTTTTTTCTGATTGACATATTATACTGGGTATTTTAGCTCGTTTCCTATTCATGGATGTGTAGGAATGGATGTAGATAACAGACAAATAACACATAAATAAATAAATAAAGAACGATTGTACGTCTTTTGTTGTCACTGGCATCACAGTTTATGACCTAGGGGACGTAACTGGACAGAGTTGACTCTTTTCATTGCGAAACTAGAAAAAGCCTTAAAATCGAAAGCATGGCGTCTGTAGGGTCTCTGGAAGAAGAAGCGCGCAAAAGAAAAGAACGTTTACGTGCTCTTAGTCGAAAAACAAAAGGAGATGAAGCCGTAGGTGAGAAGAACGAATCAGACTCAACAGAAAAAGAAAAGTTACCACGGTACAGTAGGATTATTTTTTGTTGGATACACGTTTTAATAATAATAAACTCTACAATCGTAGTATTTTTTGGTACAAACAATACCACTTGTAAGTGATTCCAAATTCGGTCTTTTTACTCGCCCCCCCACCCCCCTCGCCTTGTATCCTCCTTCAGTGCTCGTTACATTCCTTCTGTGCGCCCGTGAGTGTTTGTGTGTGTGTGTGCGCAGGTGTGGTG
Organism: Alviniconcha strummeri; assembly: GCA_963584105.1. Taxonomy (NCBI): domain Eukaryota; kingdom Metazoa; phylum Mollusca; class Gastropoda; family Provannidae; genus Alviniconcha; species Alviniconcha strummeri. The sequence goes on along the minus strand of OY757553.1, from coordinate 8,669,052 downwards.
TGCAAGGAATAAAAATTGAGTCTGATCCGCCAAGTGTTATACCGTTAAGCGCCAGAATGACCAGCCATTTGATCGCGGGCCCTCACAATATCAAGAAGAAGAATACAATATTTGAACTATACAATCATTATTTTTGAGGTTTTAATTTAGACATTTTTGTTGATTTTGTAAAGCACGGTTTGCTCACCCTTGCTGGAGGAGGAAACCACATTCCTTAAGAGTAAATCACACTCTCCCAACATGACTGTTTTGAAGATAAACTAAGAAGCATATTGTGTTTGGTGTTTTCAGGCCAGTGTTCCGCAGCTATCGACCACAAGCAGAGAAGCTACAGGAGGGGGTGCTACCTACAATCAAGCCTGGTGACGGTCAGTACGATTTTGAAACTTGTCTTTTCCTTGGCAATGGCAGACACTTGGCAATGAAAATGAACTGTTTTACTGTCATATATTATATAACCGTAAGTATACATACTACATAAACATTGATCTTATTGATCCTTGAAGTTGGAGTGTGGCTTCCAGAGTGAGTGATTGATAACTTTTATATAATGTGGACTAATACTGTGTAATAGTTATAGTACTGTTCTCTGCTCTCAAGCAGGCTTGCTGTGCTCTACTCACATGTGACTGAATGAGTGACTGTAGCTTTACATAGCACTAGTGTCATACTCATATTAAGTCATAGTACATTTGAATATATTAATACAATTTCCATGTTGGGGAGGGGGGGCAAGTTACACTGCACTTGTAAGTTGTATGTCACTTGACAGTGTGTACAAGAGGTTTACATGGGTTCACAAGCTACCTTCTGCTTCCTACCCAACACTGGGTTGACCTCAAAGTTTTAGCTGAGGACCGCTAACATTGTGTAACAATGTATCATCTTATTATGTTATATATTATCTATATTGTCTGGATAAAAGCATACACTGCACTTGTATGACACTTGACAGTGTGTTACTGTGTACAAGAGGTTCACATGAGTTCACAAGCTACCTTCTGACTTCCCACCCAACATGGGGTGAACCTCAGAGTTTTAGCTGAGGACCACTAACATTGTGTAACAATGTATCATGTTGTTATTTTATATATTATCTATATTGTCTGGAGAAAAGCATGTTTTAGCATAATTCTGCTAGCGGACATTGTAAAATAGATCATGCAAACACAAAGAAATAGACCAATTTGTTGTATACATTATTTAGTCAGTAAAAAGATACAGCTGTCTGAGTGTTTGTAACTGTTTGGTTTGGTGTTGGTGTGTGCTACTGTTAGTGTTACAGTGTTAGAGAGATACAGAAATATAGTGGTGAATAAAGAAGAACATTGACTAGTTTGTGTGTATAGACCAATACAGTGACAACTTTGTACAATGCAATTACTGATGAAGAATTTGCCTTTGAAATAATAAAAACTGAGGATGTACCTCTGGTGGACCTTGAATTTACAAATTACATACATGCCAGCTGAGAGTTACTGTAGGTGACTCAGGTCTTTGTTGTTATATTTGTGTTATGTGTTTCAATCACTAATTAACTCCCTTGTGTGGTGATCCTGTGAAATAAATCTTTATCATTTTTATTCCAGTGACGAAAAATGTTCAGGAACAACTGCAGTCTGGCAAGTCAGAGCATGTTGTCAGTGAAGTTGTAAGTTGCACAAGTGTGCACACACACATACACTACACAGAAAGTCACACACACGCGCACGCACGCACGCCCGCACGCATGCATGCATGCACATTAATAGATGCAGGTCCATCAATTTGTATAATATTAATAATTGGTGAATATATAGCTTTATCAATTTTCTGATGACAAAAAATCAGTAGATGTCAGCATTTAATAAATAAGTGCCCTGTTTTACCCTTGTTTTCAGGTAATTTGAGCTGGTAATAGCCATGTTTATTGCTTTGAATTTTTCATTTGTTTAAGTTCCCTTGCCTTTCACTTTCAGACAGCCAACAGCATGAAAAGCAAAACAAAAAGTTTTTTTTACTCAGCTGGGGATTATTCATCAAGTGTAAAGCGTAACGCTGATTAGAGCTAAACACAGTAGTAGTAGTTATTACTAGCATCTTTTTAAAGTGTTGCTATGAGTTATACAGTTTCCTTAATGTGTTAATATCATTACACTTTAAAACTATAAAAAGCCACATGCCAATTATTAAAGTCATTTTAATTCTAACGACTGTGAAGTTTGCCCTGATATGACCGCACTGGTTGACTGAGTGTAAAACACCAATTTACTTACTTACTAGGCTTGAAGCCTCAAAGCATACATCAAATAAATTCTGTTTTACATGCAGCTTAGAGCTCATTTGCATAACCTAGCTGTTCAAATGTGCTTTGAGTTTTAAATGTAGTCACCCACACATGTTATTTCAGAAGTAGTTCTTGTAGCTTGGTAGCAAGAATGAGTGCACAACTGTTGACTGTAGTACACTCGCAAAAGTATTTGTTTTGTTTTTATTCCTAGATGAAATTCTGTCAGTTGAATAATTCTGGCAGGGGTTCTTCTTGAGAAGAGGGAAATATACAATTACGAAACAGTTTGATTTCTTTCTGGGTCAATTTTAATTCTAACAGCTGTAAGAGCTTAGTGAATTTCTGTCAAAACTATAATGTTGGACTTGGCATCCAGCATCAGTTTCACTAACTCTCTTTTTCTTTTCAGATTTCTGATTTTTTTTCATGTAATCTTAATACAATAACAGTATTTATTTATGCATTTACCATATCTAGAGAGATACCTGGCTTTGCCATTTTTAAAACCTTTTTTAATTGAAGTTGAACAGTGAGGTAATAGAATATATACTATATGTAGTTTCTCTGTTGGACTGCCTTTCAGGATCTCACCAACCTGGCACCGAGAAAACCTGACTGGGACTTAAAGCGGGACTGTGCCAAAAAACTAGAGAAGTTGGAAAAACGCACGCAAAGAGCCATTGCCGAATTGATTCGTGAGTTGACCCCAGTGACTTCTTGGTTGCAGGCGGGCATACAAGTGTAAATTGTTGTTTTCATTGCATTAGTCAGTGTATTGCAAATGAAAGGTAGCATTTACTTTTGTATAAACTTTGTTATCACCCACATTTGTCATTTACTGTGTTAGACCACAAGTTTAATCATGGAGAGCACACACAAAAAAAGGTTATGATCTTTATGCACGTGTGCTGATGTAACCCACAAGTCATACTTTCACACTTGCGTGAAAAATTGCATAGTAAGAAGTATGAAATGTACTCACCAATGCATAGACTGATTGATAGTGATGAGCCCTAACAAAATAATGATGGTTTTGACAGGATTTGACAATAAAAGATGAATCCATGTACTTAAATAGAAACAGGAAATGAGTACCACAGTACAGGATAACTTCAAGAAGACAGGCAGTGAGAATGGTTTTTCAATTGCAGCTACAGTCTTTTGTTCGTTACTCATCTCCTTTGTTTTGAAAGCAGTCTGAAAACATGCTTACAAGTGGCCAGTTGTAGCCATTCCATGTGTAAAGGGAGATAATTAGATTTTTAAACCCAGCTTGATGATGTCACTAACACAGTGCCGGTGGTTAACTGTTTGCTTTGCGTTTTCATTTTAATTGTTGTAGTGTCATCCAGTAAATACAGTGTACTCAATATTGTACAAGACAATGCCTTATAAAGCTGTGCTTTAAAATATATTTCAAGAGTAATACAATGGTGAGAAGTAGAGCACTGCCACTGAGCCATTGAAAGGGAGACACACACACACACACACACACACACACACACACACACACACACACACACACACACACACACACCATTTTGAATGGACCCAGAGAAGAAGGTAGACAGACAGTTTTATCTCTGTGTTCCAGTAGGCCTACATTTTAGCACTGTCCTTAAGCACTGTGTTTGGCTTTAAAACCATGTCTGTATCAGTGTATGTCCAAAAGTGTTCATTTTTACCTCAGAAATAGGAAAGCAAAGCAAAATGCACGCCCCCGCCCCCCACCCCCCCACCCCCCATCCACCACCACACAACCGAAAAACAAAAAGGAAACATCTGCAATAAAGATGCCAGCCAGCATTCTGAAGGGAAAAAAAACACCCTAAAAACAGACAAAATGGTAAAAATAATGTTTGTTTTAAATAATAGGACCATACAAAGCAGTGCAAATCTTTCATGCAGACCCCTTTTTCAAGTCATAGAAGAACAAACATACAGTTGCTTGACAAGCAAATGATGAGAAGAAGGAAAAATGTAGCCTTTGTCATGAGTCAAGGTGCCCAGAGCACAGGAGACTGGTTCAAATAGCCCATGTTAAGATTCACTCACCCTTCTTCATGATAGACCCTTCCTTTGCCTACAGCTATGGAAGAGACTACATACCTCACACAGTGCAACAGTATTATTTGAAGAAAAGATTTCCCTTTACTAAATATCACATTATCAGTCATTCGTCTGTGAGAGATTTCTCTGGTACATTACAGTAGAACTAGAAGAGTCTGCCAACTACATACCAATTACCACCATGCAAGACTTTTCTTGTGCACTTCAAGTTCAGTGGAAGAAAAGAGTATGCTCTCACTCAACTACACCCCAGTCACTCACAGGGTGACAGACTTCTTTTGTGCAGTATGATACTTCAATGGAAGAATACAGACTGTTCTCTCTAGGCTATTTATTGGTAACTTCTGTGTCACAGACATCTCAGGATTTTCAAATTGTCGACTTTTTAACAGTTGACCTGCCATGTGCTGCCTGCCTTTGTGTGATTATCCTGTTGTTGTTTTTCTTCTTCTTAATCTGTTTTTGTGTGTTATACAGGTGAGATGTTGATTGAATTTGTTTTATGTCTGTTTGTGTATTTTGCAGGCGAGAGGTTAAAGGCCAGTCAGGATGACCTTGTCACTGTGGTCAATGCCAGCGAGGCTGTAGCTCGAGCTGATGATGATGAGGATTAGTTGGATGTTTGGTGGGGAGATTGTGTGTGTGTGTGTGTGTGGCCTTGCAGTCTTGGTGACCTTCACCTGGGTGGGTGGGTGTGCGTGTAAACTTTGACTCCTTGGATGATGCAGCTGAAGTCTTAAACTAATGGTTTATTTGAAACAGAATCTATTTTGAAACTGGCAAAATAAGTGCTGCTTGTATTGGATATGACTGGAACATGACATTTTTGCAAGTAAAATCCTTTAATCACACAATCATGATGCTTTTTGGTAAACCTCCATTTTGTAAGCATTCATAATTTGTTCATTCTGCTGAAGCAAATGTTAGCACATGTGTGAGTGTTTAGTGACCACAACTCATACAGCTCAGTTCTGGATGATATCTACATGCTTGGAACATCCCATATGCACTCCACCCCAGTCCTCAGAGGTTTCCCCAGTACTGCCTTTGAAACTATTCCAGTGTTCATCTGACTGACAGTGGCCATCTTTTGTCCTTTCATGGTAGATTGTTGAGCATTACTTTACATACAGCTTCATGAATGTACTGTGTGTGATCCCTTTATTACTGTTCATTAACACAAAGAGGTGTGTTGCTTGTATGTATCGGGGAAGACACAGGTTGATGACTAAAGCCCCATGCCATCATCACCCCCCAAGTCCTACAATACATTGTTGTGTAAACCCTTAATTCATGATCAACAGCAAAATTAATGTAACTCAAAATGAACTTTTTTATTTGACACTTTTATATGTATGTGTGTGTGTATTTGCATGCATGCACCGTGTGTGTGTGTGTGTGCAAAGATGGGATCAGTTGGGCAGAAAATGTGTTTTTCACAAAGATATTTATGTGCCTGTTGTATGATGAAAGTGGAAATGAGTCAGTTCATGCACAATGTAAAAATTAAAGTCAACAGTGTTTGTGGGTGTGTGATTGTCTGATGCTTTTGTTTGTGTATCTATGTTCACACACACACTTGTACACACAACATGCATGCACGCATATTACACATGCACAAACACAACACAGGCACAGGGAGTGAAGGAAAGAGTAGGGTGGTGACAAAAATGAAACTCAGAGTGAACACACTTGCTACAGAAGCATTTATTTTCAAATTGTATCAAGTATATTTAATGCAAAAGCTCCCAGGATCTTGGGACACCAAATATTTTTAACAGATCAAAGTTTCTGACAGCTTAAATCATAAAGTACAATAAGAACCTTCTCCTCTAGTTTATTTCTTTGAAATTGTATGTAAATGTCAGCTAATTTGTACATGGTGCTGAATATGAGGTAAGCAGTTTGAAGCTTTGATCAGTTAAGATTGTCTGAGATCCTGGGACCTTTGAACATATTTGAAAACAAATGCCTGCGTAGCTTGTGTGTTTGAGTTTTTTTGCACCCTCCCTGCATTCCCTGTGTGTGTGAGGAGGTGTGAACTTGTGTGCATGTTCATTAACACCTTGAAACACCATAAAAACAAAGGAATGAAACAGAACATGCACCACGCTAGTAACGAAAGGTTTAAAGTCACTACCACTACCATAATAATTGATGATGCCATGGGTCTCCGAAACCTCAGCTGACAGCTTTTGGTTGATGCTTGAATGGCAGCAGGTTCCTAACCATACAAACAACTCAGATTGTATGAGGCCACATTTTTCTTATAACTGTTGGCAGTGCAAACTCGCACAAATGAAACAAAAATTGTTCAAATCTAGACAGAGCCTTTCTTTTTTGCTTTTCTTTTGCATCAAACATGGCCCGTGTTTGCATGCATGCTTCAATGAAATGTTGCATCCATAATTGTAGTACTTTACTCAAAACTTCCACAGTATTGGTACTCAAACCTTTTACAGAAGTTTAGGGGCTGTCTTGGTAGACAGATGCATGGAGACGAGGAGTGTGCAATGGTGTAACCAGTTTATAGCAGAATTTGGAGGAAGGGTGCCAGAAGGCAAGGTTTGGAGAGTACCACAGCAGCACCCGTTGGAATGGTGGTGTGAAGCAATCGGGTGTAGAACACAGATGAAAAGGAAGACTCAGCTTCCCCAGTTGAACTGGGTTATCCTTTTTCTGTCAGCTTCAGCAAATGAACTGACTTTTTATCATCAACTTATGCCACAGTGCCTGCACAAACAGACCCACTGTTCTACATTCTCTGAGAGTTTGGGAAGAATGATCTGCCATTATCAAAGCCTTTGCAATTCTTTGAAAAACTAGTAATTCAACTGAGGTCTTTGAAAGTGCAGATCTTGACTTCTGTCAAACTGAGAAGTGGGTAATTCCCTGACATCGAGAATAATAGCTATAGATGGTGTAATACTTTGGCTGGTATAAATTATAACCATGAAATAGCAGTGCTTTGGCATATGAACTATGCAGTGAAAGGTGTACATACATAACATGTGGTGAGCAATCAAACTTGGTCTGAGTTTTCAGAAGAAGAACAACAAAATGTTGCTGCAGGATTTGTAATGCTCTGACAGAGCCCAGTCCTGGACAGGAAGAAGGTCAGTCAGAAGTGTGAATTTTGGAGTGAACATTTTGTAGGATCCTGACCCCAGCAAATGTCAGCTATTGTCATAAGACAGTTCTAGCCATTTGTTAGCCTCTATTCAGAGTTAGTTTGGCATAAGTTGATAATTAAAATTAAAAAAAAAGTTAGTCAATTCTTAACATTGACTAATTTTTTTTAAATGTATTAAAATGTTTATTCTCAAAATGTGTTGCATTAGAATTATGGAAAGCATTTTTTCTGGGTAACATTTAAAGAGTGTTTCAGTATGAATTCTGACATCTGTGTCAATGGGAATCCATTCTGTGGCAATTATCCTGGTGACATTAAAAAAAAAAAAAAAAAAAAGCCTACAGAGATCTGTACATTTGAGATAGGCTTTAAAGAATCTATAGGTATATTTCTTTGACAAAATGCACATCCCAAAATAAAAGCAGTCAGAATATCAAAATAAAAGTTTTAAAAATGCCCGGTTGGTTTCATATCAAAGTTAGACTTTTTTCTGTCATGCACCCAGTGAACAGGCATGTGATAGACTATTATGCATGATTGCACTAGTGACTTTGAGAACAAATCTCAGAGGCCAAAGGCATATGCACCAGGAAAGCTGACACCTGACAGCATTTAGTGCATCCACTTCTGCTTATAGTTACTCACAGAACTTTTCTTTCTTTTAAATTGGTGGTACAAGTTAGAAAAACTTAAATCCTTATCAGAAGAAATAAAAACAAAAAATTGAAGCAGACATTTTTGTGTATCATATAGGGTCCTACTCAGCTGTCCACCCCGTAAGGTGTACTGAACTTAAGACAGATCAAGTTGATACAGGATCGCTTAACACATACATGAAATGTTGCAAAGTGCTGTTTGTTACTATATTTTTTGCCAGCAGTGATGATTGGGACTAACTGCCTTTTTACTGGGGCGGGAAATTTGCGTTTGATTAGACGATTTTATACCCGATGATAAGCATATATGCATACAATTATTGTTTGTTCTATCTTCAAGTCGCACTGGACAGGTGGACGAAAATGATTTCGTCATCCACTATTATATAGGATGAATGTGTCGTCTGCTTTGCGCAATTAGTCCAAGGGTAGATAACCTCCATGTTTCGCGCCCTCAGAATGCATTGTGGGCAACGTTGCTTGGAAAAATGGCCGACTCAGAAGATCAGGAGCCGACTCCGGCTCAAGATATCGTTGTTACAAAATATAAGATGGCTGGTGACATGGTTAATGGTACGTATTTTGTACACAAAGTATGGTTGTGCGTTTTCTGAGGGGAAACGTGGAATGAAGACCATCTGTTAAACAAATTTAATTGTGTTGTAAACTTGCCATGTGCCCGCGGGAAACCAGCATGGCGGATAGCGACCATGTGGAGCTCCATTGAATGCCTTTGTCGCCGCAGATCGAGAGGATCTTTTGATCTGCTCAAACATAAGCGCGGATTAGGTTTTGAAAATGTGTGAACTTTGTTTGGCATTCTCGTATTTCTTTTCTTTGTTTATCAAACATTTCTGTTCATGACTCATTTTCGTCCTCGTGCAAACAGCTGTCAGTTGAGTTACCACAAGACGTATATTAGATTGAACAGCGGCAGTGAGTTGTGGGGCAAAGGGTCATTGACATTTACGTGGAAACTATGTCTTGAACAGTCCGAAGGCGAAGGTCTTGATTGTGGAACTGTGTTGTAGTTACGTCGTGCAGTCACTACTTCTTCCGTAGAGCGGCCAACGTCATTTTGTTGATGGTTCTGTCGCTTCTGAGGAGATTTGGGTCATTTTTGTGGTATATTTAGTGAGCGTGGGCAGATATAGTGATATAGTCACATATGTCACTATCGAAGTGTTTATTGTCAATGTATAATCAAACTTAAGAGCTACAGAAATTTTACACTAGGTGAGTAGCGTGGTTGCCTGAGGTGGGTAGAAACTTAGATAAGTTAGAAAGAGGCCCCTGGGTGAATCAAGACCAAAATCCACTAGCCTGTCTGGCAAGTCTTAATTTTGCCTTATGCGAAGGTGTGAGACAAACTAGTCCCTCCAGCCAGCGCCACACCCACTGTCAACAGCTTAGCCTCTTCACCACCTGAACGCAGTACCGAGGCGGTTCCTTTTTACCCTGCACCATTAGGGACTGGAACTCATTCTCCAAGGATGCAGTAGACGTGACGACTGTTGACACTTGTTGTTTTTTTGGGGGGGAGAGAGAATGAACTTGAGATGTGTAAATTTAATTATTTTAAGGACTTGTGACCAGAGCTGAAATGTTGACTTTGCGAACATCACCTAAAGTGCCAGAATAATCATCAACATGATTGTGGGCACCTAAGGAAAGAAGAAGAGACAGTGACTATGAGTACTGATGTTTCTGAATTTGTAAATTTAATTGAATCACCAACGTGACCAAGCAGTGCAATGTTGTCAGTTTTTTATCATGACTAAAAGTAAGTCTAGGTAAATGATGCTGAGTAATACTAATAACTAAAAAAAAAAAAAAAATTTAAGGGGGGGGGGGGGGAGTATGTATTGGTCAGTAAAAAATTTAATAAAACAAAGTTGAAATTTTATATAAAATCATTTTGAAACTTTTTTGTGTGTTTGCTTTTTTAAATATTTATTTTAGGTTGCACTTTCTGCCCATTTCATTTTCAACTGACTGACTGAGAAGGCTAGTTTCTTTAGTTTATACTAATTTAGTATTATACTCGTTTTGTACATAAGGAAAAAAGTTTCAGGATCTGCCTGGGGGGGAAATAAAAAATAAACCTCCAAAAATAAAGTTCTCATACAAGTCATAGTGACTGGTCACTTGTAGAGTTAGATGGAAGTCAGTTGACCTGATCTAACACAGTGACAGTACTTACCTTTGGACAAATCCAACCAGCTGTGGGCCCCCACAATCTCGAGTGCTGTATATTGACAGTTATGTTGTTGTGCATGGCCTAGGGCTGCAACCCATTCTCTGTTTATATTGAGGTGAGGGTTGAAGCTTTGTCAAAATCTCATACATACAGTTTTACAAGGCTCAGTTTGTCATGTTTGTCCAGTGCCTTCTCCCCATCCCTTTACTTCCCAGGTTGTTCATTTGCTTTGGTCCCTAGCCTCCATCCCATACCCCACATCCCCCATTTCTCTGAATACATAGCCCCTTCACATGCCTTTTCCCAAGTCACACCATGGCAAGCCCCTTCCTTCTGTTTAGTGATTACCTGTGTTACTAACCCTCGTGCTTAGCCTGTATTTCATACCTAGCCCCCATCTCCATCCTGACCCCCTTTAGCTGATGGCCCTCTCTTGGCTAATCCACTTTTGTGCAGGTTCGCACATCATGCCTAACCCCTGTCATGCATAGCATACAAATCCTGAAGCTCATGCTTTCAAGTGTTCACTTGTGACTTGTGCAGCCATCCTCAAAGAGCTGATCAGCAAGTGTGTCCCTGGAACATCGGTTCTTGAGCTGTGTGAGTATGGTGACCGTCGTCTGATGGAAGAAACTGGCAAGGTCTTCAAGAAAGACAAAGAGATGAAGAAAGGTGAGACCTTTGTTGTCAAGAACTTTGTGTTTGCAGTGATGGGTTTTGTGATTGATGTCCATAATGTTACATCTAGTGTACATGACTTGCTGACACCATTGTTGATTGTAAGCCATGACCGGAGTTGCACATGTATCTCACACATGCAGGTTACAACTTGAAGAAAGCTTGAAGTTGTGTATCCAGAAACTGCTGAAACTACAGTGAAAGGGTATGATTCTTGCTGTAAAAACATACTGTGCTAAAATCAAGGGGTATGACTGCCTAACTGTTAACAGAATTACTGCCACAAAGGACCTTGTAATATTAAAAAAAAAAAATCAAGCCATGGTTTTCCAGACCAAGTAAGCCCTGATTAGAATGTTTCTCCACGCCAGCCTTTTCCATCAGTGTTCAAAAGATGGGACTTCAGGCCTTTGGCTTTTGTTGCAAAACTGAGTTCCTAGGCCTGCAAATCAGTTAGAAGTTCAGGAGCTTCAGCAGTGCTGACTTGTCAGTGTTTAAGCTCCAAGCATGAACTGAAAGTACCAGAACCCAGCATGTGCGCCATGGCAAAGTCAAAGCAGACTGAATTAGATAGCAAATTATGTTAAAAGCTAAGTAAAAAAAAAAATTTGAGAGTACTAAAAATCAGAGATTAGTCTCATCTCTTCTGTTCTGCAAGTGTGTTTTTTAATTTTTTAAATGAAGTATGGCTGGTTAGCTTTGATTTAATGAGCACCATCCTGTTTGTGCAGGCATTGCTTTTCCCACGTGCATCTCTGTCAACAACTGTATATGCCACTTTTCTCCACTCAAAAGTGACCCAGATGTCACTCTGCAAGACGGGGACATGGTCAAGATGTAAGTGTTGGCGACACACCTCTTGTCGGGGATGTGGGTGGGGGGTCTAATATGACCAGTTGGCAGTAAGTTTGCCACAAACAGTTGTATTCCCCAGAATCATTCAGTTAAGCTTATATGGAGGAGTTTAAAGTGCTTCTAAGCTTGAGAGATGGTCAGAATGAATGGGCCACAGCCCACAGGGCCTTCCACAACATGAAGCTTTGTGGTGCACTGTTTTGTGCTTGGATGTTAATTGTTATTGTTATAAATAAATGTGTGCATGGTTCTCACAACCGGTGAATGATCCCATGCCAGTGTTACCATTCAGGTTCTTTACACAATTTCTGTGCCATCTTACTTCAGCCTTGTCGGCACAGATTGGAAATGTTCTTAAACTAGAGGAATCACAAGGACCTGCCTTCGCTGAATGCTCAGCTGTTCAGAACCAGAAATTTCATTAATGTATTTATTCTGTTACCAACTCATGTGTGCACTGTTCTGTTCACCAGTGAGAGAAATGACAAGTGAAACACTTAGCTTGCATGAGTGAGTGAAACATACTGAAATGATGAATAAAACATGTAGCAGCCATGAATAAAACTGGAAGAATAATGCAAATGTTTTGTTCTTTGTGCAGTGATCTTGGAGCACATGTTGATGGTTTTATTGCTGTTGCTGCCCACACTTTGGTCATTGGTGCTTCTAAGGTAAATCAGTTTGCAACATGAAGTCATTGGTTTGTGTGGCCGATTGTTTACACTCCACGATTAACCTGCTCTCAAAACTGCTTTGTGTTAGTAAGGCCATTTGTTGTCACTTTCTGAAGCTGTTGTTTTTGATTCACATAGAAACAAAATTTGTTTGTGAGTGAAATGATCAGTTTTACTTATTCTGCTGGTTGGGCTTTAGAAAACACACATTAATGTTGCAGTGTTGTAGGAGATTTGAAATGTGACCATTGTCAAGCTTTCAGTGATAGCAGTACTTAGCTGTGCATTGTACTTTCACTAATCTTGACCTTAAAGTCAGCAGGCTTCTGAAATTACAGTTGGTGTGTGCAGTATTTTGGCCAGTTCTGAATTAAGTTTAAACTTTAATGTGTGAATGTTAATTAACAGAATTGCACACAAACTTCTTTTTACAAGTTTGGCTTGAGTTTTCTTCCCTTTGACGCATTTGAATGATGTTCATTTTACATGGTGTTTCTTTATCACATCAGGACAAGTGTTTTCATGGTAGTTCGTTATTTCAGGACAACAAGGTAACCGGGCGCAAGGCTGATGTCATGATGGCTGCTCATATGGCTGCTGAGGCAGCTCTCCGTCTTGTCAAACCTGGCAATGAAGTAAGTCCCCTCCCTTTTCTCACCCTCTGGCTGGCCATCTTTCTTTTCTTCCTCCTTCTTCTGTAGAGTGACCTCCTTCATCAAATTGAAGATATGTCACTGTAAGAGGTTACACAGCAAGAAAAACAACTTACAAGCACTGAGTTTTGAGTGTCCCACCAGCATTCACATGTCTGATGTCTCCTCACTCTCACTGCTGGTCTAATCTTTATCTCGCTACTAGGATTTCTGGCTTTTGCATATCTCATTTCATTAAACTGTATTCAAATCCTCTTCTTTGACAATGTGATAGAGACATATTGGTGAATCTGAATTGTGTTGAGTTGGTGTTTTTGACATTTCAGAATTACCAAGTGACAGATGGCATTCAGAAGGTGGCAGAGTCGTACAACTGTAAGCCCATTGAGGGTGAGTAACCAGCATGTGGTTGTCCGCTGGTCTGTGAGTTGTTACTGTTGGGAAGGTCTTTGTACACATACTGTTTTGTTGCTGGTGTGATGTTCTACAATGTGTTGCCAGAGAATAGTACCACATTCCTGCATGTCATCTTTATGCTGCCATGTTGCCAGGGGCTGTAGAATAGCTTCTGTCAGCTTGGTATTTGTGGTATTTGCTGTTATTAGGTCTGTTTCCAAAGAACAAATGACCATTCATGTCAGAAATTCTGTTGTGGTCATGTTATAAGTGATTTTAAGTCTGTATTGTATGTTGTCAGTCGATTGGTATTGATGATGATTTTAAGTCTGTATGGTATGCTGTAAATTGACAATGTTGATGATGGTTTGCTGTGTGTTAGGTATGCTGTCACACCAGCTGTTGAAGAATGTGATAGACGGGGAGAAGGCATTCATTCAGAATCCATCAGAAGCACAAAGGTAAAAACATTTCTCCCTTGGCACTGTTCTTTGTCTTTTTATCTAAAAATGCTAAACTATTTTTGCCTGTTTCAATGTTAATCATTATGCACAAACATGTGTATCTGATGCTTTAACCTGGGGCCTGACGCACTACACTTTTGACTCGTGTGTCACCCATGTGCATGTAATTTGACCCAGATAAACAGAAATTTAGCAATACTGGTCAGTGTGGTAGTTGCACAGTTGTGTCAGCGTTACTGACAGTTTTATCTTCTGTGAATGTTTGTGTATCAGTCATAATTAAAGTCTGCTGCCACCATCAGTGTTAATCACTGTTTACAGTTTTGAGGGCCAGTCTTGGATGCTGAAACTCTAGGGGGTCACTGTGCAACACCATTGAATGGTCACAATCCCAACCAAACTCAACTGTGACCACTTCTCTCTCTCTCTCTCTCTCTCTCTCTCTCTCTCTCTCTCTCTCTCTCTCTCTCTCCATCTCTCTCTCTCCCCTTCGCACACACACACACACACAAACTCAATCAGTAATGCTGACACAGCCATGTGGCTGATGCTGACCAGTCATGTAACATCGTACTGGTAAGTTTCAGTGCATCTGGGTAAAATCATACGGCTACGAGTGTCGCACAGGTCAGAAGTTTAGTGCATCCAGGCCCGACCTAGTGTCTCAGATACACAAGTTTGTAAATAATGACTAATGTTTACCTAGTATAGTTTGTAGTAGCTGTGACCCTTTGAAATTTAACTGATCATCTGGGAATTGACCAACCAAGCTTACAATGAACCCCTTAACCCTGACACTGTGTTTGCAGTGTTACTCAGTGGAGACAGAGCAATTTCAAGTGTCTAAATTCTTACTGTGCCAAAACAAGTAGGTCAGGGGATGTTACTGTTCAGGCTAGATGTGAGTGGAATTGTTTTTGTTGGGTTATTGCTTACATTCTTCCTGTTTCAGTTTACATAGAGCTGTGGGTTGTTGATGTTAATCCTCTTTGCCTGTCATTGCTTGTCAGGAAAGAGCATGAGAAGTGTGAGTTTGAAGTGCATGAAGTCTACGCCATTGACATTCTGGTCAGCACAGGAGAAGGCAAGGTAAACTCTTTCAGTGTCTTTGTCTGTCTCACTCCTTACCCCTCTTATTTTCTCTTATTTTATATTTGTCTCTATAGCTCTAGCTCTCTCCCTACTCCTGTCCTTGGGTATCTTTCTGTTGCACTGTTGTCAGCCCTTTGTGAATTGATGGGTATTTTAAACAGTCAAGCACACATAGCTTTTTAAAAGAACTTGTCTGGCTTTTCCAGCACATGCTGATAATCTGTTAAAAGATTGCAAGCTAAAAATGAATACTGTGACTTTGAACAGGTATTACAATTGAGTGTTGATGTAACTGTAATCCCGACTTACCATTTCCTGTAAAGTTGATGGTGTAATTGGCTGTTATGGGTGGGTTAACACCAAGGGCAGTTTGGGTTGGTTTTAGCAATGATGGTGTGATAAGCTGATGTAGGTTAACATGGTGTGGTTGGCTGCTGAGTGTGGGTTAACACTGAAGGTGCTTGGCTGCTCAGGGTAGGTTTTACATGAATGTGTGGTTGGTTGTTCAGGGTGGGGTAGTGGTGATGGTGTGATTGGCAGCTGAAGATGGGTTAACATGGCTGGTGTGCTTGGCTGCTTAGGGTCGGGAGCTGGACACACGGACCACAGTGTACAAAAAGAAAGACATCATCTACCAGCTCAAAATGAAGGCATCTAGACGTGAGTACTTTATTAATTTTTTCATAGTAGTTCTTAGCTGTGCACAGTACAAAAGAAACATGTAGTTCATGTATGGCTTATGTATCAAGGATTCAGACGCAAGTTCTGTCTTTTGAAGTGCTGTAAACTTTTTGTCGATCTCAATATATTGTCGGAGTCTGACTGGCAAATATAAAATGAAACATTGTTTTTGTTTCAGAATTTCTGAGTGAAACAGACAAGAAGTTTGGTTTGATGCCATTCACACTAAGGTAGGTCACTTCATCTTCTGTGATGGGAAATCACCCCCTACAGGCAAATGTGTTGAGGTTGGAAGCTGCTGCATTTTCAGACCAGATAATGTTACTCAATGAATAGGCACTCCAGCAGTCGGTTAGAAGAAAGTCAACATCATCTTCTGTCATACAGGGTCCACCTTGCTGCAAAATCTTTTGTACAAGGTCATTTGTGGCTGCAGCTTGCTTTATCTCTCTAGCTGTCCTCTGTTCATTGTCAGTGAGTTTCTTCTCGGATCGTGAGCATAACAAGCTTCTCCAGCTGACTGTGCTTTGCTCTCAGAGGTCTTCCTTTCTTCGTGGCATACTGCAGCAGCTGAGCAGTCATTGCGTTGTTCTTTTTGTTCAGCCACTGCGCAGTCTTGTGGCACATCATGTGAGTGGATGATCTTTGGTGGGTGGAGCAGTGGCAGTAATAGCTCATATCAAAGTCGAGATCACCAAAGACACTTTCTCTGAGCAAGTTGGTGAGGGGACAGCGGTCTGGTTCTGTAGGGGGAGTGGCTAGTGGTCTGCCATAGGTGCCTCCTTCATGGAAGTCCCCAAGCTGTCTGTGGAGGATGGCAAACATTTCTGGCAACAGTTGCTGAATGGTAGTCTTTATCTCATTTGCATGTAGGGCAGCAAAAGCAAGGACATTCTTCATTAAGGCTGTCTTGCTTTGTCTCCCCGAAGCTCAAATTCACCAGCAAAGACGCCTTCAAAGCTGGAATCAATGGGGTCACTAGCATCCTGCTCCCATTTGTCCCAGTGAAAGCTGAGTGGCTGCAGATACTTGTGAAAGTCTGTGTACTTCACCTTGCTTTGATAGGAGCTTCCAGTATGGGCCTGTAATTCTGAGATGCAGAAGAACGATAGCACACGCCAGATTCATTAGGTGCTTGTCACAGGTCCTCACTGACACTTTTGATCTTCTGGTTTGAGTGATCAAGAGATGGGATGAAACTGGAAAGATCAGGTGCATGGTGCATAATTGCTGCTGCTCCTTCAAGGAACAACTTAATTTGAACGCAAGCTGGTTATTCTGCTCTTTTTCTCATGTTCATCACAGATGCCAGCCAGTCCACCCTGCAGCCATTCTTCTTGTCACAACGTGGTCCGGTGTGGTCAGAAGCTGTTCTATCAGGCGGGATGTAGCTGATTCTGCAGATGGTTTAAACTTGTTGAAAAAGCCAGATTCAGTGGACTTGTCTCTGCCCAGTTTTGGCAACTCCTCCACCAACTTCTCAACCTGCTATAGAGAGACCTCGCAAGTCCTGCTCGATCCCAGCAAGAAATGTGATTTGCAATGGAGGAAGTAACTGCTGAATGGTACGCTCCAGTAGAGTTGCATCTTCTGTAGCTACAATTGTAAATCCAAAACTGCATCTTGTGTGTTTCCAAAGTGATCTGCTGGCCTACATATTTTGACATGGTCTCTGAAGGTCCCGTCTGTGTGGAGGGTGCTGTTCTATAATAGTAATTCAGTGGCCTGGATTTGGCATAAGACCTGACTTTTACCAGCAGTGTCAAGTGACATCAGTTTGCATGGAAGGTCTGTGTCAGCAAAATCGCGACCAAAGAGATTTCTCCCCACAGTCTTTATGGCAGTAGCACACGTACTTGCTGGGATGTTTGTAGCTGCAGAACAGTCTGATGAATTTCATCTGGGAACTGGTTGTTCTCGTGCTTTACTCTGGTTTCAGTCTGTTGCCCAGTGGCAGCTTAAGCTGTTCCTGATAAGCCTGAATTACTCCCTTAATTTGTTTTTTGTCTGCCAGTACCATTTGTTATTTCTGCTTTTGTTTGCTCCCAGTTTTCTTGGGTCTTTTTAGCCTGCATCTTTTCTGTTGCCAGTTCTTTCACTGAGGGAAGATGTTAAGTGTGAAATCATTTTTGAGGTGTTTTTGTTTTTACCTATTTTTAACTCTTTAAAAGTCCGACAATATACTAGTTTTAGCATGTATATATTTTAAGCATTTAGTATGTTCTGGCAAAATGTGTTTCACCCTGATGTAACAGTACTGGTTGACTGGGCATAAAAAGCCAAGTTGCTTACTTCAACTGAGGAAAGGTTTCTTGGAAGCAGTACTTCATTCTTGGAGCCGACTTCAGTCTTCAAATCTCTGTCTTCCGCTTCTCCAGCCTGTGGGATTGCAATCCACTGAGTGTCTGTTTTTGTTGCTATAGAGTCAACCGCAGCTCTTGAATATTTCTCTTCAATTTGATATTTTCTTGTGGTGTCACTGAGAGGCTGGTCTTCTCTTTGCTCAGGTGTTGCACAGAGTCCTATATAACATTTGTTTCAGCTTCTAGGAAGATGATTTTGCCCTGATATAACCACTTGTTGACTGGGCATAAGAAAACAAGTTACTTACTCCAGCACGATTACTGTCTTGAAGCTGGTTGTTTCCTGTAGCTGTCTTTGGAAGAGGTGCTTCAGATTTCATGGATGCTGTTGTCACCTGGGCAGAAAGGCCACTCCTTGCTGGTTTGTTGTGCATTAGGAATAATGTTGCTGCAACCCCCTCCCTCCCCCCCAAGAAACAACACTGTCAGTGTGTCATGTTCACCACCGTCTTTCGTACTAAAGTCTGATAACGTGTCATCATCTGTTTAATGCTTGGTACCAGTGCTTGATGTGCTGCACACAATGATAGTCTTGAACTGTGTTGCAGTAAACTTCTTCAGCTCCTTCTACTGCAGAAGTTTTCAGGGTCTGCAATGACTTCATGGGTAACATGGTCATACTGAACGCTTCAGCATTAGTGTTCTCCCTTAGGAGCTGTTCTCTCTTTATTCCAAGCTTTACCAATGATGGGGAGACAAAGTCCGGATCAAGCTGGGTTTGGACAAAAGAGGAAAGCTCTGCAGAACAGCCATCTCTGGACATGCTTCTTGTCTTCTTTACAAGGCACTCCAGTGTTCCTCCCAGACCTTTGCCCTGACATAACTGTACTGGTTGCATGGGTGTAAAACACCAAGTTACTTGCTTACTCCTCCCAGACTTTTGCCCTGACATAACTGTACTGGTTGACTGGGTGTAAAACACCAAGTTACTTGCTTACTCCTCCCAGACTTTTGCCCTGACATAACTGTACTGGTTGACTGGGCGTAAAACACCAAGTTACTTGCTTACTCCTCCCAGACTTTTGCCCTGACATAACTGTACTGGTTGACTGGGAGTAAAACACCAAGTTACTTGCTTACTCCTCCCAGACTTTTGCCCTGACATAACTGTACTGGTTGACTGGGCGTAAAACACCAAGTTACTTGCTTACTCCTCCCAGACTTTTGCCCTGACATAACTGTACTGGTTGACTGGGAGTAAAACACCAAGTTACTTACACCTCCCAGAAGAGAAGATGGAAAGCTTACAGCAGCAATAAGTATCTCAAACCACACCAGCAACCTGAAAAAGACTGGGAGCACATAATTATGCTGTGTGTATATATATGTTTTTTCAAAACTTTTTCCACATGAGGTACACACTTTCATCAAATCTAGCAAGATCCATGTAACAAATAGCTAAAATGTTCTAAATAAGTATAAAAACTAAATTTTGACAAAGTTCAGCACAGATATGAGTCAACTTGCAGCACAGGACATAGACATACTCACAAATGTGTGCAGGTGCACATACAAACATATTTCTGTCCTAATGACTACAGGTGGAGAAGAAAAAAGGGTGCAGGTGACTAACCTAAAACATTTACAGGTCTGTGGTGCATATTGTTTGATGTGGTTTCATCTCACATTGTCAAACTGGTAATGTGTTGCAGGTTGTTTGATGATGAGAAGAAGGCCAAGATGGGGGTTGTGGAGTGCGTCAAACATGAGCTCATGCAACCTTTTGGTGTTCTCTTTGAACGGGAAGGTAAGAGCAGACCAGTTTGCTCTAACTCAAGTGTGTGGTGGCATCATTGTTTGCTAGAATGGTGAAATTGTGAGTGGCTCTTTCCTGTTCAACTGCCCACTTCACAAAGGAAAGGAAGAATGAACACAAAGGAGGAGGGGTGTAGGCTGAAACAAAGCAACACCTGTGTAGGGCAGGAAACTACTGTGCCTATTTGTTAAATCACAAAAGTATTGTCTGTTGTTTTGAGGTGGTGTAATGCAATTATTTGTGTTTGTACACGGCCACAGGAAAGCTGTGCAGTGCTCTACACAGGATAAATTGTTCTTTGCATTGTTGTGACTAGATACCTATCTGTGTATGCAAAAGAGTTGTTCAATGCAGAATTTTTTATGTTGTGCTGATATAGCTGTATGTGTTGAGATAATCTGATACAAATCTACATGCATATGCTGGAAAGTAGGTTGCCCAGTTCCTTTGTGCAGAGTTGTCTTTTATGTTGAGGTGGTCTGATACAGTTGTACATGTGTGTGCGCAGGAGAGTACGTTGCCCAGTTCAAAGCCACAGTGATACTGATGCCCAATGGACCACTCAAGATCACAGGATTGCCGTTTGAACCTGCACTCTACCAGACTGAACTGAAGGTGGAGGATGAGGAAGTCAAGGTAAAGCCCTTTCTTTCTCTCTGACTGGTGAACAGTTGAGGGCAGTGTTGTTTCTGATTGCCTTACATGGTGGTGCATGCTGGGCAACGTTGGGGCTTTAAAGAAAGTAGCCTTCCAAAAACGTTTATGTGATCCAGATACATGTTTTTGCTTCATTTACAGCCCACATTTTGTTCCAGTTAAAACTGCAGTGTCATGTTTTTTAAGGCTGAGAAATAAATTTCCACCCACTTTTTTACTTCAGAATGGAGGATGTAAGAGGTCACTTGATGACAGTAACAGTGGTGTATCCAAATTCCATGTAAAATTTAATTATTATTTTTTAAAGTGAAAGCAGTTACATGTTGATCTAGATATCACTGGGACTGTCTAGTCAACCGATAAGGTTCAGAATTTGCCCACTACACATAGACAGTGCTCCTACTCCAGCAGCACTGAAGAGGTTGTTTAACATTGTGTTCAACTAGCATGCAAGCATGATGGTTCAAAAGACCAAGAAACAGAAGTGGGCTGCTTTCATGAAAGTTTGGACTTTAACACTATTTTTGAGGTGCCAAGTAAACTGACACTTGCATGTTGTCACATTTAATTGTGACTACCATATTCAAGTCTTGATCAGGAGCTAGTGATTCTGTGGAGAGGTTTGTCAAATTTACTTTTTACATTTTGGTGTGCATGGGTTTGGCAGGAGTTGCTTCCCTTGCATTGGGGACTTCTGACAGACTAATGCTGCTAATCTAATGTCATCGATTGAGTTATGATTTTGATTTCCGTGGGAACTTGTGGTTTCCATCAGTTGGAAGGAATATTTCTTGATTTTAGATTTTGTAGTTTCAGTATGTGGGAAAAAGCTTTGTGTGCTGTGTTTGCATCATTTCATCTCGAGGGGACCATCTGTGGTTAATGGGATATTAAAGGTTCAGCTAAGTTTTGCACCATCTTGTTAATTCTCAGCAGCGTCTTTATCCTGTATGTCATGTGTTTGCAGGCCATGCTAGCAGCATCCGCGTCTAGGAAATCAGCCAAGAAGAAGAAGAAGAAGGCTGGCAAGGTATTAGCAGAGAATGCCGAGGCTGGGGATGGCAGTGATTGAATAGAGCGGGGTCTGCCTAGTAACATCTTCCAACTAGTTTTGCCATGGCCAGGGAAAACAGTGTGTGACACACAGAAATGTGTGAGGCAGGGGGTTATGGTTGTTAAGTCTGGGAGCAGGGGGTGTGGAGCACTTTCATGTTTGTGCCAGAAAGCCTGGCACCTGGGAACAATGTCATTCAAGCAAGGAGACTGTGGTGTTGGCACGGCAGTGGGTAACTCCATGGAACAGTTGGAACAG
This sequence comes from Alviniconcha strummeri, assembly GCA_963584105.1. NCBI lineage: Eukaryota > Metazoa > Mollusca > Gastropoda > Provannidae > Alviniconcha > Alviniconcha strummeri. The sequence continues at coordinate 8,647,143 of OY757553.1, read as the reverse complement.
ACTGAAGAGGGCAGAGCGTAAAAGGGTGAACGGAAGCCGTTGGTTATTGCGTGAAAAGCATCAAACTTTCTGGCAGGTTTTGATGTGTGCATGATGTGTCTCCTTGTGTACTTCTCCCTTCATATCATAGATGACAGATGTGAAAGAAGAGAAAATGTATCTGCGCACAGTAAGGTAGAGAAATCACAACCTCAGTCTCACAGTGAAGCAAAATTGCTGCAAGTTATCAGCAATGTGAATTTGCCATTCAGATAGTCTCCTTTTTACTGATTGTTTTCTTGTGTTTCTTCATGCCAAGTCCACATGCTCTGCTGTTGTACAAACTGAAACTTATTGGTTCCATTTGGACAAATTAGTATGTTCCAAATTGGAAATGATGTATTGATGGAACCAAGAATTAAATCTGTCTGCGTGCGTATATTTTGTTTTTTGATATGCATGTTTGTGAGCAACAGGATTTGAAGTATTGAACAGTATTGTGCCTCAAACTGATTTGTGCGATTTCTTTTCCGTTTGAATTCCGAGTTTTAATTTCTGCTGGAAAATGGTAAGACCCCATCAGAGGGCACTAGCTTGTTTCTGTTCCAACACTTTTTACAGCAGAACTGGCATGTAGTGTAAAGAATAATCAATTCCACAGCAGATAGGCGTGGGAAGTATGTTTAATTTTCATACTATTGAGACCTTGTGGACTTTGCCATGTGCCATCAGTTGAGGCATTGTGGACTTTGTCATGTGTGTTCCCTTGAGGTGTGGAGGACTTAGTCATTTGTTGCCAGTTTGAGACATCATAGACTTTGTCATCTGTCATCATGGAGGAGTGATTGGCTTTGTTGTGTGTCATCCATTGAGGCATTTGGGACTTGCTTTTCCTGCATCACCAAGCTGCCATCCTGAACCCCTGTTTTCTTGTCACCCATTGGTGAAATGTACACATTTTTCTTACTTTAATCATAATATAACAGGCATTGGATCGGTTTTTTAAAAAAGTGGGGGGGGGGGGGGGGGGGGGGGGGCTTTTTTCTCATGTTTTTCTATCCACACAGTAAGTATGGGTAAAAGTGGGGGTCTCTTTGTTGCTGACCTGTGTGCAGATAGTCCCTTTCTGTCTCAGAAGCACCTACAGAGTACAGTATGGATGTAGTCTTGTGCCCACCGGACTGTGCTTTCTGTCTTTTCAAATCTTGCCTGTGCCACCCCTCCAGTATCTTCATTTGATCTATTCTGGAGTTGATAGTGGACCACTGGATGGTAGTGAAAAGTCTGCATACTGATGATTGTCACAATGTCAGTTGTTCAGAGGATTTTTTTCTTTGGGTGGATGGATATTTCAGTTATTAGAACCTTCTTTAGGGGCAGAAGACCCCCCACCATTTAATGGAAATAACAAATGCTTAATTTTTGTTAATTTAGTTTTTTTTACAGATTTAAGTATAAGTACATACCAGTTTCATTTGCAGTTTTTCAGGCTCTTTCTTTTTTACAAATTACCAAGCAATGGCAGTTGCAGATATAAAAGCAACAAAGTCACCTTGGTGTGTGTGTTGACAGAGTTGGTATGGCCTGTATAGAGTGTTTGAAGCTTGACATAGACCAGTTTGGCCTGTGCCCGCTGTCCTCACCATTTTCTTCTTTTCTTTTGTCAAACCTTTTGTGGTCAAGGGTTTTGAAGAGGGTGGGACATTTTATTTTTCTCTGGATTTTAACCAAACGACTGTAAATGAAATAAATTTAAATTCAACTTGGCAACGCTTTTTGGTGTGATTACGGTGGTGTCTTGTGACTGGTCAGACTTTATTTTGGAAATAGGCTTTAAAAAGGTACTTCAGTTACTGAAGCAAACAACGCATTCATGCAGCTTTTTGCATCACCCCCCAAAAGATTTATGGCATTTTCCGCATGTTTAGGAAACTGGAAGCCTACTGTGTCATCAACACTGCCATCACTCAAGCATCCGCCTGGTAACTCTAGCAGCATTTTGATAGAATAAGAAGTGAGCTAGTCCTCACGCTGACGCTGTGGTCTCACAAATTGTGCCCAGGGTACAGCTTCCTACAACCTTGACATTTAAGGCTGACAAGTAATGGATGTTAGCAGACTGCTGGAATGGATCTTGCATGTCCTAGAGGAATGGTGGAAAGCAAAGGAAGACGAAAGTCCTGCACCCTGAAACAAAGGAACAGCTTCTCTGCAACCTTTTGACTTGACAGCGGCATTGTTAATAACACTGTAGGCTACCCTGAATACACAGTACGAATTAGTGTGTTTGTGGTTATGGGCAAGATTATGACGGTAGAAATAAATGGTGCCTGATTTTGTATGCATATGTTTTTTTGTTCCATGTTCATTTGTGTGACTTCAGTCACCTGTGGAATGCAGACACACACTAATAGATGGGCACGAATGCGTTATAAATTCCTAGCTTTATGCAGCCGATTTTCTGTTCAGTGCAACTGAACACAACTGCCGACAATATTAGCAAAGGGGGTATTTCTTTCATTCAGTAAATGATGTGATGACTGTACCTCTTCATTGGAATGAGTGAGTACTACAACATTAGAAGATATATTAAGAAAAACGGGGGGGGGGGGGTACTCGATATTTAATAACAGCTGCTAACAGTAACAGAAACGCATGGTTTTGCTTGATGCACAGACTGTCCCTGCACCCACTACAGGTAATTAACGTAGGCCATAGTGCAAGTTGTACAGGATTGTTTCCCACACAAAGATGTGTACCTCACAAAGAAATTGAATGTTTACCAACAGGATGCTGATAGCTAACGTGGGCCATAGTGCAAGTTGTACAGGATTGTTTCCCACACAAAGATGTGTACCTCACAAAGAAATTGAATGTTTACCAACAGGATGCTGATAACTAACGTGGGCCATAGTGCAAGTTGTACAGGATTGTTTCCCACACAAAGATGTGTACCTCAGAAAGAAATTGAATGTTTACCAACAGGATGCTGATTACTACAGGGTTGTGGTGATCATCACAAGGATGTGTTTTAGTTACTGTAGGGAGAATCTGGTCACCACAGAGAGGAGCTGATTATCACGGGGATGTTTTAGTCACTGTAGGGAGAATGGTCACCACAGGGGTATGTTTTAGTCACTGTATGGGAGAATCTGGTCACCACAGACAGAAGCTGATTACCACAGGGGTATGTTTTAGTCGCTGTAGGGAGAAGCTGGTCACTACAGAGAGAAGCTGATCACCGCAGGGAAAACTTCACCACAGAAAGATGATCACCACAGGGTGAAATTGAGTACCACGGGGTGACTGATCATCACAGGAAGACAGTACCACGGGAAGTTTTTCACCGCAGAGAGAACTTACTATAGCAAGATGTTAATTACTGCAGATCATCAACAAACCTCCACAACAAGAAAATGAAACAGCACAGAACTCTACAACAAAAAATGACCAATAATGAATGACTCTGCAAGAGAATGAAACAAGAATACATAAAGCCCCGTATGAAGAAAAGTGCACAAGACGAGAGAAAATATAAAAAAGAAAAAAAAAATAGCCTGCAATATAAAAGTATTTTTAAAGAGCAAAATGTTTTCCCTAGAGGCTATTTTAAGCGCATACACACAAACAGAGGCATTTGCACACACAAGCATTCTAACTATACAAAGCTAAATTGTACACAGCTGAAAACGGGCAGCAAACGCCCGGGATACCTGGAATGGATGAAGACAGCACGGAACAGAATACATGGCAGGTCTACGATATCCACACGGCCAAAAGCAGGACAGAGGGGGCGTGAGTGTGTGTGGTGGTGGGTACTAAGAGATAGTTTTAGATAACAAAGTGCGAGGCAAATCCATGGTAAGCTTATCTTCGTCTACTAGTGTCAGTATAAAAAATGGCACATAAGTAAGACGATGCTTACAATACGGTAAATAGATATATTAACTCTAGCATTCACTATTGTTCATTTTTTGTTGTGGCTTCATGCACTCGTTTCTTGTTTCCGAGTGTCTTGCAGACAATACAGAGGACATGAAATGTACAACCCCACCCACCACCCTCCTCTCTTACACTATTTCTCTCACACACAAACTCGTATCCGGCGGAAACGCGTGCACGCAAATACACATCAGCACAAACACTCGTGCGCAAAAACAAACGCGCATTAACGTACAGATAAACAAGAAACGGAATAAGCGATCAGATAAAGTTTCCTCTGGAGAATGCTGCGTGATAGGGAGGGGGAGAGAGAAAATCAACGAACAAAACAAAAAACGCGTGCACGTGCACACACTGATACAAACACTCGCGTGCGCATTCGTACACAAAGCAGTTCATTTTACTTAATGTCCTCAGATGCTAAAGAGCATATCAGGCACATATATACAAGCATAAACTTACAGACCAGCAACAACAAACAAAATGAAACGGGGGACGAAGAAACGGAATAAGCGATCAAGCAAAAAAAAAAAAGCTTCAAAACCTAAACACAAATAGGTTCAAAAGAACGCTTACATATTATGACACGGACACACAATACGCACATTTTCGGGAAATCCCTTTGTCAAGCCACAAAACGACACTTAACATGAACACGATGAAAAAAAAAAGTTGCTCTAAAAAAAATGCCGTGTGACAGAGGGAAGAAGAAGAAAAATACCCCACTCCCACCCCCAAAATAAAGAGGAGAAGGAGCTGACTGGGATTTTCTGAGATGGAAAATTCAGGTGGCTTTTCCGGAGGACAGACAGCGTCCTGACGCTGGTATTAAAAGTGAATTTAAAAACTAGAATAAAAAAGCACTCCTATGTGTGTCATTACAGGTTCCAGGTGAGATCAAGAGCAGGGAGGTGGAGCTGGACCTTCAGCCAGAAGAGATCATAAGCAGGGAGGTGGAGCTGGGCTGCGAAAGTTGGACTTCTTTCGCTTCGGGTTGTTCCTCAACAGCAGTGCAACGGACATTGTCTTTATGACTGCCTAAGCACGGCAGTTGAAACAGCAATTGCGCAGTGCACAAGTCGCTGGGCAATGGCGAGGGGGATACCGTCTTAACATTTCCATTGTTCTGGCGGCGGTCCACGGTCTCTCCGGTCTTTTTCGGGCGGTGTCCGCGGTCGAGCCTTCACGCTTTGCCCCTCCCCACCCCACCCCCCCCCACCCCCCGCCCCCGTCCCCGTCCCTAATAAGCATCCTCGCTTCTGTGAACGTAAAGCAAAATGGTCTATAAAATAAAAATAAATGTACGGAGTTTTGCCTGGACAACGGTTTTCCTCAGCCATGGGGTTTTACTCACATAGCACAGGGACTCCGTCTTCCTCTCGGCATCGTCCTGAGGCGACCCCCTCGGCATCGTCCTGAGGCGACCCCCTCGGCATCGTCCTGAGGCGACCCCCTCGGCATCGTCCTGAGGCGAGACCCTCGGCATCGTCCTGAGGATACCCCGTGCAGCTGACCTGTAAAATGACACTCTGAGGAGTGAGGGCGGGAGCAGTGCCTGAACCTGGATTCGAACCTAGCACAACCTGTTCATCCCGAGTCCACTGCCGTAACCGTTCGGCCCCGCCGCCCTATCCCCACCCCCCCCCGCCACCCCCGCCCCCCACCACCCCCGTCACACACAGAGAAAGGAGGCATCATTTTCATACATCTATAAAACATGACTGAACAAATCATATACGGAGCACAAGAACTCCGTGTTCACAGCGCCGAATGCATACAGTGCGTACATCGCTCAGTCATAAATACACGTATAAGCATAATACAAACAACAGAGGACCCAACAGAACATAGGAAAAATTATACAACCTACTATTCCTAATCACTAGAGAATAAAACGGACTGAAGCAGTCAATGATTATGTTATAAGCAACAGGAACTACTAGAACTTACTACCCCTTCCACCCCACCCCCACCCAACCACTACCCTTTCCGTGTCAGTTATACTGCGACGCGCACGCACTCAGTCGTGCAGCAGCATACGTCAGTACCATCAACTTGTCATCGCAATCCCAGTCACTTACGCTATCGCCAATTATGCCAAAGATGACAGGAAAAACGGAGATGGGAAAAACGCATCAGTCAAATCAACCAGACAAGATCAAAATGGGTGGCATTGCGGGTACATTTTTCAGCGTGGCGAGGGTCTTGTCAGATCGCACTAAAGGCGGTGGACACTCTGTGTAAGTATTCACAGCATGCATACAAATTCAGTAAAGCAGTGTCACAGGTAAACACCTTATCTCGTATGGTATGCCACTACGGAGAAAGCAAAGCATCATGATTTAGAGAGTGTCTTGCCTAGGCGTACGCTGCAGGTACGTTGGTTAATTAATTTAATAGTGTACATTGAAAACACTGATCCTGTCATTCCATACACTGAGTAAACACCGCCACGGACAGTGCAGGGCCATAGCAAACACCATCTCAGTCTCGCTCAGTGATGAAGAAAAGAATGGATCGAGACGCCTTCTTCTGCGTTAAGACCGAGTAACACAAGCTTGTGTCAGCTGAAAAATTGAAGTGCTAAGTTACCCTTTTTCAGTTCTGCCGTTTTCGACCGGCTTATACACAGCCAGGATAGATCAAGTGAAAAAGGAAGGGGAGGAGAGAGAGAGAGAACTCAGAACTCAGAACTTTATTACTCAAGGATTGAGATTTTAGGCAGCAGCCTATTCTTACAATCTGTCCTTGCTAAGCTACATAGACAACACATATAAAGATTATTAATGACACTTTCAAAACTCATACCGTATTACAAAACGATGGCAACGTCGATACTAGCAATACAATTGACAACAGGCCAGCTAGGTTACTCATGAATGTCACAGGCAATATAATCTGACGGAGACATGTTATCCACAATGATGTGTATCAAAACTACATATACAGACGTGGTGTTATATTACATTAAAGTCATACAAATACAGGCCTAGGATAGTTGTAGAGTGTAGGAACTTACGCAAACACTCACCCCCCTCCACATACCACCCCCCCACCCCGGCCCACTCAGTGACACTAAGAGAGAGAGAGAGAGAGAGAGAGAGAGAGAGAGAGAGAGAGAGAGAGAGAAGAAGAAAAAGAAGAAGAAGAAGAAAGAAAGAAAGAAGAAGAGAAAAGAAAAAAAAGAGAGAGAGAGAGAGAGAGAGAGAGAGAGAGAGAGAGAGAGAGAGAGAGAGGAGAGAGAGAGAGAGAGAGAGAGAGAGAGAGAAAGCCGGCTTTGTGGCCGTGTTGCACGACACCGTGCCACGGCTCTTCTCTCTCTCCTCTGCCCCTCCCCCCCCCCCCTCCCCCCCACCCTCTTCGGTCCTCTTTCCGTGTCTTTTGTCTGCCCTGTCAGTCTTTTGTCTAGCCCTGTCGATACTGAATCAGTAAACCGTCATGGTTGACCTGGGT
>OY757553.1:8621243-8639569 GCA_963584105.1 Alviniconcha strummeri | reverse complement strand
AGAAAGAAAGAAAGAAGAAGAAAAAGAAAAAAAGAAAAAAAAAAGAGAGAGAGAGAGAGAGAGAGAGAGAGAGAGAGAGAGAGAGAGAGAGAGAGAGAGAGAGAGAGAGAGAGAGAAAGCCGGCTTTGTGGCCGTGTTGCACGACACCGTGCCACGGCTCTTCTCTCTCTCTCTGCCCTCCCCCCCCCTCCCCCCCACCCTCTCGGTCCTCTTTCCGTGTCTTTTGTCTGCCCTGTCAGTCTTTTGTCTAGCCCTGTCGATACTGAATCAGTAAACCGTCATGGTTGACTGGGTAAAACCCAGCCGGTTCAATCTCTCTCTCTCTCTCTCTCTCTCTCTCTCTCTCTCTCTCTCTCTCTCTCTCTCTCTCTCTCACACACACACACACACCTCTCAGCCCGCTCCTCCCCCTCACACACACACACACACACACACACACACACACACACACACACACACACACACACACACACACACACATACACACACACACTACACACACACACGTCTCTCCTCCCCCCTCACTCACATGACACACACACACACACTCCCCCCCTCCCCCTGCCCCCCAGCCACTCAGTGACACTGACACAGACGCATACACGAAACAGCCAAAAAATCAATAAACTGGTCACTACCAATTTAACACACACACACACACACACACACACACACACACACACACACACACACACACACACACACACACACTCACACACACACCTCAGTCCGCTCCCCCCCCCCCCACACACACGCACACACGTCAGTCTCTCTCCTCCCCCCTCACGCACACACACACACACACACACACACACACACACACACACACACACACACACACACACACACACACACACACACACTCACACCCGCAAGTGACACACTTACCTCCCCTCCCCATCGGCCCCCCCGTCCCCCGCCCTCCTACCCGGCCACTCAGTAACACTGACACAGACCACCAATTTTAACACACACACACACACACACACACACACACACACACACACACACACACACACACACACACACACACACACACACACACAGCCAGTGCCTTACACGCACACGGCAGCATAGCACGCGAACATACCGGCGGTGGCCGTACGTCAGTTGCGCCGGATGGCGAGACTGAATCAATAAGTGAGTGGCCCGTACGGATAACCGTTTTTTTTGCGCAGCACTAAAGTGGAACAGGATTTACAGAAGCAAGACTGGTGGCAGCAATTTCACGTAAGTCAATGAAGTCAGCACGTATTTAGCAGCAACCCAAATACGAAGACATTCACAAACGGAATAAAATCTGGTATTCGTAGCAGACGATATCTTGACCCTCTCGCTATGTTCTCGGCCGACGAGATTATGACATCACTACTTGAAATTCAATATGGCGGAGTCTGCGGCTCAGGGTGCCAAGTAAGTGGGCTTACTCATCCGTTTCGGCTTTTGTGACTCTCGTTTGTTATTGTTAGTGCAATAATCCACTTATTGCGTGCAAACATTGTTGGAACTATTACCAGATATTGTCCGATCTTTGCGCTTTTTGTTGATTTGACGTCATGGGGTTTGGGTTTTATTCGTTGTTTTTCGCTCCATTTTGTGAGTGAATAGCAAAACAAAAACAAAGCGGCATCATACTGGGAAGATTATGTGCATCAGTTATGTCACCGGACGAGCTTGTCATCATGGATCGTTTGGCATTGTATTTATGGACAACGATCTGTCTACAGTCAGTAGATGGAGATCTATAACCGACAGTTACTGTTTGCCCAACCGCTGCGAACCACCTGCTAATGCCTTGATGGGTGACCCTAAAGTGATGTTGCCGACCGCCGCATCCTTTGGCAAACCATGCCATTTTTTTTTGGAACCGAACCATTAAAGTGTGCACACTCAGTAAAGTGTTTATTTTTTCTAAGGTTGCTTGCCAGACATCTAAGCTAAGTGCACCAAGGATGTTCTGGGAGTGTGAGGCCTTGAAAACAGAACCCATTTCTGGAACAGGTGGTTGGATCGTCTGCTGCTGACCAGCACTGACGTCATAGTACCCTTCTGCATTTGTTTCGGATTGGCTTCGGTGCTTTTCCAGAGTTAATGTGGATAGCGGATGAAATTAAAGATGAACATTGCTAAAGGCAGACAAATGAAACGGGGAAAAAAAAGGGGGGTGGGGGTGGAGAAGAAGAAAACCAAAAACGACTACAACAAAAAAAGAACAAACACTCAGAAAAAAAATAAAAAAAAATAAACAAAAACAACAACAAGCTAACCCCAGAAGCAAACAAAATCCCCCAACAACAAACATGAAACAACAAACATTGTAGGCAACAAATATTGCAGACACTAATATTTCACTGGAACTGGAAATTAATTTTGTGCAGTTTCAGTATACTGTTACTTAACTGTGTGGCTGAGTAAAACTGCAAAACTGAAAGTTCAGTTTCATATTTGTAAAGTAATTGCAGTAGCTGCTTCTTCCTTTGTCTGTGGCTGGATCAAATAACAGTTTTCTTCTTTTCATCTTTTATAATTTATTGATGTAGTGATTGTTTACATTATAATTACAAAGATGGGTATGTAGCAGTGAATGGTCATAGGGGCTGATGATGATGTGGGGTTTAATGTCCTCAGATGTTACACTGACATAACAGAGACAATAGGTCTGATCTTGGCATTAAAAAAAGAGAGAAAAAAGAAAAGAAAAGAAAAAGCAATAAGTAATTTTAATGAAATGGTGGTGTTTTATTGCATTATGATCATGCGTTGAAACAATGTTAAAAATAATTTGTATCCTATCCTTTGCATTTGAGAAGAAGGGGGGAGATGGGTGACAGTGGGGTGGGGTGGGGTGAGGGATGCCTTTGAGTTTGACAGGTTGTGTGCTGGGCCAACACTGAGTGCAGGCTGTGGACTCTCTCCTCCAGCTACTGTCAACATTAGCAATAGGACTGGAGTGAGCAGTATGGACACATGGGGCATCCTAGATTCTTACTCTCTGAAAAAAGAGAGAAAGACTTACAAGTGTTAGTACAGTAGCACTACTAGCACAAGTAATATTTGTGTTGGACTTGCGGAGTGTGTGTGCTGTTTCTTGTTTGTTAATTTGTCTCTATATAATATAGAAACACTGTATTTCATTTCCATATTTTTGAATATCTAATAATTAAATCTGAGATTGTGATCGTAAATGTGAAAATGATAGTATAGTGATTAAAAAAGAAAAAGAAAAAATCTTGCTAACTTAACAACTACCCATGCATGCTAGCGAAGTCAACATTGTAACCCCTCAAAATGCCTTGTGTAATGACAACAACAAAAAGTTAAAAAAACAAAAACAAAGCAAAGGACAAACAACACAGCACATTTTAACTTGTCTAAATAATGGCAGATTGAAAGAGTGAAAATTAGTCAAATAAACATAAAATCTGAAGCAAAGTCCTAACTTCACGAAAGGTGTAATTTTGTAAATGATCCTCATCAATGTTTTTAACATTGATCTGAATTCTTGCAGAGCTGGATTAAATTTAAAACAAACACATGCAAAAACTCCACTTTGTCAACTGCAGTTTATATGTGTCTGTGTAACTGTTATCAAAGTAGGGCTTTCCTCTTGGAAAGTAGAATCTTGGATGAACCATACTATGACTATGTTCTTTCACATCAAATGGGATGAGTCCCATACAGATAGTCAAATACTGTAATCGTGGGTGTGCATAACAGTACAAGCAGACAGATGTTGTTATCATGGGTGCACGTAGCAGGACAGGCACTTTTCAAGGCTGGTGATTGTTTGATTTTGATTTTATTGAGTCACACAAAAAAACTTGAACACAGCACTGTGACTGATTTTTTGTGATAAGATTTAGAGTTCTGTATGTCACTGATGATGGAATTGTTGACAATTGATAGGTGGTTAACAATAGCACTGTACCAATAGCAGTGACCAATACTGAATTACTTGCCAGCACAGGTGAGAGTGATAATAATAACATTAAGAGAGACTGTTTATAAGTCACCTGTTTCATCCTTTTTTATGGCTGCTGTGCCCTTTTAATGCTGTGGGTGAAACTGGTTTAACAAGGTTTGATGGGCCAGGCTGACCCCACTGAACTGCACTGTTTGTAGAGTTAAATGTATAGACACACACTTTAAGTCAAATAATTGTTAGAACTGAGTGGTTCACTTGAGTCAGATAATTGTTAGATTTTGAGTGATTAACGTGCACAGGTTGAAGTTGAATGCTGAAGATGGGTATACTGGTGTACTGTTAATGACCGGTACAATGCTCTGATAGTGATACTGTTTGATGTGGGAAGAAAAAGGACACAGAAAGTTCATATTATTATGTGTACGTGTGGGATAGCTCAGCTGGTAGAGCATCTGACAGACAAGCTAGGTGCAGTACAGACGCTGGTTCCAGTCGCCAGTGTGGCAGATATTACAGGCATATGACAGCGTACACTTATTGCAATACATGTATATGCAACTTTTGCAGGTAAAGAGCTACTGCAGACATGCATGCTTGCTATGAATTATACATGGACAACACCTGTAAAAAGTGCATGCATGCACCCACCTACCCACCCACCTGCACACACACACACACACACACACACACACACACACACACACAGATAACACACCACACCACACCACACCACACAACAACACAATGTAACACACACACACACACAGACAGAGTATAGAATCTCAAAATAATGCAGTGCGGCACAAGCACAAATGCATCAGGCATCCTGTTGCGTCCTTCTTTAGAATCCTACTAATCCTAGTCCTACAAATGTTTACAAGTCTGCATTTTCTGCACACAGACACAGTCACACTCACACACACACACACACACACACACACACACACACACACACACACACACACACACACACACACACACCGCTCACACCACTCACACCCCTACACTACACAGTTAAGGTCCAATCTTGTCTTTTTAATTTTTTGTGCTACACTTTGCTAATTGAGCAGCTTTTGTCACTCATCACATGCTGTGGTGTGTGTGTGTGTGTGTGTGTGGATGTGTGTTTGTGGTTTCTGATGCTAATCTTGAGTTTGCCTGGTTTTGACTACTGTGCAGCTCTGAATAATCAGACTAATGCTAATGCTGTAGGTGGATTGCTTCTAGCGCTTGCATTCAGTGTGAGCATAGAGTGAAGCTGTGGTAGGCTGGTCGTTGTGGACTTCTCTGCTGTTTGACATAACTAAGTAAGGTTGAGTGCATTTTATCTTTCATTAATCCTCAGTTATCAGTTGTCTTGGACAGTTTAAGTTTTTGATATATATGTCCAGCTAAAAGTTAAACATTGTTGGTCGAATGATTGCATTTTGTGTGTGCATGCATGTGTGCACGTGTGTATGTTTTCACTAATAAGTTCAGAAAGGGAGAGAGTGTGTGTGTGGGGGTGGGGATAGATTCGAGCTTCTTGTGTTTACTGAATTTGCTGTGGGGCAGTGTATGGTTTGGAGATATGAGTGATGGTGGACAGGACAGGTTTGATGGACAGGCCACAGGGCAGATTTATTACCCTGCAGTTTGCTCCTGGTGCTGTAGATCTGCTAGATGTGATGCGATTTAACATTATGTGTATTATGCTATGCCTATGGTGACTTGTCTAGTTTTGTGGTCTGAAGCAGAGTGTTTGACACAGATGACATTGACAGTCTGTGTTGCTGTTGATGGAGTGTTCCTATTAAGTATTATTGCAAACAGACATTAGGATTAATAGTATTATAGGTCACTGTCAGTGTCAATGTTACGGTGTATGCACTGTAATCTGTACTATTGACACATATGATAGGTACATTAGACATGAAAATGTCACATACATTGCGTTAGGAATGGGTAGGGGTGCTCTTGTGGTTGTGGCATTTCCCAGGTAAGGCGACCCATATATATTTGTATATTAAAAAGGATTTTTTGTTTTTAATGTTAAACATCAACTGTGTATCTGTGTCTGGTTGCACATGTACAGATAGTACAGTTAATGTATTGTATATTTTGTATTAATTACTGTAAATCAGTTTACTGTGAACAGTAGTGTTAGCGTATAATACATACATGTGTTCTATTAAAAAACAAATGTTCCTTTAATTTTTTTAAATTTAGTAATGATGAAACTGAAACTGTTGATGTAAATCTAACCAGTAAAAGTGTAATGACACGCACACACACGCACGCACGCATGCACACGCGCGTACGCACACACACACACGCACACGCACACACACAAGAGCAACAGCAACAGCAACAACAACAACAGTTGGTGTTGTTTTTTACTTGTACCTGCAGGAAGTGGTGATAATTTTTAAAACGTTTACAGAAGAGAGAAACAAAACAGAAACCCCTACCCCCCACCCCCTCCAAAAAAGAAGAAAAAACAATAAAATCAACAGAAACCACCCCCCAAAAAAAACCCAAACCCCCAAGAACCCCACCAATAAAAAAAAAAATCCCAAACAAAGACAAACCAAACCAACCAAAAACCAAAACAACAAACAAACAAAAAGAAGAAGTAATAAAGCTCTTAGTCTTATAAGTTGTAAATCAGTTCAACACCTGCTGCTCTGCTGGAGTCCACAACATCTGTCAGCCAGCTGAGTGCGTCTCTGACTAACATTGATGATAATAATTGATCAGTTCCATTCATTTGTATTTTATTTTTACTTCACCTGTATAATGGTATGTGATATAATCATTAGAGTGTCAGCATACATGTGGGCTTAGACCAGCAAACATACACACATTGGACCAGATTCAATAAACCATCCAAATGTTGTGCTTGGGACTGACTGGCTTAAGACCAGTTTGCTGCACAATTTGTGAAGTTCAGGATTATTAGCATTGCCTTCAGTTTGAGTCGCTTGGACAGGCACTGTTGAATTAAGCTTTTTCCATTTCTCTTTTGATTGACAAGTATTTGAGTGCCCGGCACTACAACAGAACATTTTGAGTTGACACTTTTGCCTACACTTGTCAAGTGGGTCATTATATATATATTGCCGCCAAGGCCCCCTAAATAGAAAGGATTTGATTTGGCTGCACGCATTCCCCCTTTCCATTGATAAGTAGTTGACTGGGAGTCACAGTGAATGCCCTGCTGTAGTGGAACATTAGAGCTGACACATTTCTTACACTCACTTGACACATAGCCTTGGAAAAGAAACTGGGTGAGACATGCCATTGACTACTGATCCATGGCAAATGGCCTTGTAGTGTGTAGGATTGAATGGAGCGATTGGCGTGCTGGCGTGCATTGGGGATCAGATTTAGATTTTTATGGGACTGAGGTAATGGGTGTCTGTTGACATTTACTGACATGATATATATAAATGATATGTCTACCGGAAATTGATGAGACAAAAACTTACAATTGACTCTTTTTTCTTTTTACCCCCACAGTTTGCAGACAAGATGGTCTGCAACAGAGTGGGACTTAAAAAAGAAAAGAAAAAAGAAGAAGAAACAACTGAACTATGCATCATCAGATCACATATTTGCATGCATGCACACACAGAGTTGCAAACTGCGGTTGTTTTGGACTCTAGCTGCGCCTTTGAGGAAGCAGGTGCTTTTAGTTTTACATACATGCAAGGGATGAGTCACTGATTATGCAAGGTGACAACTTTGACAGCTTTAGGCAAACAAGTCACTTCACATAATTACACACAGAGCCCAGATGTCATGTGGATTGAAGGGGTCCTTTCAGCTGTGTTCAGACAACAGGCATATGCAAGAAAGTGTGGGATTGTACTTTGAAAATTAGTTGTTTAAAAATATTTTTTTAGCTACCCTGGAATAAAGCTCAAGAATGTAACAGCAGTGATCATTTATAAAATTGGATTACCAGCAGCTAATCTCTTCCGGAGTGATTGTCTAATTATGCAAAGAAACAGACTAGATCTACTTGTGCTGTCACTTTAGAATTCATGCGCATGCCATGCACCTCTTTGTGGTGGAATGCCCAGGTGTGGATATATATGTGTGAGTTACAGTTGTAAAGCCTATACATGTATGCTGACTAAGATCCCAAGGGTGTTTCAGTTTCACATTGGTGAAAATGACACCTGGCTTCAAGTGCACCTTCAGCTTTTCACTTCAACAGCATTGGCCATTGCGGTAACTGTTAAATACCCTTACACAGTTAGTCATCATCGTACTCACTGGCACCCCAAGGTTAGTTGTGCATTAAGCTGAGTGCTGTGAGCAGTGAGACAAGAATAGAATTCAGCTTATTCATTACATTTACATCACTTTCTGCAATGGACCAGTCTCATGCTGTCAGTGTGGCCAGATCAATACTCTATACAGACTGTCTGGCAAGGGAACCTACTCCTCAGGTCATGCAGAGGTGCCCCTAATGGCAGTGTGTGGAGGGGAATTGTGTTTGCTGTTTCACATGGGAAGTGTGTGGGTATCTATTTTTAATCTAATGTAACCTTTTTGCATTTGTTATTATATATGTATTATATACACCCTGCAATGATGCTAGCAGGGCTGTATTGGAATCGCACACTTTTCAGTGATATCTTCAGGACTGCTACTCCTTTTATAACCAGACTTAGTTTGGTGGTGTATCAAGTATCATCATAAGCCACAGTATCTTGTGAAAAGATGGATTGCTACATTCAGGCTCAAGGTCACAGTGATGGCCACTTCATTGACTGTGAATGCAGTATTGTAGGTCAAGGTCACAGAGATGGTCACTTCATTGACTGTGAATTCAGTATTGTAGACTGGGTTTGTTGATCACAATGTACTGTTACTAAAAAGCAGACCTTGTGCAAAGAAAGTGAAAGCATGCAAAGAAAGTGGAAGCATAATGTTGCCTCTTTGTTTGCACCAGGTCTGGTTATTAGTAATAGTACATCACAGCAATAAGTGAAGAACAGTGACTTACACATTACAGTATCTTACTTGTAAACACATTACAATGGGGCATCTTTTGCCATGCAAAGGGACAAGCCCAAGGTTTCTACTGCTTCTGTTCTCCCATGTGCAGGTGTTGCACATCAACTGTCATGTCATTCAGCTGCAGGCAGTGTGCCATTTGGATGAAGCATTTTGGCACTGTTGTAGTGGTGAACCTTTTGCACTGCTACATTGTAAACTAGGGATAGCAGCTGCTTGAGTTTTCTTGAATCACACAACCTGGTTTTCAGTCAAATTAAAATCTGGTTTTGTTGCCTTGTTATTATACATATAGAATATTAATGATTTGGATGTTCATAATTTGCTTAGTTTTATATTTATAGTTGAAAGTTGAATCTGATGTCCAAATTGCTGGATGCATTTAGCAGACTGTCAGAACTTTGATGGGACAGTGTTACATCTCTGATGGGGTTGTGTTACTTGTTGACCTTATGATACAGCCTCTGGGCTCTACCCACGTGAGGTGAATTGTGTTTAAAATAGATGTGAAAACAGCATTTTGTTCCCAAACAAGGCTTAAAGTAAACTGAACGGTTTGCTTAGGACACCACCCGCAGTGGGACACTGCAGATGCAAAAATGAAGGTTCCCTCTGTTGAGAACCCAGAGCTGATAGATGTTCTGCCTTTAAAGCCTGGATTAGGTCAGAATATAGCCAGTCATGCTTCCCCCCCTGCCAGGAATTTCTTCCTTGTCCCAGTTTTGAACTTCCCAGTCCATTCACCTTCATTTTTCCAAATCCCCTCCCTGTTTTTTAAATGTTTTTGGTGCAGTTTTCTGTGCCAGCATGAAATAAAGTAGGTCACCCTGCTCACAGTCACTTCTAAGCAATTTAAGCATGTTCCAGGGGTGAGCGCCTACAGAATATAAATAGGTACCAAAATGTGTGTTATTGTGCAGTGATAAATACTAGGATGGATGATTTTTTGACGTTGTAACTGTGAATTAGACAAAATGGGATTTAGTGACTTGAACTGGTGTAAAAGAATTTTGAATGTGTGGTGAGGTGAGGCTATGCAGTTGATGCCGATGGGACATTGAAATCCAAGAATTAACTGACAAACCTTGGTCAGGGATTTCTTTGCATAGAAATATGAGTGAAAGTTGTTGAAAAGTTGTAAAACTAAAAGAGGGGTGGTACTGGTTTCTCATCAGGCATTCTACCATAGTCCCGACACCTAAATGTGCGAGGGCTGCACTTGTAGCTCCTGTGAACTTGAAGTAAGTGCCCCTGAGTGTGAGTGGAGATGGCAAGTGGCCATAAGTAATGTGGGCAGAGAGTTAAAGCTTGACATTATTAGCAAACCTGCACATGTCCTCCCATACACTGACTGGTTAAAAAAGAAAAGAAAAAAAAAGAAGGCCTTGACCACCCTCTCCTTTCTCAGTTTCTGGAAGGAGGGCAGTTGGTGGCTGCTTGGAATGTGGTCTCTATACTTTGACTGACAGGAGCTCAGGGAGCTGTGTCATTTTCACTACAATGAGAGGAGTGGCAACAACTTGCATGCATCACATTACATCATATACAGGTGTAGAGCTGAATTGCTAATCAGATTATTTTAGGGTAATGAATCTTGTCACTTTGCATGTTTTAAGCTCTGAAATTGATAGCCAGCAAGTCTTGTACTCATACTGTCATAGATAAACTGTGTTGTAATGTCTGCATGAATTGTGTTTGTTGCATACAAACTATATTGCATGCACTTTAAAAAACACACCAGTTTGTTGAGTCTTGTAATAGCTAACTCCCCCCTGAAAAAGGATTTTTATTTTTATTTTTTTGTTACCACAAAGAAAATATGTGAGGATGGCATGAAACAACATGAGTACATGCATTGTGAAGCTGAAAACAAATTGATTGGCAATGAACCAGAACACATTTTGTGCCCCTGGTCATTTACATTTTTTACTATCTTGGTGAGATTGTGAAAATGTTTGCAAGAAAAGCATTCATGAATGATAATTTATGATACGTATAAAAATCTTCCTGGCAAGTGTATGCATGTTCACAGCACAGGGGTTGGGAGAAAAAAGCATACATTTTCACATGTGCACTTACAGTTACACAGTACCAGTTACCACAGTGTGAAAATGTGTTAGTTGGCTTTGGACATTTGCAGAATACTGTTCTGTGTGTGTGTGTGTGTGTGTGTGTGTGTGTGTGTGTGTGTGTGTGTGTGTGTGTGTGTGTGTGTGACTGTGAGAGAGAGAGAGAGAGAGAGAGAGAGAGAGAGAGAGAGAGAGAGAGAGAAACCCTGTGTGGTTGAATTGCCTCTGTATAATCAATAATCAATTTACACATTTTATTACATGGTTCAGCGTCATAAAAAGCATCACCGTAACATTAACAATGCTGAAAGTTGAAAGTTGGCGCTAAGCGTGCCAGTCATATCTGTGCTTTTTCTTTTATGATTTCATCTCCTTCCCCTCTGATGTCTGTGAAATCTTTAATGTGAAACTGGCTATTGATTTAACTTTTGAGTGATTTACTCATGCTAAGTGTTTTTGTTTGTTTCAGGTTGTAAGGTAATGTTCAGCGTGTTCATCTAAGAAAATTGGATGTTTTTCTTTTAACTTCAACCTCACTCTGGAGTAGAGTGTTTCCACATATATACATTCTTCTAGAAACACTTCAGAAACAATTTTGTGTGCTTTCGCGCTGGACTGCAGTTTGGAGGACCAGATCAGCACTGCTTGGTGCACAGTCTTGTGCATGGTCACGCAGTCCGTGCCAACTAGACCACACTGTGTTCAGGACAACCACGGTGCAGACGCAAGTGTTGTAACCCAAAATGGCCATGGACAGCTTGGATGACTTCCTGGATGGGGTCCTGACACAGGACGTAAGGAAGCGATTTGTGGTTCATGCGCAGCTGGTGTCGTACCTTGGTGACCCTCAGTCGTCGCTGAAGTCGGATGACCTTGACCGATTCGTTGAGGGACTAGCGGGATGGGTCAGCTGCAGCAACTACAAGGTAAGTGTGGAGATGATGAAGTTATGTGTGTGTTTGTATACATGTGTGTTTGTGTTTATGTGTGTAACAGACACTGTTGGTGATAGTACTAATTCTAATAGTCAAAGTCATCACCACCATCATCATAAAGACGTCACTGTTTGTGTCATTCATTCAGATCATTGCCATCATCACCAGTGACACACACTAATTCCAATCATCATCATCATCTGCATCATCATTGACTCCTTGCTCTTCATCACCATGGTGATAATCATGCTTACCATCATCACTTTACACTCTTTGGTCATTATGACCATTGTGGTCTTCATTATCATTATGTACTTCCACTTCCACACTCCTGCATCACTTTTGCCTTCTTCCAGCTTCAGTCTCCCTTAAAGTTGACATATAGTGATGTAATCTGAAAAGAGACTGAAACTGAGCATATATATATACAGAAAGAGATCAGAATATGTGAAGAAAATATTGAACACAGGACTTCTCCCTCTTTTGCATCAACTGGGACACTACCTGCAGGCAGGACAAAGCTAAGGACCACATCACACCATGGATCACAGAGAGAGGTGTGAAAAGAGGAAGCACTCAACAATCTTCACAGTGTTGGAACTGTTTTACTTTTAGAATTGAAGGCAGTGTTGGGGATACCTTTGTGAGATGGACTGGAGTGCATTCAAATTTAAGGCTTTTACAGTTGCATAGAGATGCCATCTTGAATTGCATCAAGTGGGACAACATTTTGCTTGAATTTCTTTTTCAATATTATTTGTGTATACTTTTTTGGGTGTTTTCTTTTTTGTGTGTGCTTAATTTCTTTTGGGGTTTGGGGTGGGGTAGGGGTGGAGGGGTGGTTGAGTGAAGATTGTGCAGAAATTTCAGTGGGAATGTGGCCAAGACAAATGGAGTTAATGAACGGTATTGCTTGTTCAGGCTTCTGTGAAGCATGGCGGAACGAATATGCTTCATTGCTTTATTTGTGCCAAGTGCTTTCCTCTTGAATTGAGGTGACTGGACTCAGATTCCCAGGGGCACTGTAGGGTTTGGTTGGTTGGTTAGACACATTTAACACCAAGTTGTTTCAGACTCGGACTGGTACGTGTGAGTACCGATAAAGACTGAAATCCCATGGGGTTGTGGAGAGAGGGAGCCTATCCTCAACATTTTCAAGTGCTGCATCTCAGTGCATGGGTGCTGAAGGGTGTACAAATCTATTTGTAGTGAAGGGGTGTACTCAGATTGTTGGGAGGTGTGTAACAAGCTGTTTGTAATAGAGTAGGGTAGGGGTGTAACACACTGTTTGTACTATTCTAGTGAAGTGGTGTACTCAAATTGCAGGAAGGGGGTAACAAGCTAGGAAGGGGTATAACAGTATAACACTGTAGTGAAGTGGTGTACTCAGATTGTAGGAAGGGTGTAATGAGCTAGGAAGAGGTATACTACACTGTAGTGAAGTGGTGTACTCAGATTGCAGGAAGGGGGTAACAAGCTAGGAAGAGGTATACTATGCTGTAATAAAGTGTTGTACTCAGATTGTAGGAAGGGGGTAACAAGCTGGAAAGGGGTATAATACACCGAGGAAGGGATATACTATTGTTTGTAGCGAAGTGGTGTACTCAGATTGTACGAAGGGTGTAACAAGCTGGGAAGGGGTATAATACACTGTTTGTAGTGAAGCAGTGTATGTGGACTGTAGGAAGGGAGTAACGCTTTGAGACTGTATGTAGGAATGGGGTAACCATTGAGACTGTATTCAGGAAGGGGGTAACGCAGTGAGACTATGTAGGAAGGGGGTAACATATTGAGACTCTATGTAGGAAGGGGTAACACGTTGAGACTGTATTCAGGAAGGGGGTAACGCAATGAGACTGTAGGAAGGGGGTAACATATTGAGACTATGTAGGAAGGGGTAACACGTTGAGACTGTATTCAGGAAGGGGGTAACGCAATGAGACTATGTAGGAAGGGGGTAACATATTGAGACTCTATGTAGGAAGGGAGTAACACATTGAGACTGTACGTAGGAAGGGAGTATCACGTCGAGACTGTATGTAGGAAGGGGTAACACGCAGAGACTGTATGTAGGAAGGGAGTAACACGCTGAGACTGTACGCAGGAAGGGAGTAACACGTTGAGACTGTATGGTATAGGAAGGGGTGTGGCCGCACCCAGCCTGGCTGGCTGCATCAGCGGATGCAGGGTCTATTTTGGCCCAGGGATCACTTTACATTCCCACCCTGTGCACACTGTTCCTCTGCCGTGCAGCATGCAAGTGTGTTTGTTCTCGACCCGCCAGTGCAATGCCCGCCGCTCGGCTATGCTGGCGCTGCAGCAGTGTCACCAGGCAGGCCACAGTGCAGGAGCTGCTTGATTACAAGGAAAGTCACAGGCAGAAAATGGCCTCTTTCGGGATGTACAGTGGCACCCCATTATAGTCATAGTAGATTATTTACGGCGCCCCATCATGTAAGAGCCTGGAGCGCTTACACTACATGCATAGGGGTCGTTTTAGTTATCACACATACACACGCGGCACGCACGCATACAACAAGGCATAGGAATGTTTTATCACACATACACACACACGCAGGCACGCATTCAACATTCACTTGGAGCGTCAGAGCGGCTTCTTCGAGGCCGAACTTTGTACCAAAAGAGCATTTATTTTTATTTTTATATAGATTGTGTGCTATACTGTGGGGACGTTTGGCTCACTTCATGGAGAAATCTCTACTTCTTCCATGTACACTGTATGCTTACAGACCATTACTAGTACTTTATACTAGTGTTTTAGAAACACACACATACACGCACGCACGCACGCACGCACGCACGCACACACAAAATAACAAGAAAAACGCTTTGGCAGTGTCACCAGGCAGGCTGCAGTGCAGGAGCTGCTTGATTACAAGAAAAGTCACAGACAGAAAATACCCTCGTTACCCTGCTTTTGGGATCAATCTGCAGTGGCACCCCATTATAGTCATAATAGGTTTACGGCGCCCCATCTCATAAGAGCCTGGAGTGCTTACATAAGCATATGGATTATTTTATCACACATACACACACACGCACGCATGGTATTATAAAACATTAGCAAAGCACTTGGAGCATCATAGTGGCTTCTTCTAGGTAGAACTTTGTACAAAAGAGCTTTTTTTCTTTCTTTTTTTAAAATAATTTATAGCCATATTGTGGGGATGTTTGCATCACTTTAGAATTTTGGCTTACTTGGAGAAACCTCTACTTCTTCTGTGTACACTCACAGTCTACATGCAGACAGACTGTTACTAGTGTTTGGAAACACACACACACACACACACACACACACACACACACACACACACACACACACACACACACACACACACACACACACTCATACAAAATAACAAACAAGAAAAAACTGAAGCCCCCCTTCACCCCCCCCCACCCCACCCCCCCCCACACACACAAAACAACAAACAAACCCTAACAAAACAAACAAACCCAAACAAAAAGACAACAACAATGACAAAACCAACAACAAACAACAACAAAAAACACGGAAAGAAGAAGAAGAAGAAGAAGAAGAAGAAAACTAAAACGAAAAACATGAAAAAACAACAACAATAAACCCAATAAAAACAAGCAAACAGAAGAGAGCTTATTCAGATACGGAGACTTGTCTGTCAGGTTGACACCCACATGATGACTGTGTCAAGGGTGGGGACTTGGGCTGTCTGTCGAGGAGCGCTATTTACGGTATAGGTTGTCGGTGAGTGTATGAAAGTCCTCGTGAGCGGGCTTGCTTGCTTTAGTTTGTTTAAGGGGCTGCCTCACTGTACCCCAACTTTTGGGGTTGCAAAATGGGGCTTGGTGACAGGTCGAATCAGTATCAGGGAAGAGCGTCTCAGCGACAGAACAATGACGACCGGTTTTATTGTGGTCATTCAGACTGACCAAAGGAAGACTGCTTGTATTCTCATAGAGCGCCATCCGCAGAGCTCTTCTACTGTCATTGTACAGTTCGTGCTTGAGTGACTTTGATGGCTTGGTAAATCATTAAATGTTTTTCACGTTGAAGATTTAGTGGATATTGACTTACGTGTCCGGTCATGCAAAGTATCGATACTTGTGGGCGTACTTTTGAAATCTGTTGTTGGGGAGATACACGTAATCCCCCCCCCCCGCCCCCTCTCCCCTAGCCCCCTCCCCCAACTCCGTTTCCTAGACACTTAAAGCAAAGAGTTGTTAAAGTGGTGCTTAAGTGGGGAGGGAGGGTTCCGGTCTGGAGATTTAGTTTAAAACTTGCTCACGGCTGAATTGAAAATGGCTGAGATACTTACATGCCCTGTCAACCGCTTCTGTGGAACATACATCCTGTTGTCAAATCGGGACAGTGCAGACGGGACTAAAATTGTATAACAGTGCTCTGTGGATACCATACTGCAAGGGAGCGGGGGACAGAAAAAAAGAAGAAAAAGAAAAAAAAAGGGGGGGGGGGGGGGGGGGGGCATGCAGTTGTGATGTTCAGTAACACCAGAAAGATGTAGAGGAATTATATCGAAACGGTTCTCTACTTTCGCTCCAACACAAACTGGTAAAAACCACCCACACAAATAAATGCTAAAATAGCTTATAATTCCAACTGCATAATATTTAATAATATGCAGTTCTGTTTCTGTCGAATACTCGTCGCTTGACATCCATGAATCTGGCATTAGTGCAACAGTTGTGCCAAATCACGTGAAGTTCTTGCACCTTCCCACCAGGGTGTATCTTGGAACCTGCCGTACCGGTAAGTGTACGCCCCCCCCCCCACCCACCCCACCCCCCCCACAAAAAAAAAGAAAAAAAAAAAAAGAAGAAGAAGAAGAGAGAAACGTGAAAATGTCGTCAACAGCAAATGTCATTCATCCGTGTTTGTATGTTTGCCTCTTGGTCCCTTTCGGCGTTCACGGCACGTGTTTTTCACGTGTAAGCAATCGGGAGAATGGCTGCTTCGTTCCCTTAGCCAAAGTTCACCTTCTTGCCAGCCAGTGGCATCAGATTGGCAACAAATTGAAGCTAGCTTCTGCGTGGGTGGGAGGCTGATGAGAACGACACTGAGAGATTTAGGTGGCGGTTGGGTTGGTCGATGTGTGTAAGTTGCGGGGAGGGGTGCGTAGGTGTTGTGTGTGTGTGTGTGTGTGTGTGTGTGTGTGTGTGTGTGTGTGTGTGTGTGTGTGTGTGTGTATTTGTGTGTGTGTGTGTGTGTGTGTGTGTGTGTGTGTGTGTGTGTGTGTGTGTGTGTGTGTGTGTGTGAGAGAGAGAGAGAGAGAGAGAGAGAGAGAGAGAGAGAGAGAGAGAGAGAGAGAGAGAGAGAGAGTGTGTGTGTGTGTGTGTGTGTGTGTGTGTGTGTGTGTGTGTGTGTGTGAGAGAGAGAGAGAGAGAGAGAGAGAGAGAGAGAGAGAGAGAGAGAGTGTGTGTGTGTGCGAGAGGGAGAGACAGAGACAGAGAGAAGGAAGCTGTGGCGGCATGCATCGTATCAACAAGTGTATCTTGAATTTTTAGACTGACGCAAGATTGTTATTCCCCAGATCCTCCTTCCAGATATCAATCAAGTTACCCGAAGGTTGACCACATCGTACCAAGATGTATGCCCGATGCACTTAGTCAGTGGTCCACTTTGCCACTGCCAGGTATCCGCGCATGTATGTTTCGCTACTATGTGTTCTTTGCTTCAGCGGCGGCTTTCCTGTTCTAGCCACCATCCTTCACGATAACGGGTCCGCCTGGTCTCTGCTCGCTGTGTGTAAAGCGACCGCCGCCACAGGCTTTAGTGTTGCCCTCTTCAGTGGCCAGACGACACCTAATAAGTCACGTGTAAAAACCTAAGGGGCAATCTGCGAGGCTGCCCCTCAGAGCACGTCCCGTGGGCGGTGTTAGATTCTCGTGTGTGCGTCACAGTGTGTGTGGGCTGGCAGCGGACATTCTGTCCCATTCGGCTTTTGAGGCTCGGGTCTGTCTTTGCTGTTAAAGCCTGTGTGATCCGATGTGGATTGTGTTCGTGACATAGAACTGGGTGTAGCATTGCTAGACTGACTTTCTGCCCAACCCCCGAAAACCTAAATTCGTCTCTCTCGCACACGCACACACGCAACTTTCACACACACACACACACACACACACACACACACACACACACACACACACACACACACACACACACACACACCATCTCCGAGCGCGTAGAGAGTGGAGCTTCCGGGTTGTTAAAGGAAGACAACTCGTACAGGAAGAAATGGTTTGGCGGTGGTGATTTTCTCCCCTGTAACAGACAGCGCAAGTATTAGAAGTACTGCTACATTCTTCAGAGCTCAGGAACTGTGTGAAAGTCGAGGTGGTCTTGTGAAAGTCGAGGTGGCCGGCCAGGGC
>OY757553.1:8600554-8621043 GCA_963584105.1 Alviniconcha strummeri | reverse complement strand
AAGAGCCCATTCAGCCCCCGCTGTCATGCCGGTAATAGATTTACCGCTAGCAGCCTGTGCGGCTGGCGTCTCGGCGGGACTGTGAACAGGAAAGTGAGTGAAAGCTGGTTGGTGTTCAAACCAGACGCTTTTTGGATGTGTCACACGCAGGTGTATCGTCTCGCCTCGCCTTCACGTTGTTGTTTCTTTTTTGGAAGCGTGGCGTGTTTCAACTTTCGTGCCGACCCCGACGCTTGTCTTAAATGTGACAGCGCTCAGGAACTGTGTGAAAGTCGAGGTGGACGGCCTGAGCGGCTTCCCGTCCCTGATTAGTCCGTACGGTCTCTGTGGACGTAAAGCAACACTGAACTTGAACTTGAAACTCCAGTGCCACACAGAGCTCAAGTGTTTGAAGAAGATAAAGTGAAAGTCGAGGTGGACGTCCTGGGCGGCTTCCCGTCCCGTCCCGAACTTGAAACACCAGTGCCACACAGAGCTCAGGAGGTGTGTGAAAGTCGAGGTGGACGTCCTGGGCGGCTCCCCGTCCCTAGTAGGGTCTCTGTGGACGTAAAGCAACACTGAACGAAGGAACGTGTCTTAAAATTGTCCAGCAGTGCTGCAGTATCCGGCTCCGTGTCCACAGGACGTAGGGCTAGTGGTGAGTCAGTCTGTGTGACAGTGCTAAGTATAGCGGCCGCAACTGACGGGAATCCGCACACACTTCGTATGTCAGTGCACACCACTCAGCTTTAATATTAGACACTGTAAAGCTTAGTGGTGTGTGTGTGTGTGTGTGTGTGTGTGTGTGTGTGTGTGTGTGTGTGTGTGTGTGTGTGTGAGAGAGAGAGAGAGAGAGAGAGAGAGAGAGAGAGAGAGAGAGAGTGTGAGTGAGTGAGTGCATGCGTGTGTAGCTCCGTGGTTCACACACACGTAGGTCTGTTTGTTGGGGGAGAGTTCAGGATAGCAAGGTGTACAGTGGAGGAGAGTGTGTCGTGTCAAGCCAACACACGTGACGAGGCCTTTACACACGACCACGATGTGTTTTAGCTACCTACACACGGCGGTTTGATGGGGAGATGTCTGCTGTCAACTTGACATTAACAGTCGATGCGAGCGTCACGGTCACTGATGAGTTTTTTTCTGTCCTGTTTTTGTCACAAGCATCATTTCGCGTGACCGGATTTTATTCTCACACAAATCTTCTATGGTTGACAGGACGTAATGCCGAAACGTAATCGTTTTTACTATCTTAAAAAAATTAATGCGTTGATCCGGATTTCGCCTCATACATTCGCTTGTTTTGCTGTTCAACATTCGCACACGCTGTGGATGTCCTCAGCTGTGCAAGGACCTTTTTATCTGAGGACATTTGTGTTTGGGGAAAGAAGAAAGAAAAAAAGGAAGGAAAAAAAAAAGA
This sequence comes from Alviniconcha strummeri, assembly GCA_963584105.1. Lineage (NCBI taxonomy): Eukaryota > Metazoa > Mollusca > Gastropoda > Provannidae > Alviniconcha > Alviniconcha strummeri. Next base: position 8,619,647 of record OY757553.1, on the reverse strand, counting down.
AAAAAAGAAGAAGAAGAAAAACAAGAAGATTAAGAAAATATGGAGCATAAAGTATTATTTTTTTTAAGTAATGGGAGGAGCGGATAGCTCAGTGGGTAGCGTGTCGGGCCGAGAAACCAGGCTCGGGTTCGATTCCCCCTGTGCGACAAGGGAGTTTTCTCTCCCAGAGTCATCTTAACAGTGCAGACTCTCCTATTTTGTTGTACAGCCACCGTGTGCAGTCGCGCGCATCAGCATCTGTGCGCATGTTGTAAGTAGCACTGGCAGCCATACCATTGTTTGGCCCGACACACGAAAATCTTCCCACACTGGTAAAAATAGGTAGCCCTGCTCTTGCGGCCGCTGTGGCCTTACCTCGGTAAGGCAGACCGAATTTGCCGCGAGCGATTAATGAAATATTAAATGTATCTATTTAATAGTGACACTTCCGGATCACGACACTTCCGGACCACCGTGTGAGGTTTTCCATGGCCGATGGTGACGTGTGGCGAGACCGGCTGTTGACTTTGAGGAAAGAGGGAGGATTATCCCATCAGAGGGAAAAGGGAGGAATATCCCCAGCATAGGAAAGAGGGAGGATTATCCCAACAGAGGAAAAGGGAAGATTATCCCCTGCATAGGAAAGAGAGGATAATCTCAGCAGAGGAGGGAAAAAAGGAGGATTATTCCCAGCATAGGAAAGAGGGAGGATTATCCCAGCAGAGGAGGAAAAAAAAGGAGGATTATTCCCAGCATAGGAAAGAGGGAGGATTATCTCAGCAGAGGGAAAAAAGGGAGGATTATCCCCAGCATAGGAAAGAGAGGATAATCCCAACAGAAGAAAAAGGGAGGATTATCCCCAGCTTAGGAAAGGGGGAGGATTATCCCAGCAGAGGAAGGAGTATCCCAATAGAGGAAAGCAGGAGGATTATCCCAACAGAAGAAAAAGGGCGGATTATCCCCAGCGTAGGAAAGAGAGGATTATCCCAGCATCGGAAAAAGGGACGATTATCCAACAGAGGACAGAAGGAGGAGTATCCCAACAGATGAAAGAGGGAGGAGTATCCCCATAGAGGAAAAGAGGGAGGAGTATCCCAGCAGAGGAAAAGTATAGAATTATCCCCAGCAGAAGAAAGAAGGAGGATTATCCCCAGCATAGGAAAGAGGGAGGGTTATCCCAGCAGAGGAAAAGTGCAGGATTATCCCCAGCACAGAAAAGAGGGAGGATTATCCCAGCAGAGGAAAGAGAGAGCAGTATCCCGACAGAAGAAAGAGGGAGGAGTATCCTCAACAGAGAAAATGGGAGGGGGTTGTCTCTTCAACCACTTAGAGAGGGAAGATTGTCCCCCACAGAGGTGAGAGGGAGGATTATTTCCAACCGAGAAATACGGCGGATTATCCCCAACAGACAGACAGAAGGAGGACTGTCCCTAACAGATCGTAAGAGGGAAATTTATTCCCAGCACATAGACGTGTACATGCTTGTGTGAATGAAGCCAAGCGGTAAAAGGCATTGCGAGTAGATCGAGTGAATAGATCGTGGGAAACGTGCTGTGTTTTTTACATAGCCTTTGAAGCTGAGTGGTAAAAGGCATTGCGATTAGATCTTGTGAATAGATCGTGGTAAACATGCTGTGTTTTTTACGTAACCTTTATACCCCACTCCCCCCCTTTTCGGTAAACGGTACAAGTGTAGCTCGCTGCACACCTCAATAAGCGTATGCGTAGCCATAAATCACTATTAATCTCACAGAAGTGCTGTCAATGGCTTCTGTGCGGTCTTTTGCACAACGGGCAAGTTTCGCAGGTTCTACCCAAACGCACGTCTCGACTCTTTCTAACCCTAAAATGCGTGCATGCACATTTGTGTTACATGAATAAGGCAAATGTTAAGTGTTATGAGCTTAGCTTGTTTAATGCTCATGCAAAGATTTAGATTTTTCATATTTTCATGAATGTAAATAAACTTTGCTTAATAAACCAACAACGCAAGGAAGGATTTTTATTTTTATTTTTTATTTATTGTACACCTGTGCGAGTTGGAACACGGTGCGGTATTGTGGAACAGTGGGAATCATTGCTCTGTCCCTTCCATTCCATACAGACTGGCAGAGTTCCAAGCCACACGACCTTCTCCATGCGGTCATGCATACGGTGTTTCAAACGCGGCGCCTGTTTTCTGACGCAGACTGTCTGCGTGGTGGAGGAAGACCAGCTGCTATAGATCGGGAATGTTGAAACAGAAAGCCTGCTGAACTAGCCCTCATTTCGTCTTCATCTTTCGTTGTGGGCTGCTTCCTTGTTTACTCAGAGCCATGCTGTGGGCAAAAGGTTCCTTCTGCCGCAGACTCTTGGGGCAAGGCTCAGTGAGGAAGGATTGAAAGCAAAGAGATGGGGAACGGTAGAATCAGAAAATTTCGGGGGGGGGGGGGGGGGGGGGGGGGTATGGGGGGGGGGGGGTGTTTATGATTTAAAAAAAACTAAACTCCGATAATTCGGACAGCGAAGTACACGAAACACGAACGAAAAGGTTCTGTTTTGATTGAAGTTTCCCTCCGTGCTCATTTGGCAAAAACTAAGAAACAAACAGAAGTTGGCAGTTTGGGAAAACCTTCTGCTCGGCCCTTGTCAACAGTGCCATGCTGACATCGGTGGCGGCGAGTTTGTTCTGCCAAGGATGGGATATGGCTGGCGGTGTGTTTGTGTGGAGATGGCGGCATGTGACGTGTCGCGATATTGCCTGTCCTTGTCCTCACGCTGGGGTCAACAGTGCTGGCGCCGTGTGCATGTTGTGCACCCCCCCCACCCCCCACCCCCCACCCCCACCCCCGCACCGCACCCCTCACCAATCGCCACCCCCGTCCCGAAATAATGTCGTCAACCTTGTCATGTCGTTCTCTGAAGTGCTGTAAAAAGGGGGAAGAGGGGCCGTTGTCCGGGGTATTTTGAAACACGAGTGTCGGTGAATCACATCTTGGTTTTTATTTTATATGGTTTGTATGGTTGTCATGGTGGGAGGAAAATGTGATGCTTCTGTTGGTTGTAGTCAAGTGAGATGTAAATATTGAGATGTGCTTGCGTGTTTGTGACCGTTTTGGGCTTGATTGCTGTTGATTGTGTTGCCACAGTCCAGGTTTTTGCTTGTGGTTTGGCGAGTTTCAAACTGGTGTAAAACAGTTGTGAGCGTGATTCGATTCGTCTTGAGATGACCCTGTGCGATAACTGAAATTTCCGCATGCAGTTGTGGATACGAGCTTACACGGCTGTGAAAGAACTTTGGCATTCAGAGCTCAGGAGCTGTGTGAAAGACGAGGTGGTCGTCCTGAGCTCCCCGTCCGTACTATTCCGTACGATCTCTGTGGACCTAAAGCGACTCTGAAGAAGAAAAAGAGTTGGCAGTGAAGTGGCAGCCGTCGTGAGTAAGGAACTGAGTAACGACTGGACGTTAAAATCGGAGAACTAACTATACTTTTGAGAAGTTGACGCCAATAGTGCAGAGACGCACGACAAAAGAAGAGTAAGTGGGGCGTTTTTCACTAGATTTATACTGCCGTTTGTCGTGCTGTACGCAAGCGGGAACTTCTGCATTGAGCTTGGACAATACGTTGAATGAAACTGCTGCGACCAAGACGCTCTGGTCGCGTCTGCCTGCCCCAACAGTACGACTGTCGTCTGAGAAATGCAGCGTGACATCGCACTGTTTGAAAGGGACTTGGTATGCCGTGTGCCAGGTGTGGTATTTGCGTGTTGTGTGCGGTGTTTGTCTTGGCGTGTGCACGTTCAGTAAGGCTGAGGGGAGGCGACGCATGTCCTTCTGTCTTTCGCTGTTGGTCCTGCTGCAGTTGTGTTTTGTCCCTCTGGAGCTGAGTGGTTGATTGACTCGACGTACAGCTTGTGCCAGTTGAAAGGTTGATTGTGCCATTTGAAGGGTTGATTGTGCCATTTGAAGGGTTGTTTGACTGGACGTACAGCTTGTGCCAGTTGAAGGGTTGATTGTGCCAATTGAAGGGTTGATCGTACCAGTTGAATGGTTGATCGACTGGACGTATAGCTTGTGCCAGTTGAAGGGTTGATTGACTTGACCTACAGCTTGTGCACGTTAAAGGGTTGGTTGACTCGACGTACAGCTTGTGCAAGCTGAAGGGTTGGTTGACTCGACGTACAGCTTGTGCAAGTTGAAGGGTTGGTTGACTCGACGTACAGCTTGTGCAAGTTGAAGGGTTGGTTGACTCGACGTACCGCTTGTGCTACTTGAAAGGTTGACTGATTGGACGTACAGCTTGTGCCAGTTGAAGGGTTGATTGGGCCTGTTGAATGGCTGATCGACTGGACGTACAGCTTGTGCCAGTTGAATGGTTGATTGACTCGACGTACAGCTTGTGCCAGTTGAATGGTTGATTGACTCGCCGTACAGCTTGTGCCAGTTGAATGGTTGATTGACTCGACGTACAGCTTGTGCCAGCTGAAAGGTTGATTGACTCGACGTATAGCTTGTGCCAGTTGAAGGGTTGATTGATTGGACGTATAGCTTGTGCCAGTTGAAGGGTTGATTGGCTGGACGTACAATTTGTGCCAGTTGAAGGGTTGATTGTGGCAGCTGAAGGGTTGGTTGACTAGGCGTATACTTGGGCCAGTTGAAGGGTTGGTTCGCTAGACGTACAGCCTGTGCTACCTGAAAGGTTTGTCGACTGGACGTACATCCTGTGCCCTTGCTGTGTGACTTGGGATCTGTAGATTCCATTTCCGTTTGACTTCCTTATTGATTGAGGGTGCAGTTGCTAAAATCGGAACCAGAAGGTGAATATGTATATATATATGCTGTGGTGATCTTTGTGCTCCGTCCCTCAGGTGTTTGTTCTGTTCTGGGAGGCGATGTGTGGCACGGAACTGGGCAGTATCATTCTGGGAGGGACGGTTACTGTGGATCGGAGGTGGTTTGGCTCATAGTTTGGACAGTTCTGACAGGTACTCGTAATAAAATCACGGAGTTTACCATGCGATGCAGTCTTATTCTTGATGACATGTTAGTGAGTGTAGTGAATTTCCCGGTTCTCAGGATTGCACTTTATTCAAGGACACCTAACTGTGACAGTGATATCATGTGCTGATATAAGAAGTCTGGCATCTGCCGTCGTGAATGCGGTAATTTTGCCAGTCCTCAAGATTGCACTTTCTACAGGAACCAGACTGTGACAACGACATATATATATATTATTTGCAACACCGCCAGAAGGCCACGCTCTCTCCTTCAGTTTAGTGTTGCAGCTACGGCCAATCAGAGTGGATTAATTCATCTTAGCCCCACTTGCAAGGCGTCAAAGCTTGAGGCTGACCCGGCGTGTCAGTGATGAATATTGCAGGCGCCATCTGTGGCGGGCAGTGGGGGTGGTGGCGGTAGGTGTCGAACAGCCCCAGGGTTGTCACTCTTGGGACGTTTCGATCAGCACAAAGCGAACTGTCCGCTTCATTATTGTGATTTGTTTTAGAAATAGTTTTTGATGTTGTGCTCGGCCTCGCACAGAGACAGCTGCACCGCACCGCTTGCAGGTGTAACAGCAGCTGTTGGTGTTGTGTTTTTACTGCACATGTATTAGAAACCAGTAATGTGATGTTTGGTAGGGGGGAACTTTCTGCAGTACTGTGGCCTGGTCGTTTGTAATGTATTGCGCAGTGGCCGCTTGCGGGGGATTAATCACCGGAAAAATGTTGAACTTTTGATATAAGATATACCTGAGGATTGAGACTTGGCCCAGATGCGCATATTCAACTGCTCTGTTCGTAATCTGCTGGCTAAACAACTAGTGATACAGACATCCGATATGGTGCTTTGTTACAGACGCATGTTGTGATAGGTGGCTGTAATCTCACGTAAGCTGCAGGAGACGTATAACAAAGTTAACGTTACAGGACAAGCGATGTCACAGTGGAATGATCAGTCACTTCAGTGTAGTTTCAATGGAACGTACAGCCGATGCTCTACTGTTTTGGCTTAGACAGTTCTTGTGCCGCCCGCAGATCGGAATGCTGTATCGGTGCCGGTAAATGATACCTGCTTTGGCCAGACTTGGACACACGGTCTTTGAAGGACGCGCTGTGCAAATATTGTTTGTTTAGGATATCGGGTCTCTGAAGGATGCACTGCTCAAATGGTGTTTGCTTAGGATATCGGGTCTCTGAAGGATGCACTGCTCAAATGGTGTTTGCTTAGGATATCGGGTCTTTGAAGGATGCACTGTGCAGATGGTGTTTGCTTAGGATATCGGGGCTTTGGAAAATGCCCTGCTCAAATGGTGTTTGCTTAGGATATCGGGTCTTTGGAAGATGCACTGTTCAAATGGTGTTTGCTTAGGATATCGGGTCTTTGAAGGATGCACTATGCAGATGGTGTTTGCTTAGGATATCGGGGCTTTGAAGGATACCCTGTGCAAATGTTGTTTGCTTAGGATATCGGTTCTTTGAAGGACGCACTGTGTAAATGGTGTTTGTTTAGAATATTGGGGCTTTGAAGGATGCACTGTGCAAATGGTGTTTGCTTAGGATATCGGGGCTTTGGAGGATGCGCTGCTCGAATGGTGTTTGCTTACCAAATTTTGATAGTTACCATAGTTAGCCCGCACGTGTGTGTTGGCATTCTGCAAGTTGTATTATTTGTAATCTGTGGTCTGGTCATGCTTGCTCAGACTGTTATTGGTTCCGGTTATGCTGTAATAATTCGATGATCGTGATGAGGTTTGCAATCATAACACCTGAAATTTCCGCATGCAGTTGTGGATACGAGCTTACACAGCTGTGAGAGAACTTTGACATTCAGAGCTCAGGAGCTGTGTGAAAGACGAGGTGGTCGTCCTGAGCTCCCCGTCCGTACTATTCCGTACGATCTCTGTGGACGTAAAGCAACTTTGAAGAAGAAAAAGAGTTGGCAGTGAAGTGGCAGCCGTCGTGAGTAAGGAACTGAGTAACGAGTGGTGTCAGCAACATACGCAGTAGAACTAAAACCGCTGGTCACCGGTGGGCTTTGTGACTATCCATCCAGCCACACGAAACAGAAGACAAGAAGGGGACTACAAGCTACAACCGCTGACGGAGCTGGGAGGCCACCAGTCCTGTCTCATTTTTAACGCAGAGTGAGTAAAGCAAAGTGACTTGGATTCTGGTGACCACCTCGACCCCAGGACAGGCTGAACTCCACGGATTCTTCTTCTTCTCCCACAGTCACAATGAGTGACTGTCGGTGTGACTAACTAGCCAGAGGCGGGACGAACGATGGTGACCGCTGACCGACGATAACTGAAGTGCGTTGAGTGTGGGTCAAGGCTGCAGCCATGTCGGGCGCGGTGAGCATCAAGAGAAAGGCACGTGAGAAACGGGACAACGGCCTGTCGCTGAGGGAACGGCTGTACAACTGCGTGCAGAGTGGGCCGCTCTCCGACAGGGTCCTCAAGCACCTGACGGTAATCCACTCTTTGTCCCCACAGTAGTGCTGCACCCCACCTCCTCAGAATCCGCACCCCACCCCACCTTCATCTATCTCCTTTTTTTTGTTTGGTCTTACTCATTGGCATCTGTGATTATTATTAAATCACTGTCAGCATCACCATCAGCATCGTCATCATCATTGGCAGCCTTTTTGTCATTATTTTCGTCTGGCATCATCGTCATCATCATCACATCATCATCACCATCACCATACCATCATCATCATCATTGTACAACTGCAAGGAAGTACAGACTTTTAAAGATATAAGAAAAGGTATGAAATTTTAGGGAGGCTTTCAATGACAGCAGCAGCAACCACCACCACCACCACCACCACCATCACAAAATAACCAATCAAGTCTGACTTATTATATATATAATAAGTGAAAATATAGATGTGAAAAACTATCACAGTAAGCAATGTATGGTGTGACCAGTCATGGTGGGGAGGAAATGTCCACCACCACCACAAAATAACCAATCAAGTCTGACTTATTATATATAATAAGTGAAAATATAGATGTGAAAAACTATCACAGTAAGCAATGTATGGTGTGACCAGTCATGGTGGGGAGGAAATGTCCACCACCACCACAAAAATATGCAAGAGCCATCATACTTCAATTTACTTGTTCATAATGATGCAAAGACAAATTACATAACACTGACAGCAGGTGCTATATTTTATTTTGAACTTTGAAATCATAAGAGCATTAAAGGACAAGTCCAAGGTATGGGGTGATTTTTGACACGATTTCCGTTAAAGCTCACTGAGAATGATGATGTAGGTGAAACTGTGATCTGAGGGTCATAAATGCACGGGAAAAAAAGGCATTTTCTGTCGTACTGAAAGCGTTGTCATGACGCCCAAATCACGTGACCATATGCCTACTATGTCACTCTGGGGAGTCGCTGCAAAATGGCCAACTCGAGCTCGCCGAAGACGAAACTGATACTTTGCCCAAGAGACCCACAAGGATACAGTCGTATCAGTTTGAGCCTGTCAGGCAGGATTTTGAAAGAGTACTGGAACATTGTGTCAGCTTCGAAGCAAGCCCCATGTGGTATTCCATGGGGTTTGCGAAATCGCACTCACTGAAGTGCTCGCTACGCAAATGGGCATGATGCGGCGCAGCAAGAAAGTCAGCTGGTTTGAATTGTATAAACTTAATCCACTTTTGCCTCACTGCGGGTCGATTGTGCGGGAGCTCATGCATTGTTATACCTGGGGTTGTCTGCGAATTGTTACAGTTTGCGGCAACACAGTAGGCCGGCATAGTTAACTTTTTTGTCGACCACACGCATACACAGTTTACTGAAGAATCTAAGATGGCAACTGCACTGACTCCCCAGACTGACGTCACTTCCGGGGAAGCCTACAGAAAATAAAATCGATTAAAAACCCAATTAAACAACAACAACAACAACCAAAAAAATTCATTAAATCTGAAACTAGTGACTCATTTGTCAATCGTTTCGATGGTCATTTTGCATACTTAAAAACCTTGGACTTTTACTTTAAGACTCATTAATGTTTAGGAGATATATATCTGTTGTTTTATTTTAGTACCTTTTTGATTTTGCTCTCACACTTTGGGTGGTGTGGAAAGTGTTGAAAGGTCAGGAACGTCATCCAGTTGTAACGTGTCACTTGCATCTCTTCATGTATGATTTCTCAGAATGCCATTTTGTTGATTATGATCTTAATAAGTTAATCCCCTTTATTTGGGCTCACACATGATACCAGGCATTGAGCAGTTGGCAAGTACTTTAATTTAAAGAGCAGTTTTCAGCCTGCTGTTGCTGACTGTTTTGTTTGCATGTTTCAGGTGTCGGTCAACGGGCTGGAAGTGCTGTGTCTGATGGTGGATCGTATGGGGGAGGAGTTCAAACCTCACATTACTACAGGTAGTTACCCCCCTCTCATTCCTCCGGATCTGTTGGTGTGTTTGTAACTGTTATGTGTATGGCAGAGAACAGGTAATGCAAACACAGATAATGCAAAGTTACATAACAAACAGGTTTTCTGGTCCCAAGGACATTGTTTGCTGCCTACTCTGTTTCACCTGATAGTATGAATTCATCCTGCGGTGAGCCTGTATGGGTGACAGGACTTTCAGATCCGTCTGGTCCTTTCAGTACTGTGTTCACAGCACTTCTCTGCGTAATGCGTACTTTGAGCACTGATGAAGTCTGGAGATTTGGTCACATTTTTTGTCCTCTCCATGTGCTGTGTCAGTGCATGGTGCTGCCACGCTGGGCGTTGGCTGATTGAGTTGAGTGGTGTACCAGTAACTGTATTCATGGAAGTGTCACCCAAAATAATGGAAGACTTGCCCATGCCATTATTTAACTTTAAGGCAGTGTACTGAGTGGCTTCATGCATTCTCACTTACCAGTAACTATATTCATGGAAGTGTCACCTGAAATAATGGAAGACTTGCCTATGCCATTGTTTAACTTTAAGGCAATTTATTCACCATCATCTGTCTGGACAACTGTGAACAATATGCAAAAAGGTACACATTCTAATAGCTGTTGTTAGTGGCTTAATTGGGCCGTTTCAGGTTAATGCTGAATTAATGAAATCAGTGAGAGATGACTCATCGACTTGCACCAGGAGTTGCAGTATGTTGTTATATTGTCCTACAATGTGTGGTACTTTTACAGTGTTTGTTGGTTACCTTTGGTAATAGACTGGAAGGTGGTGTGGATTGTTGTGTGACGTGATGTATTACAATGTGTGTTATGTTGTGTTACCTTTGGTGCTACTACTAGACTAGCTTGGAGTTGCCAAGAGCCAGTGCTACATGGTGTGTTAAATGTGCATTGCAGTGTTACCCCTAGTACTAGGCCAGCTTGGATGCCAAGAGCCAGTACTACATGCTGTGTTACAATATGCGTTACAGTGTTACCTCCAGTACTAGACAGGCTGGGAGATGCCCAGGGCCAGTACTACATGCTGCATTACAGTATGTGATACAGTGTTACCCCCAGTACTAGACAGGCTGAGATATGCCAAGAGCCAGTACTACATGCTGTGTTACAATATGTCTTACAATGTTACCCCCAGTGCTAGACAGGCTGGGAGGTACCAAGAGCCAGTACTACATACTGGGTTACAATATGTGTTACAGTGTTACCCCCAGTACTAGACAGGCTGGGAGGTACCAAGAGCCAGTACTACATACTGGGTTACAATATGTGTTACAGTGTTACCCCCAGTACTAGACAGGCTGGGAGGTACCAAGAGCCAGTACTACATACTGGGTTACAATATGTGTTACAGTGTTACCCCCAGTGCTAGACAGGCTGGGAGGTACCAAGAGCCAGTACTACATGCTGGGTTACAATATATGTTACAGTGTTACCCCCAGTGCTAGACAGGCTGGGAGGTACCAAGAACCAGTACTACATGCTGGGTTACAATATGTGTTACAGTGTTACCCCCAGTGCTAGACAGGCTGGGAGGTACCAAGAGCCAGTACTACATGCTGGGTTACAATATATGTTACAGTGTTACCCCCAGTGCTAGACAGGCTGGGAGGTACCAAGAGCCAGTACTACATGCTGGGTTACAATATGTGTTACAGTGTTACCCCCAGTGCTAGACAGGCTGGGAGATGCCAAGGACCAAGTGCGAGAGCAGGCCCAGCAGTTGTTACTCAAGCTGATGCTGCCTGCATCTTCCCCTCAGGTATGTCACTCACTGCCATCATCGTTAGTCTTCCTCACAGGTGTGTCTCCCATGTCCCACTCATGTCATCATAGTCAGGTATGTCACCTGTTGGTATCATAATCTTTCCCTCAGGTGTGTCACTGGCTACAGTCATCCTAGTCTTCCTCACAGGTGTGTCTCCCATGTCCCACTGATGCCATCATAGTCAGGTATGTCACCCATTGGTATCGTAATCTTCCCCTCAGGTAAGTCACCCTCTTGTGTCATCCTAGTCTTCCTCACAGATGTGTCTCCCATGACATACTGATGTCATTATAGTCAGGTATGTCACTCATTGATGTCATAATCTTACCCTCAGGTATATCACCCTTAGTGTCATCATAGTCTTCCTCTCCGGTGTGTCTCCCATGACACTGGTGTTATTGTCAGGTATGTCACCCATTAGTGTCATAATCTTTCCCTCCGGTATGTCACTGACTAGTGTCATCCTAGTCTTCCTCTCAGTTGTGTCTCCCATGTCCCACTGATGTCATCATTGTCATATATGTCACCCTTTATCCTGTCATGATCTTCCCCTCAGGGTTGTCACCCTGTAGTGTCATCCTAGTCTGCCTCAGTAGTTTGGGTTTTGTATTTGATCAAAACATGGTTGGGAAGAGGACTTAACTGGTGTCATTTTCATATGTTTGTAGTGGAAAATAGGTGACTGATGTGCCACATTATATGCATTAATTTGATGAAATGAGTGTGTTTTTTGAGCGGCCTCTCAGACCTTGAATTGCACTAAGCCATTAGTTGTTTTGTGGATGCCGGTCTGGTGTGAGTATTTGAGAGAACTGACTGTTGTTGGTCTGTTCTTGTCCACAGACCTGGTCCAGAGGTCCCTGGTGATGAAGGGTACTGTTGTGTGTTTCAGTATGTGTTCGAACGAATGTCTGGCGCCTTCACTCACAAGCTGTGGCATGTACGGGAGGGTGTCCTGGTCTGTCTGCAGAACACCATCAACAGGTTTGTGTGTGTGTGAGTGTTTGTGTGAGTGTTTGTGTGTGTGTGTGTGTGTGTGTGTGTGTGTGTGTGTGTGTGTGTGTGTGTGTGTGTTTAGGAATGTTTGTGTGTGTGTGTGTTTAGGAATGTGTGTGTGTGTGTGTGTGTGTGTGTGTGTAGGAATATGTGTGTGTGTGTGTGTGTGTTTGTGTGTGTGTGTGTTTGGGAATGTGTGTGTGTGTGTGTGTGTGTGTGTGTGTGTGTGTGTGTGTGTGTGTGTGTGTGTGTGTGTTTAGGCATGTGTGTGTGTGTGTGTGTGTGTGTGTGTGTGTGTGTGTGTGTGTGTGTGTGTGTGTGTGAATGTAGGGGTTGGGGGTGGGTTGTGAGTACCCTGAAATTGTCAGTGTGTGTCGGTGGGTGAGGGTTGGGGGCAGGGTCAGTACCAACACTATCAATATATCAGTGAATATAGAATGGTAATAACAAAATTAGTAATATTAATAGTAAAAATTATATGTAAAAATGGGCTTTGGGGATTTTCAAAGAAAATAGGGGCACATACAAAGTAATGTCTCAGTTCTGAGACGGCCTCCAAGTTGTGGTACAGGAATGGAAACAAACCCAAACAAATCGCATTAACACCTGTTGCACTTTTCCTGGTACAGGTATGGCGCCAGAAGTCTTCACCTGTCCAAGACAGTGCCAGCCATCTGCAAGCTGCTGGATGATCAGAACGGGCAGGTGCGGGAAGCAGCAGTGGTTGCTCTCACAGAGATCTACCGACACGTTGGGGAAAAAGTGCGCTCTGACCTCAGCCGCAAAGGCATCCCTCCTCAGAGGTAAGCAACTGAAACTGAGGGCAGCTTGATGAGGGAGGTTGTGTACCTGCAGTGCATACATTCCATGCGCATGCACACCCCCACTCCGCATGTCCACCCCCAGCTTGATGAGGGAGGTTGTATACCTGCAGTGCATACATTCCATGCGCATGCACACCCCCCACTCCGCATGTCCACTCCCAGCTTGATGAGGGAGGTTGTGTACCTGCAATGCATACATTCCATGTGCATGCACCCCCCCCCACTCCGCATGTCCACCCCCAGCCTGTCCATATGTCCCAGTCTACAGGTACACCCTGAGCTTGCATGTCCACCCCCAGCCTGTCCATATGTCCCAGTCTACAGGTACACCCTGAGCTTGCATGTACACCCCCAGCCTGTCCATATGTCCCAGTCTACAGGTACATCCCTAGCCTGTCTGTATGTCCCAGCCTACATGTACACCTCCAGCCTGTCCATACGGCCCAACCTACATGTACACCTCCAGCCTGTCCATGTACTCTCCAGCCCCTGCTTTTATGTACACCATAAGCCTGTACACCCCATGCCAACATGTACAACTGCTGCCCCCACCTCTCAGGTACATCTGGGTCTTCATTTACACCATGAACTTGCATGTACACCTCAAGCCTGGGTATATGCCCCAGCCCCTTGTGTACACCCCAGACCTGGGCATGTGCCCCAGCCCCTTGTGTACACCCCAAACCTGGGCATGTGCCCCAGCCCCTTGTGTACACCCCAAACCTGGGCATGTGCCCCAGCCCCTTGTGTACACCCCAGCCTCAGTTCCTTTGGACTGAAGCAGTGCTGACTGCAGCAGGGCTGAGACAGTGAGAGCAGCTGCTGGATAAGGCTTGCTGGTGATGGAGATACTGAAGGGTCAAATCCCTGAGATACCCCTCCCTCCCCACCCTCCACCCCCACCACCAACCATCAATTCTGGGGATGTTGGGTTACATGTTGCTTGCCTCTGGATCAGAGTGAGATGAAAAGGGAGGTAGTGTGTGCTTTGGACAGTTTGAAATAAATAAAGACAGGGAAATTCTATACTGATGATCCCGTATTTTAAATATCTGTGTATGCATACTTGGTCAGCGGTCAGTGATAGAGAATAGTTCTGCTGTTGGGGCTTTTTTCAGCTGGAAATTTCCTAAAGGCATTGAAGCATGGGAACCAATGGAAAGCAAAAATTGGTGGTGGTATGAAGTGGCTGCTGAAGACAGGCATGTCAGCTGAAGGGAGATAATTTTGCTGAAATAAACTTGCTGGACAGGTGTTCTTTGTAACTGGCATTTTGCACAACAGTGTTCTTGGTGCTGTCGGTGAATATGGATGATCCTTTTGCTGTTACTGCTGGATTTAGTGTTCAAATATTTTTGAAGTGGTTTTTTGTTGTGAGCTGTGGGTGGAATATTCATAACCCTTTCTGCTATTTTGTGCAGGCTGTCGCAGATTTTTGCCCGGTTTGACGAGGTCAAGATTTCAGGAAACATGCTTCCCACTGCTGATGTCGGTAAGTGATGTTTGTATTCATCTTTTCTGTCAGAACTGACCAAGTTGGAGGGAATGGAACAAAACCTCTGACACATGTTGTTGAAGTGCTGCCCTCAGTTAAGCCAGTTTGACATGCTTCAGGGCTTCAAATTTTGAAGCCTCCCATCAGTGGGCACATTTAGAGTTTGCAGGTTCACCCACAACCACTCAGGCTGCTGCAGCATATGTCAGTGAATATGCTACTGGTGAGCGTGCACAATGTGGGCACTAACTTTGTTTTTGACCCACAGGACAAACACGTGAGTCAATGTGATGATCAGTGTTTGGCTTACTAGCCTATGGTCTGGGATAGTGTCCTGTAACAAATCCTTTGAATTTGAGGCACCTTGGGTTTTGCTCTCCTGGTCAGACTTTACAATGTTATTGGTATCTCAGGTTTTTGCCTTGTTTGGTGAAAACCTCAAAAGACAGGCTCCTTTTAGGTGAAATTCTGCTCTAGACAAAGGGACATAACCACCCACATTGTACTCTGTGTGTGTTTTGTGTTCTTTGTCCTTTTGTGAACAGTTTTTATCAGGAAGAAGCAGTTTCAATAAGTCCAGCCTCTTTGGCTTGAAAGAGTGTTCCACTGTGTCCCCACTGAACCCTTACTTTGTATTTTTTTGTTCTTCTATTTAAGACACATTTCTGTTAGGAACACGAAACTGGGATGATCCCAGCACTTTGTCTTGAAAAACTTCTGCTGACTATCTCTTTTGTACTCTGTGGTTTTCTTCTGCTACAGTGCCTTGTGAGGTTTCACGTGATACATGATTGTAACACTGTGTTAACTATGGGGAAATATGAGGTCCTAGCTTGGACTTCTGCCTTATCTGTTCCACCTCTGAAAACGTGCCCAAACCTTCACTGTCAGTATAACTGAAACTCTTGAGTGAAAGAAGTGAAAACCAGCGAGTGAGAGTGAAAAAAAGATAAATTAGTATGGTGAAAGAAGTGAAAACTAGTGAGTCTGAGTGAAAGAAGGATAAATTAGTGAGTCTGAGTGAAAGAAGTGAAAACTCACAAGAGTGAGTGAAAGAAGGATGAGCTAGTGAGTATAGTGAAAGAAGTGAAAACTAGTGAGTCTGAGTGAGAGAAGGATAAATTAGTGAGTCTGAGTAAAAGAAGTGAAAACTAGTGAGTCTGAGAGAAAGAAGGATAAATTAGTGAGTGAGTGAAAGAAGTGAAAACTAGTGAGTCTGAGGGAAAGAAGGCTAAACTAGTGAGTATAGTGAAAGACGGATAAACTGTCGAGTCTGAGGGAAAGAAGGAAAAACTAGCGAGTCTTAGGGAAATAAGGATAAACTAGTGAGTCTGAGGGAAAGAAGTGAAAACTAGTGAGTCTGAGGGAAAGAAGTGAAAACTAGTGAGTCTGAGGGAAAGAAGTGAAAACTAGTGAGTCTGAGTGAACGAAGAATAAACTAGTGAGTCTGAGTGAAAGAAGAATAAACTAGTGAATCTGAGTGAAAGGATAAACTCATGAGTCTGAGTGAAAGGATAAACTAGTGAGTGAGTGAAAGGATAAACTAGTGAGTCTGAGTGAAAGAAGAATAAACTAGTGAGTCTGAGTGAAAGGATTAAACTCATGAGTCTGAGTGAAAGGATAAACTAGTGAGTGAGTAAAAGGATCAAGTAGTGAGTCTGAGCTAGTGAGCAAGAGTTGAGGGGTTTCCACTGTAGCTGCCAGTTAAAGTGGCAAACAGAATGTTTGATTTACATTGATTTAATGTTGTGTGTGGTGCTTGCCTCCCAACAGACTGTTCCTCAGCCGGTAGGTACTTTCCAGCAACCTTGCTTGCTCCAGTGCTTGTCATCCACATGCACATAACGTGTGGCTGCCTTATCTGCATCATTGCCGGTTTCATTTTTCTTTATCCTTTCTGTGCCTTTAAAGAAAACAATTATTGTTTATATTTATGGTTATATTTTGTCTTCATAAAATTTTGTCCTGGATGCTTAGCAAATGAGTTTTTTAACCGTTTTTTTTCTGTCACGTCATGTTCATGGGGCAATGTTTTGTTTTTTTACACTCTATGGCTGTGCGCTTTTTGACTGGGCGTAAAAAACCAAGCTACTAGTATTACTACCTTGGCTGTGCTGGGTTGTGTGTGTTGACTGAAGTGTCACAGCAGTCTGGTGTGCTTCCTGCTGTATGGCTTGCTCTTGTTCACCAGTACTGAAGTACACGGCATTGTTGGCAGCTGTCTTGTATGTGGGATGTATTACTCACCTATGATATCCGTCAAAACCTCAGTGTACCTCCTACTTACATTTGCTCTTGTGTTGGGTGGTCTCGGAGAAGGGGAGCAACTGTGGTGAAGTTTGTGTTAGACGGAAATTTGGCGGCGGGGAGCAGTGGTGTCCCTTTGGGGAGTGCACATATTTGTGTGTGTGAGAGAAAGAGAGGGAGGGAGATAGTGAGGTGTATGTGTGTGTGTGTTTTCTTGATGATAAGCTTTCCACCGTGTTTGGGGATAAATTGACTTCCGTCTTCCGATCGTTCTTTTCAATGGTATTCCCTGCCAATGTTTTGTATGCTTATATGCCACTGCTGTGTTCACTGAGGATTTTTTTCTCCAATGAACAACGTTTTCCTTTTATAAATGGCCAGAGGACACACGCAAGCACGCACGCGCACACACGCACACACACAGAGAAAAGAGGAAACTAGTCGGGTTTACATTCTGTTGTGACAAGAACGCCCCCCACCCCACCCCAACACCCAGAGAGAGAGAGAGAGAGAGAGAGAGAGAGAGAGAGAGAGAGAGAGAGAGAGACTAGTAGGGTTTACATTCTACTGCCACAAGAACGCCCCCACCCCCCACCCCCCACAAACAGACACACACACACACACACACACACACACACACACACACACACACACACACACACACACACTAAAATAGAGTTTGCATTCGTTTCCCCCCTCCTGTTTCTTGGCTTCTGTCCAGGAGGGAGATTGCGCGGACTCGGCATTTCTTTTGAAGTGCGATTTCTTCAGGTGTCAAGGGCCAGCCACGGGTTCTTATCACCTGAAAATGACCTTCGGCCCCCCAGTGACCAGGCCCCAGCCATTCCAGACAAAATGAACACTGGCGCAGGGGCTGGGCGAAGTCCAGAAGTGTAGGGGTGGGTCTGAGTGTTGGTATGACCACAAGCTGCGGAACGGTCGGGCTGGGCTGCACGTTGTTGATATGACCTCTGCAAGCTATAGAACTGCCGATAGCGGTGACCGCCTCTTGCGGAATTGTTCGTATCTCTCAGTTTGGGTCGACGTATGTATAGGTAAGGATCAAACGAACAAATGACATCATAGTTCAGGAGCTGTGTGAGAGTCGAGGTGGCCGTCCTGGGCTGTCCGTCCTAACGAGCCTTCTGGTTTCCGTGGACGTAAAGCTATATTGAACCGTGCTTCGGCATTGGTCTCAGCTTGTCCTTAATATGTCAGCTGACATCTGAGGACATTAAGCAACACTACCTACCTACCTACCGAACAAATAACGGTCATACAAAATGAACACTGGGTTTCTTAGCTCTTGGGTTTTCAGGACGGGTTACGTCCCATGTCAGCAGTCACGTGAATGGGACTGCTGACGTCACCCCGGTGTCAGTTTGTGCATAATTCTGGAAAAATTCTGATAATTTGTTTGATTTTTATTTTTTATTTTTTTTTATTGTCTGTGCGCGTGTTCATTTCACTCTATGGGATATATAGATTTACTGTAAAGGAACGAGTAGATATGTAGGAATCACTTTCAGTTTCACAATGTTAGACAGTAGTTCCCCACCCCCCAGAGAGAGACTTGGGATGTCGACTCGGTTCCCCGCCAGTAGACAACTCCGCATTAAACAAGTCTAAGGAACAATGCCTTTGACATCAAAGACAACCTGATTGTTCCTCTCCACTCTCTTTGAAAGGATCGGGCGCTAGATACGATTTACAACAACGACATCTGACACACGTCATGTTCCGCTCCACTCTCTTTAAAGGAACTGTATACTCTGGGGTACGATTTTACAATGGCCACCTCAGCTGAACCACACTCATCAAAAAGCTGTTTGATCGCGACTCGTAGACTAGTGCACCTCTCGCAACGTTCATCTGTCTGTAGTATAAGGGTCTCTGGCATTGTTCGCCTGTCTGGACACGCTCACGCTCACGCAAGGTGTAGTTCTTGATGCAGAACTGGAATTGGTACAGCTCTGCAATCTCGACACGCTCACGCTGTAGCAAGGTGTAGTTCTTGATGCAGAACTGGAATTGGTACAGCTCTGCAATCTCGACACGCTCACGCTGTAGCAAGGTGTAGTTCTTGATGCAGAACTGGAATTGGTACAGCTCTGCACTCTCGACACGCTCACGCTGTAGCAAGGTGTAGTTCTTGATGCAGAACTGGAATTGGTACAGCTCTGCAATCTCGACACGCTCACGCTCAAGCAAGGCGTGGTTCTTGATGCAGAACTGGAATTGGTACAGCTCTGCACTCTCGACACGCTCACGCTCAAGCAAGGCGTGGTTCTTGACGCAGAGCTGGAATTGGTACAGCTCTGCACTCAAGGTGTAGTTCTTGAGAGAACTGGAGTTCGCACAGCTGCACCCTCG
>OY757553.1:8583654-8600354 GCA_963584105.1 Alviniconcha strummeri | reverse complement strand
GAGCTTCCACGGACACAGATATATCAGTCCCGTGGCCATGCCGTGACGAACCATTCTACCGTAATAGGTATATACAGCCTTTCAGGCTTTGAACATTTGGTTGTCCGTCTCCTCGAGACAATGGGCGACAGGCCGGCCCGCTGCCAGGACCAGCACGACCGGGGGTCTGGCCCGTGTGTGGAACTTCCCCTGCACCCTTTTTTTCTGCCCCGGGGGGTAGCCGCACGGCCCCCCCGGCCCCTGGCCCCCGCCCTCGCCCCCGCCTCCCTGGTCGTAGGGGTGGAGGACAAAGAAGCCGGGTTGTGAATGAGGGACAGTGTTGAATGAGGCAGGACCGCTCCAGTGGGCAGAGTTTGTTGTGTGGAGGGGCCGGGCCCTGAACGGCAGGGCTGTGTGGAGGGGTCAGGGGCAGTGAATACGGAGCTGGAGTTATGCGACGGGAGGGTGGAGCAGAGGCAGAGATAGAGGAAACAGAAAAAAGAAAAGAAGAAGCGCACAAACAACTCGCTCCGTGGATCTGGGGTAACTGTTGTTGACAGGAGAGAGCTACGGCTGGTCTTGACTAGAGCGCCATGTGACCAGCGTTTGAAGGTTTTGAACATGCCTCGGGAGAACGTCGAAATACAGTTGTGTTTTTTTGCTCTCCCCTCCCCCCACCCCCCTTCTTTTTCTAATCGCCAGCTACCCGCTAAATATTTGTAAAAACTATATATATATAATTGAAGTACCCTCTAAGTTTCATTGGAATTTTAGTGAGTGTTGTTCTGACAAATGGAACTCGGCAGCTATTCTGTCTGTCCAGGATAGTAAGTTTAAAAAATACAAAAAATCTCCCCCCACCCCACCCCTTCAAAATGTGTGTGTACATACGTGTGAGGTGTGTGGTGTGATTTTTCAGGCACACAAGCTGTTGAATGAGAAAGTGTAACTAGCGCCAGAACCGCGCTTCGCCCAATCCAAGCAGTCAGACTGACGGGGCCTGAGACCCCAATGATTAGTTCAGTCAGTTTGACGTCCCGCGTCACTTTTCTGACAAACACTGGACCCAGATGCCCGGGGGTGGGTGGGGGTGGGTTTAATGGAAGCGTATACTTGATCGCTGCACTGCCGCCACAGTCTGATTCAGCATCAAAGCGGGCAGCGCTAGTCAGCCGTTCCGAATGTTTCGCTACTGGGTGCGGGCCACACCGTCACACAACAGCGTGTCCATAAACCACGACTAAACCAAAAAAAAAAAAAAAAAAAAAAGGGAAAGAAAAGAAAGAGCGATGTCAGCCCAAGCGGAATCGAACCGGAGTCCGCCAGCCTATGGGCGCTCGGCCTTTGACTTTGTAGCCACTACGCCAGGCCGCTCACCGAGACAGGTAAGCCGCTGTTGACCCGATACACGAAAGTTGCTAACCTACCCGATTCCTCGTTGACCCTCGGCGTCCTCGACGGGCGGCAGAGCATAGGGCTTGGTCACTGGCGGGGCCTTTAAGTCGTCACCGGGTCCCTGTCTGCCCGCCTGCCTGCCGGCCGCTCTTCATCAACACGTGCACCTCTTCGCCTCCCGTTTTCCTGCTTCCCTGCCTCCTTCCGCCGGAATTGGGCCCAACACCTCATTTTCTGCTCAACACGTATCGAAGGGTGAAAATTGTGCAACAGGCTGTAGGGGATAGGGGGGCAATTTTGATCTCATGCCAACAGGTGTGAGCGGTGTGGGGGTGTGGTGTGGGGAGAGTTGGTGTGTGTTTAGTGAGAGTTGGTGGGTGTAGTACTGATGCAGGGCGTGTGTGTGTGTGTGTGTGTGTGTGTGTGTGTGTGTGGTGCGTGGGTGTGCGTGTATCCGTGCGTGCGTGCGTGCGTCCGTGCGCGTATTGTGTTTGTGTGCTAGTATCGTATATCTGGTTTTGTAGGAAAACGGGGAATTGGCTGAAAGTTAGGAGCTGAGAGTAAGTCGTAGGTGTAGTTCAGAGAGTCCGTTTCTTTGTTTCTTTTCTCCCCTTTCTCTCTTGATCGTTGTTCGACAATCCCGTCGCGTGCCACCCGGTCGTTTGTCGTGCTGATGTTTGGAAATGGAAAACCACCACCACCAACATCAACAACAACAACAACAAAAGTTTGTGGGTGTGGTTTTAGCCTCTGTTTACTGGTGGATTTTAGTTCCGACTTCGTGTCAGTTGTTGATCGGTGTATTGCTAATACTCGAAAACCCTTCACTCGCTTTCGTTGCTTTTTTACGTCTCTACTGTTGCTCCGTGTTCTCATTGTCGTCTTTCCGCTCGCTTCCTGGCACTGATGGATGGGGTGCTTCCGCCGGCTTGACGTTGCAGTGACGTCCTGTTGTTCACGCATGGCGGGACCGCTCAGCCTCTGGCGCAGTGTTCAGCGTTACATCGCACTGTTGCACGGCACTGGCGCACTGTTGCTGGGCGCTGGCACAGTGTTGCATGGCATGGCACAGTGTTGCATTGCGTCGGCGTAGTGTTGCATGGCGCTGGTCAATGTTGCATGGCGCTGGTCAGTGTTGCATATCGCTGGCACAGTGTTGCATGGCGCTGGTCAATGTTGCATGGCGCTGGTCAGTGTTGCATATCGCTGGCACAGTGTTGCATGGCGCTGGTCAATGTTGCATGGCGCTGGTCAATGTTGCATGGCGCTGGTCAGTGTTGCATATCGCTGGCACAGTGTTGCATGGCGCTGGTCAGTGTTGCATGGCCCTGGTCAGTGTTGCATAGCGCTGGCACAGTGTTGCATGGCGCTGGTCAATGTTGCATGGCGCTGGTCAATGTTGCATGGCGCTGGTCAGTGTTGCATGGCGCTGGCACAGTGTTGCATGGCGCTGGTCAATGTTGCATGGCGCTGGTCAGTGTTGCATGGCGCTGGCACAGTGTTGCATGGCGCTGGGCACAGTGTTGCATGGCACTGGCACAGTGTTGCATGGCACTGGGCACAGTGTTGCATGGCACTGGGCAATGCCACGTTTTTTGTTGTTTGCAGACCGGCTTGATACGGTTGAGTTGAGAGTTTGAAGCTGTATCGGATGCACTGACTCTGCCATTGGTGTTCTGCATCAGTGCTTTAGTCGGTGTTCTATTTCCAGTGTCAGTATTCTGCTTTAAGTAATTTAATGCAGTGCTAGCGTTCAGTTTAAGTGTTTGCTAAGGGTTCAGATTCCTTTTTGTTCGTTCTTACCACCACCACCACCACCCTTCCCCCCCCCCCCCCCTTTAAAAAAACAAGAAGGGGGGGTGGGTGTAAATACAATGGCCCGCGTTGAAGGCTACTTAGCGGAAGCTACAAGCCAAAGGAATGCGGTAAGTAGTTGTCTGTGGTGACGCTGGCCCACTGAAGAGTTCCAGTGTTTGCAGTGTCGTCAGCTTGAGCCGTTGTCAATGGTGTGCCCCGCCCAGGCAGCCAGTAGTCGGTCAATATCGCAGTGTGGGTTTTTGGACCTACGGCAAATACCTCACTGTGGGACGATACCACAGTGTTGGTTTTTGACCTACGGCAAATATGTCACGGTAGGGCACTAATTTTATCACAGTATTGGGTTTCGACCTACAGGAGACGTGCCACTATAGGTAATAGTAAACATGGTGCTTAACGTCCACAGAAACCATACGGTTTATTAGGGACGGGGTATGGAGGTGGGGGGAGAGGGAGATTATATACCTGTCGCTACACTGTCACTACCAGAATTACTTCTGCATTAAGATAGGCAGCGATGAGAGACATTTTAATGTTTCAGTAGGAAGTGATGGACAAAGTCACAATTAAGACAGTGTCCACAAACCACAACCTTTTTGAAGAGAAAGGAGAGCCGAAGCGGTATCGAACCGAGGTCCATCCGGTTACCAGCCTAACGCCTCACCGCTAGGCCAAACCGGCTCACGGCCAGTGTAGGGAAATATCAACCCTTTTTCAACCCCTGATCCAGCGTGTTGGCTTGCGACTCCTGGATAGTCTGCTGAAACTGTCTTGACATTCAGGGGAAGTAACTGCATGACTTGCCAGCTTCTGATTTAGATAACCGTTTTCTCAGAGAAGAACAAGACGGCTGATTTGAGATTTGGGTGTCAGTAGACAGAAAATCGGAAACAAAGAAAACTGACCTAAACACGTAAAACTTAACGTTAATAAGAACTCTATTTATTAGGACAAAACACACGCGAATTTTTGGGAAATCGCCTTTATCAAGCTACGAAACGACACGCAAACAACAGTTAAACGATGAGAAATGAGATGTAGAACTAGGACACTGTCTGCTATGTTGTTTTCGTGTGAAAGAAAGAAAGAAAAAAGCCACACGAAGAAACAACTACAAGGCACCTTTTATTCCCCCCGCTGTGGACTCCCCGGGTATTGCAGTTTACAGTGTACGCGTGTGTTTCGGGATGAGCTTGTATGAAACAAGCGGTGTGCGTAACCTTTTACTCTCGCTTCGACCATATTGCTACCTGGTCAAAGTGTTCTGAAAAGGCCCCACCGCCACCAAGTGACAAGACTTCCGTGTCCAGTTGCCCCCCCCCCCCCCCCTCCACCACTCCCTCTCATCACCCCCAGTTGGAGCCTGCGGTGTGGTAAAGAACCGTTGCTTCCTAAATGACATTCCAGACGCACCGGCCGTAAAAACTTAAGTGGCCACTGTTTGAACTCAGGCACAGGGGTTGACAGTGTTTTTGTTCATCGATGCAAGGTCAGAGGAGAGAGGTGAGAGTGACCCAGGGCTGGGCGACCATGACTCCGCCCCCCTCTCTCTCTCTCTCTCTCTCTCTCTCTCTCTCTCTCTCTCTCTCTCTCTCTCTCTCTCTCTCTCTCTCTCTCTCTCACACACACACGCACGCACGCACGCCCCCCCCCCCCCCCCCAACTACTACACACGCACACACATTTACTTTTTTGACTTCAGTCGACGGACGGGAAAGGAGTGTCTGGTTGGTGTCCTGCCCCAACGCAGAGAGAGAGAGAGAGAGAGAGAGAGGAGAGAGAGAGAGAGAGAGAGAGAGAGAGAGAGAGAGAGAGAGAGAGCTTGTACCAGTTATAGATAAGGTGTCACAATTAGGGGTGTGCAAATTCAGACCAGTTATTACAAAAAGTGACGTGCTGGCTTTTTAGTGACTTGAATCTCTTGACGTGGGTGTGGGTGTTTAGGACAGAGCACGAGGCAGTGGTCGTTTTCGCACAATGGCTGGCTGTTTTTCGTTTTGTTTTTGTGTTGTTGTTTTTCTGAAAAAGGCGAAGAAGGTGTTTACTACAAGTTGGACCCCATGTGTGTCAGGATATGCCTATGGATCGACAGATTTTCTGACTATTAGTAATCGTTAATACACGCAAGCATTCTTTCAACAAAGGCTTTGAAAAGACACGTATGTATAGTTACTTCTCGCTCCAGTGAAGCCTTTCAGCGTGAAAGGCAATCGCAGACTGACTCCTGTGATTGGTTCCGTGTTTTTCCTGCCCTAGTTTCTCCTCCGGCGTTGGTCGAACGCTGCCGTTCCTTACAAAGGGTGTGGATTATCCGATAATCCCACTCACCTTGCCTAACACCGGATTTCTGGCGAGGTATCGGCCCCGGTAAATAATTGCCAACTGATTGAGCCTGTTTTTTTTAGACCGTCAGCATTGTTACCCAAAACTTTTAGTTTTTTGTATGTCGTTCCGCACAGGGGGATTGGGGGGGGGGGGGGGGGGGGGGGGAATTACGTCACTCCTCACAGTCCGATTCTTCACCCCACGGCTGGACTGTTGCACAAAGGTCTCTCTCGGCACAGTCTTAAAGAGGACCACAAGGGAAGACTCACTCCCGCCCGTAATGGACCGTACATGATCTCTTTGTGTCCCTAATATGTCAGCCCCACATCTCAGGACATTAATCCACCAAACACCACCTAATAGACCGTACATGATCTCTTTGTGTCCCTAATATGTCAGCCCCACATCTCAGGACATTAATCCACCAAACACCACCTAATAGACCGTACATGATCTCTTTGTGTCCCTAATATGTCAGCCCCACATCTCAGGACAGTAAGCCCCACATCATCATCTGGAGTTGTTAAGCCCTAACGAACAACGAAGACGCACATTGGTTCAGTTCAGTTCAGTTCAAAATGGTATCTGTGCGCTCGGAAAAGCCATATGCGCTTACCCTTGTCTCTTAGAAGTTTCCCCAACAACACCGTTGAAACAGTTTCAAACGTTCGTTCTGATTGACAGTGGCCCACCCTTTCGCGTCCTTTGCTTTAAACAAAATTTATTCGTACCTCGTAATCATAACCTCAACAAACAACAAGTACAGGAAACACAAAAGCAGTGTGCTTATTTGAGTGTTACCTACAGAGGAGGATACAGTAACGTATACATTTACTTGATTGTCCTTTTAAGAAGGATCGTCTTTCTGCGTTGAAAATGTGCGGTGGTGGTTCCATCAGTAGTCGGTTATGAAGTGCTGGAGGCGGCGCGAGCTTGGGCTTAGAAGACTGTTGGCATAAAGTCTTCGTTATCCCTACTTACCATACCAGTTCGACAGCGCTTCTTCAGCTGCTGTTTCCAGTGAGTGGCTGACACGGGAAAGCTGCTGAAGACGGCTTTACAACAAGCCTTCATCCTTATAGCTGCTAGCCATGGACGGATCGTTTTTGGCAAAGCCGGAACCATTCACTGCTCCTGCGTCTGATTTTAGACTGTGGGGCCGGTGCCACTGTGGTGAAATGCGAGTTGACGATAAAGGGTTAATTCAAAGAGGCGTCCATGACGACTCCACCTGATTACGTCTCCTGCGTCTGACTGGGGGGCCGGTGTCACTGTACGAGTCGACGATAAAGGGTTAATTAAAAGAGGTGTCCGTGATGACTCCACCTGATTGCATCTCCTACATCTGATTATGGGGCCGATGTCACCGTACGAGTCGACGATAAAAGGTTAAAATAGGTGTCCCTGAATACACCTGATTACATCTCCCACATCTGATTATGGGGCCGGTGTCAGTGTACGAGTCGACGATAAAGGGTTAAAAGAGGTGTCCTTGATTACGTCTCCTACATCTGAATATGGGGCCGATGTCACTGCACGAGTCGACGATAAAGGGTTAAAAGAGATGTCCCTGATTACACCTACTTACGTCTCCTACATCTGAATATGGGGCCGGTGTCACTGTGCGAGTCGACGATAAAGGGTTAATGTCGACGATAAAGGGTATCAGAGGCGACCGTGACGACTCCACCAGGTAGGACAGACCCCATCAGGCTGTAGTTTTCTGAATGGGGCACACTCCGCACACATATATTTGACAAAACAAAAAACCCGGAAACGCAGAAGACAGGAACACTGATGGATACACGGGTTGCGGCGTGGAGGTGAGGGGAGTGTGTGTGGGTGAGGGTGGGGGGCATGCTTACAGAACGAAGGTCCCTGATGAATATGCAAGCCCCATTTACGGGACGCGGGGAGGTTCCTGATGAATATGCAAACCGCATTTTTACGGGACATCAAAACTGAACGCATTTAATGAAACACCCAGACCATGTGTGACCTGCCCCCCCCCCCCCCCCCCCCTACCATCCACCACTCTCCCCACCCCCAAAACTAGTGTATAGTCACAGGGGTTTTAAACCATGCAGTTACGGCTACCTACATGTCAGGGTGTTCACACGTCAGGGCCCCGGGGACAGGCGGGGTGGACCGAGACACAAACGTCTCTCTCGTCGGCAGCGAGGGATTAACGTGCAGCCGTATCCCTCTCCACCGTGACGGCCACGTCAAACCTTTATGGACCTTTCGGCGCGGCACGGACGTTTTCACCGCTGATGCTATAATATAACTATCGCTTGGCCTTTCGTCGTCGGAAGTGCAGGTCCACCTATGAACGTGTCGCCCACCTTGAGTGACAGACACGATCAGCGATTAGCCGACCAGCACGCGCAGACGAGACAGAGCTCAGGAGCTGTGTGAGAGTCGAGGTGGCCGTCCTGGGCTCCCTCATAGTTCAGGAGCTGTGTGAGAGTCGAGGTGGCCGTCCTGGGCTGTCCGTCCTAACGAGCCTTCTGGTTTCCGTGGACGTAAAGAATTATTGAACCGTGCTTCGGCATTGGTCACAACTTGTCCCTAATATGTCAGCTGACATCTGAGGACATTAACTATGATTAAGCATCACTTCATCATCTGGGCTCCCGTCCATAATGAGCCTACGGTTTCTGTGGACGTACAGCAACACTTCAACAAGCAGACGAGACGGAGCTCAGCAGCTGTGTGAAAGTCGAGGTGGCCGTCCTGGGCTTTCCGTCCTAACGAGCCTTCTGGTTTCCGTGGACGTAAAACTATATTGAACCATGCTCGCGCATTGGTCTCAGCTTGTTCCTGATATGTCAATCGACATCCGAGGACATTACGCAACACAACAGCAGCAGCTGGGCTCCCGTCCCTAATAAGCCTCATGGTTTCTATCAATCAGCAGACGAGACGCGCCTCGCTTTCGACCTCCGACTGCTCAGCATCCTCTGCTTCTCAAACCTGTCATGGATGAGCAAATTACGCGACAGAACATTAATTTTTGTGCTGTGAGCCAAGCGCGTCACGTTTCTTAAATGATGCAGCGAATAGTAAGCGATAGCTGGATTTTGTTCTGAAGCAGTCGATTTACTGAAGGATTGACACAACTTACCTGGCTTTGCAAGGACAAAAACCATCCAGAATCGATTACGGTGTTGACTGTCGCATCTCTGTCAGTTTTGCACAGGAGAAAAAGAAAGAAGAAGAAAAAAAAAGAAAAAAAGTCAGACGACAGGAGAGTCGAAAGTGTGATTCCTTTCTATGCCTGCTCCTCCCCCACCGCAAAATACACACACATTTCTAAACGATATTTGTGATCTATGCAATTAGCATTTTGTGATCTAATTCAAGATCATTGAATCGAATCACCAACCCACCCGTGTATAATGATTCCTTTGGGTATATATGGAGCTTCTTTTTCAAATATTGCTTTACGTCCACAGAGACCGTAAGGACTGTTAGGCCCGGGGAGCCCCGGCAGGACGGCCACCTCGACTTTCACACAGCTCCTGCGCACTGTGTTTTTGTGCGAACTGATCTTTTGTCGAATTCCTTTTACCGCGATAAATAGCTACAAGAACCGTACATCTTCGGCACCCACTTACACGCAGCGTCACTCCGGGGTGCTTTATACCACCCCGCCGTCCCCAGTGCCCCAACTGTCAGGTAGCTGATGCAGCCACCGTGCAGCTCAAAGGAACCAGGGGAGATAAGCAGCGAGCGAGGGGGATAACCCTTCACCTGCCCAGCGGGAGGAGGGTGGTTAGACGGAAGAAGAGCCGTCGATCACAGGCTTCATCCACCGCCTGTACATGCGTTGCTCTTACGCTTCGTTGAGTTGTCTCCGCTTTTTTCACATGAGAACTTTCCCCCTCGTACCAGTGTGTGTGTGTGTGTGTGTGTGTGTGTGTGTGTGTGTGTGTGTGTGTGTGTGTGTGTGTGTTCTTTTTAAAATTGGGTTGACAGTGGAAGTTCAGGTCAGAGGGCTGGAAGACTCGTCCGAACTCGTGGGCTTCCTCTCGACCCACACACCCATCCGAAGACTGATCTCTTACAGCTCAGTCTGCTCTCCGTGTACTCCGTTGCTAACCAAGACACAGGACGAGTCAGACTGTAGAGTGCTAACCAAGACACTCCACGGGTCAAACTGTAGGAGTGCTATCCAAGACACTGCACGAGACAAACTGTAGGAGTGCTAACCAAGACACTGCACGAGTCAAGCTGTAGGAGTGCTAACCAAGACACTGCACCAGTCAAACTGTAGGAGTGCTATCCAAGACACTGCACAAGTCTTTTTTCTTTAAATGGTGCTTAACATCCACATAAACCATAAGGCTTATTAGGGACGGGGGAAAGGGGTGGGAGGGGGAAGACACGAACAGCTCGAAGAACAATGTTAAGGAGGTGGGGATCCCATCAGTGCGAAGCAACCTGTATACTTCGCTAATTGCTGTTTCAACAGCTGTGGGGAGCAAAGTCACAAAGACAGTGTCCGAAAAGCAACCGTTGAGGAACAACTGAACAGAAGGACTGCCCAGCTCCCTACAAGAGCCAAGCTCCACCTCCCTGCTCTTGATCTCTCCTGGACTCTCTTGAGGGTCCAGCTCCACATCCCTGCTCTTGATCTCTCCTGGACTCTCTTGAGGGTCCAGCTCCACCACCCTGCTCTTGATCTCTCCTGGACTCGCTTGAGGGTCCAGCTCCACCACCCAGTTCTTGATCTCTCCTGGGCTCTCTTGAGGGTCCAGCTCCACCTCCTTGCTCTTGATCTCTCCTGGGCTCTCTTGAGGGTCCAGCTCCACCTCCTTGCTCTTGATCTCTCCTGGACTCTCCCGAGGGTCCAGCTCCACCTCCCTGCTCTTGATCTCTCCTGGGCTCTCCCGAGGGTCCAGCTCCACCTCCCTGCTCTTGATCTCTCCTCACGGTCCAGCTCCACCTCCCTGCTCTTGATCTCTCCTGGGCTCTCCTGAGGGTCCAGCTCCACCTCCCTGCTCTTGATCTCTCCTCACGGTCCAGCTCCACCTCCCTGTTCTTGATCTCTCCTGAGGGTCCAGCTCCACCTCCCTGTTCTTGATCTCTCCTGGGCTCTCCTGAGGGTCCAGCTCCACCTCCCTGCTCTTGATCTCTCTTGGGCTCTCCTGAGGGTCCAGCTCCACCTCCCTGCTCTTCATCTCTCCTGGGCTCTCCTGAGGGTCCAGCTCCACCTCCCTGCTCTTGATCTCTCCTGAGGGTCCAGCTCCACCTCCCTGCTCTTGATCTCTCCTGGGCTCTCTTGAGGGTCCAGCTCCACCTCCCTGCTCTTGATCTCTCCTGGACTCTCTTGAGGGTCCAGCTCCACCACCCTGTTCTTGATCTCTCCTGGGCTCTCTTGAGGGTCCAGCTCCACCTCCTTGCTCTTGATCTCTCCTGGGCTCTCTTGAGGGTCCAGCTCCACCTCCTTGCTCTTGATCTCTCCTGGACTCTCCCGAGGGTCCAGCTCCACCTCCCTGCTCTTGATCTCTCCTGGGCTCTCCCGAGGGTCCAGCTCCACCTCCCTGCTCTTGATCTCTCCTCACGGTCCAGCTCCACCTCCCTGCTCTTGATCTCTCCTGGGCTCTCCTGAGGGTCCAGCTCCACCTCCCTGCTCTTGATCTCTCCTGAGGGTCCAGCTCCACCTCCCTGTTCTTGATCTCTCCTGGGCTCTCCTGAGGGTCCAGCTCTACCTCCCTGCTCTTGATCTCTCCTGAGGGTCCAGCTCCACCTCCCTTCTCTTGATCTCTCATGGGCTCTCCTGAGGGTCCAGCTCCACCTCCCTGCTCTTGATCTCTCCTGGGCTGTCTTGAGGGTCCAGCTCCACCTCCCTGCTCTTGATCTCTCCTGGACCCTGTGGACGAGTCAAACTGTAGGAAGTACGTTATACACCCACGGTCGTTCACTACCCTCTTGCCTACCACACGCTGGCTGTGTTGTGGGCGATTGGGGTGGGGGGGGGTGGGGGGTGGGGGGGGCTCAATTCTCACGCTCCCGACATTGTGACCATCTTCTATTCCCACTGCTCAATCCGATGCCGCAAGGGAGAGTCTATTCAGCGGGCCCCGTGGACAGATTGCACGCTCCTTTACGCAAATGAACTGCCATTTGGCGGCAGCACAAAAGAGCGTTGAAGGGAGAAGACTGCAGAGCAGGTCCTTGCTTTGTGAACGCCCAACACAGTCAGTGGGCCCAGGAAGCAAAGGATGGAGAGCGTAGGGGTAAGACAGAAACCGAGTGAAGACTTGTTAACCCCCGACAGAGAATGGATGATGTATGATAAATGGATATACATACCACAGTGCCATATTGACAGTGAAGCGAATGTGGCCTGTCGGAAAGACAGCGAAATGAATGTGTCGAGTCAGAAAGACGGACAGTGAAATATTGACTGGTCGGGCGGAAAAGACGGGCGCCTCGGCCACTGCCCATCTCTCTCTCTCGGCGACCCCCCCCCCCCCCCCCCCCCCCAGCATCCAACCCTCTCAAGCCACCCACACGACCGGCCTGCACTACTACAGCCGGTGTAGTTAAAGTGTCTCTGGTCCGGCCAGCGCTACTACAGCTACTGTAGTTACAGTGTCTCTGGTCCGACCAATGCTACTACAGTCTGTGTAGTTATAGTGTCTGGTCCGGCCAGCGATACTACAGCCAGTGTCGTTACAGTGTCTGGTCCGGCCAGCGATACTACATCCAGTGTAGTTATAGTGTCTGGTCCGGCCAGCGATACTACAGCCAGTGTAG
Organism: Alviniconcha strummeri; assembly: GCA_963584105.1. Taxonomy (NCBI): domain Eukaryota; kingdom Metazoa; phylum Mollusca; class Gastropoda; family Provannidae; genus Alviniconcha; species Alviniconcha strummeri. The sequence goes on along the minus strand of OY757553.1, from coordinate 8,588,069 downwards.
TTACAGTGTCTGCTCCGACCAGCGATACTACAGCCAGTGTAGCTATAGTGTCTCTGGTCCGGCCAACGCTACTACAATCTGTGTAGTTATAGTGTCTCTGGTCCGGCCAGCGCTACTACAGTCTGTGTAGTTATGGTGTCTCTGGTCCGCCCAGCGGTACTACAGTCTGTAGTTACATTGTTTCTGGTTCGGCCAGCGCTACTACAGTCTGTGTAGTTATAGTGTCTCTGGTTCGGCCAGCCCTACTACACTCTGTAGTTGTAGTGTTTCTGGTTCGGCCAGCGCTACTACAGTCTGTGTAGTTATAGTGTCTCTGGTCCGGCCAGCGCTACTACAGTCTGTAGTTATAGTGTGTCTGGTCCGGCCAACGCTACTACAGTCTGTGTAGTTATGGTGTCTCAGGTCCGGCCAGCGCTACAACAGTCAGTGTAGTTAGTGTTTCAGGTCCGGCCAACGCTACTACAGTCTGTGTAGTTATGGTGTCTCAGGTCCGGCCAGCGCTACAACAGTCAGTGTAGTTAGTGTTTCAGGTCCGGCCAACGCTACTACAGTCTGTGTAGTTATGGTGTCTCAGGTCCGGCCAGCGCTACAACAGTCAGTGTAGTTAGTGTTTCAGGTCCGGCCAACGCTACTACAGTCTGTGTAGTTATGGTGTCTCAGGTCCGGCCAGCGCTACAACAGTCAGTGTAGTTAGTGTTTCAGGTCCGGCCAACGCTACTACAGTCTGTGTAGTTATGGTGTCTCAGGTCCGGCCAGTGCTACAACAGTCAATGTAGTTAGTGTCTCAGGTCCGGCCAGCGCTAAAAAATAAAGTAAACATAGTGCTTAACGTCCACATAAACCACAAGGTTTACGCTACAACAGTCAGTGTAGTTATAGTGTCTGGTCCGGCCAGTGTAGTTAGTGTCTGTGGTCCCAGCGATATAGTTAGTACAGCCATTGCAGTCAGTGTGTCCGGTCCGGCCAGCGAGCCGCTGACCGTGTTACGGTGGTTTAGTCTGGGACAGTCACAGGCCCACGCCGCCTTGGGGGATCCCCACTGAAAACAGCCTCCTTGGGGTTTTTGTTGCTCTCTTTCTCGGCTGGTCAGCCGTCTGTCGGCCCAAAACACAGAGTACTTAGCCGCCTCTAACCGGTGCTGGGCTAGTGTTGGCACCTTGCGGTACATTGCTGAACCGTGCTTCGGCATTGGTCACAACTTGTCCCTAATATGTCAACTGACATCTGAGGACATTAAGCATCAACTCATCATCATCGGGCGGTACCGTTGTGTTGAAGACGTATGTGTACTGTTACTGTGTGCATGTATGTGCGTGAGTGGTTTTGTTAGGGATATGGGCGGGGGCATGATACGCGTGTCCCAGGTACTCGGATACTTTCAGGGATTATGCTAGAGCAGTTGAACGTTTTCCTTTCAAAGTCGTGATTAGTTTCAACACGTAATACTGCTCGGCATGTAGACCTCAGCAAAGTAGCTGACGGAAGACGCGAGCCCGCTCTCTGCCGAGAACGCCCTGTAACATAAACCACGCCGTCATCCATACTGATGATACTGCACACACCTTCTTCTCTCCCCCCCCCCCCCCCCCCCCTGGCCCAAATCTATCTAACGTATACAAATATCTGTATGAATATCTGCAGTGCCCCTATTCATATTCATACGGATGTTTGTTTTGGTTGATTAAAATGCTGACCTCCCAGCAGAGAGAATAATCAATGATAATAATAATAATAATGATACTACATTTTATTATGCGACTGTGCCACTTCTAAAAACGAGCTCCAAGCAATCCAACGGATGATTCTGGCCCTCAACACAAGAAAACTACTAGGTTTTTGTTTTCTGTCTATAAACAGCGTCTAGTAGTCGCGTGAGTCAGACTACGCTATAATAATAATTAAAATATGTGCGTGCGTCATTGTCTTGCTGCCGATTGGTGCGGAGATCGCTATTACGGTGGGGTTCAGTTTGCTGTGCGACACCGTTGCGATCGGAAGACATTGCTCCCTTACCAATCACTGAATCAGCGCTGTCACACTGCACGTTTTTTTTTTTTTTTTTTTTTTGTAGGGCTCCGCTCGTGCGTGACGGCTGGCTCCCTTTGTGTCGTAAGCGGGGAGGGGCGGGGGCCGCGAGCTAGGACTGCAGGGCGGTCTGGGAATAATGACGAAGGCACGGTGACCGACGACAAGTCGACATCAAACACGAACGTGCTTCAAATCAGTGTTATTAACAACCAAACCAAACACAATAGCCGGAACAACAACAACAACAACAACAAAACCAAAGCCCCTGTAATACCAACAACAAAGTTCCCGAAAAAAAAAGATGACCCCACCCCCTAAAACAACAAAGAAAAACAACACACGCACGCACGCACGCGCGCACATACCTCCCCCCCCAACACACACACACACACACGCACGCACGCACGCACGCGCGCCCATACCTCCCCCTCCCCAACACACACACACGCACGCACGCACGCACGCGCGCACATACATCCCCCCCAACACACGCACGCACGCACGCACGCACGCACGCACGCACGCACACACGCACGCACGCACACACACACACACACACACCAAATTTGAACGGAGAATGTTTGCCTTTAACGTTTCGTTATACTTACAGACAGTCTGGCCTGAAAGCGATTGGCGCAAAGTTTTTGAAACAACCAGGCGATGGATGATTAACCCCCCGAGGCCAATGTAAATTCGAATGCATTCAGCAGTGAGTGGTATACTGACACATATTGCCCGTGACACAGTGCGTTTGTGGCAACCTGACGTACGTACGGCACCTTTAGACTTGTGTGTAAACGACACGCTCCTCAAGATATGTATATATATATATATATATGCCTGGGTGCAAACGTGTGTTCAGAGCTCAGGAGCTGTGCGAAGGTGGAGGTGGCCGTCCTGTGCTCCCGTCCCTAATAAACCTACGGTTTCTGTGGACGTAAAGCAACACCAGCAACAACAGCGTGTCTTCTTGTGTTTCAGTTCTGTGATCTGTCACAGTGTGCAAAACCTGCAGTGTCGTTGTCGACTTCTCCGCGTACACATAATCAGTGGTGTCGATTTTGGTCTCGCCTGCAGATAGGTAGTTGTGGAGGCGCATATCGTCAACGTCTGTTAACCGTGTGCGGATCTCTGGTATGGTTGTTGACATTGGTGCGGATCTGTGTTAGTGTCGACCTTGGTGCAGATCTGTTAGTGTCGACATTGGTGCGGATCTGTTGTGTGTTGACATAGGTGCGGATCTGTGATGTTGTTGACATTGGTGCGGATCTGTGTTATTGTTGTTGACATTGGTGCGGATCTGTGGTATTGTTGACATTGGTGCGGATCTGTGGTGTTGTTAACATTGGTGCGCGGATCTGTGGAGTTGTTGCTGACGTTGGTGCGGACCTGTGGTTGTGTTGCTGACATTGGTTCGGATCTGTGGTATTGTGGACACTGGTGCGCGGATCTGTGGTATTGTTGACACTGGTGCGGATCTGTGGTATTGTTGACGTTGGTGCGGATCTGTGGTGTTGTTGTTGAATTGGTGCGCGGATCTGTGGAATTGATGTTGACATTGGTGCGGATCTATGGTATCGTACCTGGCACAGTCCATCGTAGCTGCTGAACGTTCGTGGTGGCGGCTGACGTTTGTTTCAGTTCCGATAAAAACGGAAGAGTTCTTGATCTCAGTGCCGACGTTTGTCCTTGGGCGAACCTGAGAGAGAGAGAGAGAGAGAGAGAGAGAGAGAGAGAGAGAGAGAGAGAGAACTCAGAACTCAGAACTTTATTACTCAAGGATTGAGATTTTAGGCAGTAGCCTATTCTTACAATCTGTCCTTGCTATGCTACATAGACAACACATATAAAGATTATTAATGACATTTTCAAACTTATACAGTATTACAAAGCGGTAGCAACATCGATACTAGCAATACAATTGACCGCAATAGGCACAACTAGGTTACTCATCAATGTCACAGGCAATATATTCTGACGGAGACATGTTATCCACACTAATGTGAATCAAAACTACATATACAGACGTGGTGTTATACTACATTAAAGTCATACAAATACAGGCCTAGGATAGTGTAGAGTGTAGGAACTTACGCAAATTTATTTTAAAATTGCATAGTGAACTAAATGTTTTTAATTTGGGTGGGAGTGTGTTCCAGGTTGAAGATCCAGAAAAAGCAAAGCTTGTCTTAAACTGGTCAGTACGAGGGCGCGGTAAAACATAGCTATTTGACCCATACCGGGCAGGAGCTCGATGAGGAAAGTCACTCAGATAAGGGGGTGCTTTGCCAGTGTGTATTTTGAACATAGTTACACACCGATTAAATTTTAATTGCTTATCTAGTGGAAGAATATTTAGTTTATTTATTTTTTCCCTAGTTGACAAG
>OY757553.1:8577604-8583454 GCA_963584105.1 Alviniconcha strummeri | reverse complement strand
GAGATTTCGTCGAGTTTTTTCTTTTCTTCCACCGACCGACTTTGTACCGTCTTCTCGCCGATTTTGTTGTCTTTTCGTTGCGAGAACTCGGTGAAAAATCAGCCACTCTGCCAGTCACGACACACTTGGAGGTCGTTGTGTGTAAAGAGTCCTGTCGGTAGTGAAGTTGTGATGGGTGGGGAGGCCCCCCCCCCCCCCCCCCCCATTCCAACACACACACACACACACACACACACACAGAGTTAGTGTATTCAGTGTTGGTTAGGCGGGGAGTGGTGCTGTGTGACAGGCCTGCTGTCAGCTGGCCGACTGGAACGAACGCCGGTGACTGTCACACAGTGTCAGCCTTGTTGTTTCACCACGACAGTGGTACCATTCAAACGGCGGCGACGTCGGCAACTTTGCTGATTGTGAAACGATAGGGGAGATATATATGTATTACCCGCGCGTCACAGATCATGTCTTCTCCTGTATCGTACCTGGTTCACACTTGTTACACACACACACACACACACACACACACACACACACACACACACACACACACACACACACACACACACACACACACACACACACACACGTACAGACACACACACACACACGTTGGACTCGCCAAGAAAAAGGCTTTGCATCAGTATCCTCACCTCAGCAGGCTAGCAAAACAACTAACCAACCAATCAACCCAATGTTTGTGGTCGATTTTAGATCTTGATGGGATGGAAGGGGGAAGGGTTCTTTTGTTTGTTAAAAAAGACATTCTAATGATGATATTAATTATGTGTGTGTGTGTGTGTGTGTGTGTGTGTGTGTGTGTGTGTGTGTGTGTGTGTGTGTGTGTGTACGCCCAGCCGTGTGTCGTGTACACGCACACTGGTGCGTGTGTATATGCTTACGGTACTGAATGAATGGAACTGCAGCTGCATTGCCTTTACCTTACATAACACATGCACGTGAGATCAGTGGAATTGCAGCTACATTCCCTTCACCTTACATAACACGTGCTCGTGAGATCGGACAACAGTGCACTGACTGGCACCTTTCACACACAGACTCGTCCTCGCAATGCAGTGGACACCACCTAACCCCTTCTTCACACGTGCCTCGGCATAGTGTTCAGCGATGAATTCCTCCCTATCTCTCTGAATAAAAACATTCCTGCCCCCCCCCCCCCCCCCCCATCCCGTGTGTGTGTGTGTATCGTGAACCTGTGTGTGTGTGTGTGTGTGTGTGTGTGTGTGTGTGTGTGTGTGTGTGTGTGTGTGTGTGTGTGTGTGTGTGTGTGTGTAACTGCTACAGTCTCGCCTGTATCATTAGTGGCGAGCAAACAGAGGGTTACGCCAAGAGGCCATTGTGACGGTTCATGTTGCCTGCCACTTGCCGGGGGATCAGACGGGACCGCTTTTCCAGCCACTGAATAGCCACCCGGGAGGAAACCTGCTGTGATTTTTAGTACGGGAGGCGGGTTGCTCTATTGTTACTTGATACCCACTGCTGTAACCTAAATCTACCGGGTGCGTATTGTATGGAAGTTTGATTCTATTTTTTTATATTTAAAAAAAAAACTTCTTTGTATGTGGTGAAGCGAGGAGATGGTGGGGGGTAGGGTGTGTGGGTGGGGTATTAGAAGGCGGGAAAGCGAAGACGATGCAGAACTCATCAAATAAATATTTTATTCACACAAAGGTAATTCGACCTTGACAGCACACTCCAAGCCCCGCTTTCCGGCACCTTCCTCCAAGCAAGGAAGAGGAAGAATGTGCTTGGAGTTTGCCTTGACAGTAGTTGTGCAGAAGTGATCCGCCGATGGTAGAGAACGGAACGAAGACGAAGCGCGCACACGCAGCCTGTGTCACAGGGCCCCCACAGGTCCCCTTCAGACCTTCGCCCAATGGGGTAAAGAAAAGGATGTCTTTTAGCGGACAACACAGACCCCAGGAGCCGTGTGTCAAAGTCGAGGTGGCCGTCCAGCGCTCCCCGTCCCTAATAAGCCTGATGATTTTTGTGGACGTGAAGCATCGGGAAAGACGAAGGCGGACAGCTGTCGCGAGCAGTGTCTTCGTGCGCGCAGCACCCGCTGAGGTCGTGGCGCGACAGGCAGTTAGTAACCGATTTTAACACCCACAAGCCCGCAGGGTCACCTCAGGACGACGACACCGTGACTGGAGAACCCACGGGAGACACGGCTAGACGATCCTCGTTTCGACTACAGAGAGAAGGCGTAAACGGCCGGCGGTGTGGAGACCCACAGATAGCGCATGTATCCAGATGCGGCAGATAGTAGAACAGTCAGAAGGAGGGGTGTGGCTTGGGACCGAATTGACGTGACTTGGGATTAGGTAGTTCACGCCCAGTCACCCGCGAAGGCGAATCAGGACGAAACGGGAGTCCGTCACATCACCAAGCAGTCTGATTCTTTACACACAGGAGTCAAGACTATTATTTTGCTGGCCCATCAGATAGATAGTTGGTTGTTTTTAACGCCCAGTCAACCATGACGGTTATATCAAGGCATTGTTGTCTCACCAGGAATTTAATTTCGTGTCACGCAGGCACACATTTTTTTTTTTTTTTTTTTATCTCATCGCGGTAAACAGTGTGTATAATATACAGCAGCGTGAGGGCGAAATGATGCAAGAAAAGACAGTTGGTAGGCAGGCGATACAAGGGAGGTAACCGTTGGTAAACACGCTGACTTGCCAGGTCTGCGGAGAGTGGAATGGATTTGATTATCGTTGACTTCCGATCACAGTTCTATGGTATCTCTGCGCTTCCGATACATGTGTCTGGCACAAAACTGGGAGAAAGGGGGAGGGAGGGGGGCGGGGGAGAAAGGAGGAAGACCCTATACAACCTCCGCCCTTTTATCACGGCTCAGAGTGTTCGGTGGAGGTTTGCACGGCCGGCACAGGGTCCTGTTTATTCCCCTGTTCGGGCTGTTGCACTATTATTAGGTTGCTGCTTTGGCTTGTTGCGCGGAGGCATAGCAGTTTCCGAGCCCACGAACTGGCTGATACCTGTGCCTCGAAGGAAGGTCTGAAGTGTTGAGGACCTTGAGACACTGCATGCCGTCAATCAGAGCTCAGGAGCTGTATCAAAGTCGAGGTGGACGTCCCTGTGGACGTAAAGCAGCGTTGAACCCGAACTGCACTGATCTAAATTTTGCACCGAAAAAAGGGATCGGTTGTGGGCTCTGCCCCCCCCCCCCCCCCCCCCCTTCCATGCAGACGCACCGCCGCCCGGACCCCATGTATCGACAGGGTCTTGGTCGTTGCCCACTCAGTTAATTTGACGGGCCTGTTTCAAGTACATACGTGGAAAACGCGACATGGGTCTTAATTCCGCCATCCGAGCTGACGTGGCACAGAGCAGTGGCGCGGGGCAGTGAACGCTGACGTCACCCGATCCCTGGAGCCGTGCTGATGAGGGCTAATGACAGCCATTAGGGTTGGCCCGGCCACACGCCTCAAGGCACCCTACGCTAGCGGCCCTTAGCGTCTTATAGCTTAAGGACGAGCCACACCTCTGTGTCGCTCGACTCCCCTGGCTGCGCTGCTTAAAGTTTAGGAGGCAGGGTCTGGTTTCAATGTATGCATTAAAAAAAAATTATGTTGCAATTAGACACTGTTTGGGCGTGGTAGAGAGAGAGTCTGGTTTTAAAGCATGCATTAAAACTTTTTTTACTTTCTTTTATTTTAATTCTGTTGCAATTAGACACAATTTGGGCGTGCTGGAGGGAATCGGTGTTTGCTCTGAGAGAGAGAGAGAGAGAGAGAGAGAGAGAGAGAGAGAGAGAGAGAGAGAGAGAGAGAGAGAGAGAGCGAGCGCACACACGCGCGCACGCACGCAGGCACGCGGGCAAGTCATATGACAGAGCCTGCATAGCTTAATTTACATTTTAGTTTACATTAGCCCAGTGGTTAGAGCACCAGGCTCGTGATTGAACGTTCGCGGGTTCGAATCCCCGCAGGGACGGGGGGAGAATTGTCTTCCCCAGTGTCAGCTTTCTGTGCTGACTCGTATTTCCGTATCCGTTGCGCCCCCGTGGTACCGCAGTAGCACGCAACAGATCCCGGTTATTCTGCTGAAAGTGCAGGTGGCAGGTTACAGCTAAACGCACATGCACCCGCCCTACATGGGTTGGACTGAAGTGACACTTAAAGCGGTGCATGCTTGTATGGTGTACACAAACGTGCGCCGAGACGGCATCAGTTTTACGTAGCACCAGCCAAGTAACAACCAAACAGTGCTGTAAGTACACCACTGCGGTGGATATGCAAAACGCGCTGTAAAAGGCTAGTCACTCGTTCAGAATCACATGCGATGCGAGCGCAGCGAGTCCGTTCGAGAGCAGAGAAGAGCACTGTATAAAAGCAGTAATAATAATGATGATGATGATAATAATAATAATAATAAACCGCTGAGCTATCTACGCTTCCCATTTGTCAGTTTGCCAATATATATATACACACACCAGGTGACCCCCACAGTCTTCAGGAGGGAAACCCTTCAACACCAAGAACAGCCTCCCACGTCAGCCTATGAAAGTATGATATATTGTACATCCATTCCATTCTAAATCACCCCCCCCCCCCCCTCCACACACACACCATGTCTGCTTTGTGTGAGAGAGAAAAGTCTTGTGGTGCCATACCGTCTACACGGTTCACCGCCTGCCCCACAGACATTGGAACCAGAGACCCTAAAAAACTGCAGACTCCTTTGTGTGTGTGTGTGTGTGTGTGTGTGTGTGTGTGTGTGTGTGTGTGTGTGTGTGTGTGTGTGTGTGTGTGTGCTGGAATGGTTCTCACCTGCTGTCCTCTTCCCGGGCGAGCTGCCGTCTGGCGGCCAGACAGGGACAGACAGACACTGACAGCCGTGGAGACCACCGCGCCGTCTCCACGCGCATGCCTTTGAGATGAAAAAACAACAACAACAAAAACACTTTGCTTGTTCTCTCTCTTCACCCTGATATGACCGTACCAGTTGACTGGGCGTAAAACACCAACTTACTTACTTACTTACTCTCTCTCTCTCATTTGTTTGTTTCTTGATATTTGTCTTGTTTGTCTGTGTGTTTTGCTGTTTGTGTGTCTTATTTTTCTGTCTGTGAGCATAATTTAGTTTTTTTATTTTGCGGTTTGTATATGGGCCTATGGCCAAAATACAATAAACCATCTGATGTCTCTTTATTTTTTACATTATTTTTTATTGGGCTACCGGGGATCTGTATAGTTATCTCCCTCTTCTCATTTGCATGTGTTGTTGATTGGCGTCAGGCCGGCCACGGGGAGGTGTTGGGTGATCGTGATCAGGCTTCTGATGCGCTCTTTATTGCAGCCGGGAATCGGCTTCCACCCCTCGCCATGTGTCTTACATTGTGCAGCAGGGGGTGAGGAATTATGGGTTTAGGGGGGAAGGAGGAGGTGGGGAGTGGGTTGGGAGGGGGGGTAGAGGGGGTGGGGGAAGGAGATTATCGGTGTGGAAGTTGATGCAGATTTGATTGCAAGGCAGGTGTGAAATGTACCCCCCAACGGCGATGCGGTGCGTTTGGCGTAGCGCGTGCGGGCTTTTGCGGCTCAGGGGAGCTAATTGCTGCGGTACTGGGGAGAGCCGGTGGCTTGATGTTTTTACCTCCCCATCAGTCAACCGCGCGAAGGCTGGTAGTGGTACGGTCTGTTCTTTACACGCGTCCGTTTTGTTTTGTTTTTAATTGTTTTGTTTTTTACTGTCAGCATTTGCTGTTGGGAACAGTACGAAGGTCTCCCGCTAGTTCAAGACGGTATCAGTAAGTAAATATGGTGCTTAACGTCCACAGAAACCATAAGGCTTATTAGGGACAGGGTGGTA
>OY757553.1:8570104-8572604 GCA_963584105.1 Alviniconcha strummeri | reverse complement strand
CTCACTCTCCTTCCCCATCTTCAGTCCCGTGTGGGAGTGGCACACGCTGTGGCCAGTGTTTATTTGCCAGTGTGAAAAGCAAGGGAGAGAGTGGGGAAAAGTGAAAAGTTTTTCTTGGAAAGTGTACGTGTGCATGTTTGTGGAGCGGAGATAGTCTGTGCCTTTTTCCTGTCCGAGGTAGCAGGGGGGAACACATGGGGAGGTGACTGAGAACGCTGAAGGGAGAGTTGTAGAGATGTGGATCAGCGACTGACTGACTGACACAGGCCGGTGCAGTGAGCACGATATAGGGAAGCAGAGGAGAAAGGAGAAATTGCCAACGCGTGGAGGGAGGCAGCGGACAAAGAAAAAAAAGCTCTAAAATCCCCAGAGCTTTTCAGGCCGATTCTCATTGTTACGTAAGCCGGAAAGCGAGAAAACCGACGCCGTGTGAGCATTGACTGGTCTTAGTCGTGGTAGAATTTTCACAAAGGTACACCTGCGTGTTGCTGGAAGCGGGATGCTTTTTTTCATCCTCGGCTGCTGGCAGAGGTGATCGGATCGGAGGAGACGTCACTTCTCCACTGTGCATTTTTCTTGGAGTGACGTGTGTGCGTGTGTGGAAAGCGTGCGAAAGACAAAGAGGAACCGGTGCCATCGCCAACGTAGAATGAAAGCCCCCTACAACTGTAGATAAGTGCGTGCACGGACTTTTCTGAGAGCGTCGGGTTTCACGTGCGCTTCTTGAGGAAAAGCAGTTACACTGTCTTCGTCTCCAGGATGTTCGGCTTGTTACTTTTTGCCGCTTGACGAAGCGAGTCTGTGTTGTGGAGTCGCTGAAGTGCCCTTTTCCTAACTTGAAAACAACAGAATAACAGACAAGTCGGTCGTCTTTGTGTGAGCAGTGCTAGTGTTCGGGAGGGTGACGATCTTTACCGCCTGTCTCTTTTATAGAAGATCAGTTCGATCAGCAGCGGTGTTGTGGGAAGGGCCAGCAACAGTTCGCCAACAGTCAGATTATTGATGGTAGAGACATTTGAAGGTGTTGCTTGTCTCGTGATGTTGTTACTGTGTTGATGAGTACGTGTAGTAGCCTGGCCACAAAACCCGACTCAGAAGGATTCCTAATTTGCGGCCGCAAGCGGACAGACGCGTTGTGATAATGACCTTGCGGATTACACCCGTGTGAATGGACTACATACAGCGTTATGGTGTGTTGGTGTAGTTAGTCATCGTCGACAGCCTAGTGGTTTCGGGGATTGCTCTGGAGTTCGCGGTGTCAGACCGCGTGTTGCACGTGCTGTGTGTGTTGTGTTGTGCGCTGGGTCTGGGCGGGCTAGTCAGTGTGGCCAGGATTATAGAATGCCATGGTGTCCATCCGTGAGAAAATTGTGAAGAAATACCGTTCTTTGTTTCCGTCTCGAAATTCACAAGGTAAGGCAAAACCGAAGGTTTGAAATGAAATGTTCTTTTTCTTTGTCTGTCTGTCTCCACCTCTCTCTCTCTCTCTCTCTCTCTCTCTCTCTCTCTCTCTCTCTCTCTCTCTCTCTCTCTCTCTCTCTCTCTCTCACACACACACACACTCTCCCTCTCCCTCTCTCTCTCTCTCTCTCTCTCTCTCTCTCTCTCTCTCTCACACACACACACACACACACACACACACACACACACACACACACAAACACAAACACACTGTACGCCCCACCTCTCTTCTTTTCTCCCCGTTCTCTTTACTCTATAAACCCCCCCTCCCCCCCCCCCTTCTCCCCGTCTTTTCTCCGTTTCCCCCTTACTCCTCCCTCCCCCAACAGTAAAGAACTGTTATCACATGGGAATGGAGCCAGAGGACGATCTTGATCAGTTGTGGCAAGTGGAAGGCGCGTGGTGTTTGGTTTGTGCAGAGAGTAAGCTGTGGGGCTAGGCAAAGAACTCGACCACGGGGGACTGCAATGAGTAGCTCCCACACAGCCTGGGCAGCTAGCGCCGGAGACTCAGCTGCACGTGCAATGCGTGGAACTGATGTAACCGCTGTTACACGCACCCCTCCTTGAACCCTTCTCCCAGCCCGGCCCCCAGCCGGCTTGTCGGTTTTACGGTGATTTGCCGGTTGACCGAGTAAAATGGAGGTTTGGCTAGCAGAGCTAGTCAACACGGGAGTTGAAAGGGAATCAAATTAAAGCACCCTACTACACTCGTGTGATTTCCGTGGATATTAAGCACCATGCTGACGATTCGCTCACTCTGTCCAGCGTGTTCAGGGTGTTTGTACTTCGGTTTGTGCTTGCTGGTCTGCTTACAAGGCCACTGGGTTGGGATGGGAAATATGTGTGTGTGTGTGTGTGTGTGTGTGTGTGTGTGTGTGTGTGTGTGTGTGTGTGTGTGTGAGAGAGAGAGAGAGAGAGAGAGAGAGAGAGAGAGCGAGCGAGCGAGCGCGCGCGCGCACGTTTTTTTTTTTTTTGGGGGGGGGGGGGGCCCCAAGGGGGTAAGTTATCGCAAGGTTAGTTTGCTGATTCTCTTCTTT
>OY757553.1:8522393-8569904 GCA_963584105.1 Alviniconcha strummeri | reverse complement strand
GCAACTGCCCAGCTGTGAACTGAACATGAAGGTTACCCAAAAGAACAATGTCTCCTTAAAAACACACACACACACACACACACACACACACACACACACACACACACACACACACACACACACACACACACACCAACAACAACAACAACAACTTCTCATGTCTGTGCATTGTGCTTTTGGTGGTCCCAGTGGCATCTTCTGGGGTGCTATGAAAATGATTTCCTTCCTTTGCAGTTTGACTGGAATGCATCTTTGTGCAAAATGTGTCTTTTGTAACAGTCATTCACCTTTCTGTTTTCTCCCCTTAGAAATGAGTTCGGACTGTGTGAGCGGTTTCTTGGGAATAATTGTTAATGTATTCTTGTATTTGCTGTGTTGGTTTTCTCTCACTTTTGCATTTGTCTTGGTTGATGCAAGTCATCTCATCATCACATGTTCTCATGCATGTTTGTCTGAAGACCTCCAGTGCTGGCTTGCTTTAGTTCCAGGGTTTTTCTGTGAGATACAACATTGATTCTGACTTGATCATTTCTGTGGATATCCCATCCCCATACCCATCATTTGGTCCTGACACAGACAGACAGACAGACAGCTGTTCCAGAAAGTGCAGCAGAATGTTCAGGTTTATGAAGTTGGCTTTCTCAACAACAGCAAGACCAGCTGATAGAGTTGAAGAGTGACAGACACCCTCAGTAAGCTCAGCCTGGACTGCTGCTGGAACCAAGACCTTTTTCTCAGGATGACATAGATCTAGTAGTAGTAGTCACAAAAATAGCATGTATGTTGTTGTTTGCTGTGCACCTGCATCTGTTCAGAACTCTCTGTGTGTGTGTGTGTGTGTGTGTGTGTGTGTGTGTGTGTGTGTGTGAGAGAGAGAGAGAGAGAGAGAGAGAGAGAGAGAGAGTGTGTGTGTGTGTGTGTGTGTGTGTGTGTGTGTGTGTGTGTGTGTGTGTGTGTGTGTGTGTGTGTGTGTGTGTGTGTCCGTCCCTTGGGTGTATGACTCTGGATCTCCGCCTTACTTGCATGGCCCTCATAGGCTGACCTTCATGTCTCTCATAACCCGTGTGTCACACCCCCTCCATCCCTCATCACTTCTGTGCCTGCGGGAGGCTGGTTTGCTTGTGCAGCCAGACTGGGTCTTGTCTGGTCACCTTAGGGGCCACTGGTGCATAGCTGTTTGTTACTCTTCTCCTTCTTCTTCTTGTCAACCTGCAGGTGATGGTTTTAGGGGCTTTGTTGACTCCCATCAAAAGTGAAGGGGGTTATAGACAGCCATGGTAAAAGCCGTTGTGCACGGTACAGTTTACAGTTTTTGACTAAGTTTAACCCTTTCATTTTGGCTTGGTTAAGGGGCTTTGTTGAAGCAGAAAAAATAGTGAAGGGGGTTATATAGATGCCTGTGGTAAAATTAGCTGTGCATGATACAGTTTACAAATAGATTTATCTTTGTTTTGACTAAGGTTAACCCTTCCTCTTTGGCTTGGTTAAGGGGCCTTGTTGAATTGGGGGGTGGGGGGGTGGGGGGGGGGGGGGGTGAAGGGAGGTTATAAGACAGCTGTTGTAAATTGGCTGTGCATGATAAAGTTTACAGACAGATTTATCTTTGTTTTGACTAAGTTAACCCTTTCCCTGTCAAAGATTTTGTACTGCTTGTGCAAGCTGTGCCTCCTGAGAAGTATTGTGAGGAGAGATTTAGTGAACAGAACTGCTCATTTTAAGAAAGTTTGCTGCCTTTGAAAAAGAGCACAGAATGTCTGAATTCAAACAGGTTGTTAGCTGTCCAACAGCTTACAAGCACATGTATGTAAAATCCCTTTGCAGCCGGTGTCTTGGTGCATTAATTTTGTTGTTCTGAGGGCAAGGAGTGGGTGAGTGGTCAGTTCATGGCCTGAATCCCACACCCCTGTCCTGCTCAGTTTTATTTGGCCTGTACCATGACGTGATATGGGCATCAAACAGAATTGCTGTCACTTTGAATGACCAGCACCTAAAGGTGGGCATGTGAGACAGGTGGTCTTGGTCATGCCAGACAGGTGGTCTTTGATCTCCCTGGTTTCAGTCTCTTGTTGATAAACAACATCTGTGCTTCATAAGCAACCAGTTTCTGTGAGAAACTGTGGACCAATACAAGTTCATCACAGCAAAGAGTTCCCCCTCATTCCTGACAAAGGGAAAAAGGTGGATGTGCTCTGGTTACAGATTAATAGTTGCTCTAGCTTTTGCTCTCTGGAACTGCTGCACGGTACCAATACTCGAGTAAAGAGATGACAGTTCTGTTCTACTTCTTGTTACTTGTAGTCAGTTGAGACCATTTTCCACCTGGGCTGTATATATTATCATCCTGCCTTTTCATAAACTAATCTACATGGCATCAACAGCAAATCTTGTTCTTAAAGAACTGCCTTCAAAGAATTGTGCCATGAATATGTTTGCCACAGATTATTTTGACATGACATTAAGCTTGTCTCCCCGAGGACCCAACTTGGGTGTGAGTGCGACTGCAGGCAATCTTCATTCCCTTTGTGGTAGACACGTGATGATGAGTGGTGTCCCTTGTAGAACCTGCCATGGCTCACTGCTGCAGCCCAACAGTCATAATAATGTGATGGGCCTGTGTCTGTGTCCAGAGTGATGGTGTTCACTACTCCGGTGTCAAATCGAACTCCTACAGTGGTGACCTGTTGTGCCTGTGTACACAGAGTGGTGGTGCACTGCTCCTGTGTTAAATCCAGCTCCTGGTAATGGTGATGACCCGTTGTGCCTGTGTATACAGAGTGGTGGTGCACTGCTCCTGTGTTAAATCCAGCTCCTGGTAATGGTGATGACCATTGTGCCTGTGTATACAGAGTTGTGGTGCACTGCTCAAGTCCTGTGTTAAACCCAACTCCCGCAGTAGTAATGACCCATCATTGTGCCTCTGTATACAGAGTGGTGGTGTTCACTGCTCCTGTGTTAAATCCAGCTCCTGCAATGGCAGTGACCTGTTGTGCCTGTGTCTGTTACAGCCAGCACGGCAGCAGCTGCAGGGGCAGTGGATGAGGAACTCTTCATCAAGTCCTTTGAGGATGTCCCCAAGGTCAAGGTCAGTCTGCACTTGGTTCGCCGTGTTTTTCTGGCATCCGGCTTTGTGCGTGTCCACATCATTTTGCAGTGTTACGTGGCAGCGGACAGAGTTGTCTTTCACAAAATGCTGATCAGTTGCAAGTGGTGTGGTTTTCACAAACTGGGAGATTTTGCGGTAGCTACACATAATCTGATGTGAATTTTGTTATTGTCACGTTTGGCTTTTGGATGTGCTTGTAAGTCGCACCTCTTCAAGCTATCCTATTGACTGTGTGTGTGTGTGTGTGTGTGTGTGTGTGTGTGTGTGTGTGTGTGTGTGTGTGTGTGTGTGTGTGTGTGTGTGTGCCTGCTCATGATAGTTTGTTTTGACTGGGTTTTAGTTCTTTGCTTTGTAATGGGCTATGTGCTCCAGTTTGGAGAAATAACATAAAAGAGTACATTATTAGTATGAGTATTATTACTATTGCATTAGGCTTCCAGTGATAATGGAGAAGGTTAATTGTAATTAGTTCTAGTTGAGTTTGATGATGGCATGCAGCCTGTGGCTTAGTCTCCATCTCCCAATCCATGCGTACCTATTGCAAAACTTGCTCACAACTGAAAGTAATGTGCTGATGTTTTTGCAGGTGTTCTCGACCCGGGACATATCCGATCAGATATCCAAGGTCAACGCTGTCATGTCGGACCCCAATCAAGACTGGGAGAAACGCATCGACAATGTGAGGCTCTTTGTTTTTGTTTGTTTGTGTTGCTGTTGTTTTGAATTGCGTTCTTCGCATCTCCTTCCTCCTCATTCATATCTCTCTCTCTCTCCCCCTCCTTCCCTCTCTCTCTCTGTCTCTCTCCCCCCTCTCCCTCCCTCCTCACTTTTGTTTTGTTTTTTTCAAGTTTTGTTGTATGGTTTGGTTGTGTTGTAATTGTATTAAAGACAGGTTGCCCAACAGGCATTCATGCCTAAAACCTTTATGCTTGTGTAATAAAAGTTCAGTCAGTCAGTCAGTCAGTCTCTCTCTCTCTCTCTCTCTCTCTCTCTCTCTCTCTCTCTCTCTCTCTCTCTCTCTCTCTCTCTCTCTCTCTCTCTCTTTTTTCTTTCCTGCATTGCGTTACTTACCCATTCTGTCTCCTTTGAAGATTCACTTTTCCTTCCTCCTCCTCCTCCTCCTCCATCTTCTTTTGTGAATGGGACTTCAACACAATAGCAAAACAAACTGGGAGAAATGCAGAAGAAAAAACAGAAAACCCCCCAGAAACAGACAGGGAAAAGGGGGGAAAAGGAGGGAATTTGTTTTTGACAGGCATATGTTCCATACAACTGGAGATTGCAACAAGGAAAACCATGGGTGTGATTGTGTGTATTTGCCAGCCCTGCTGCCTCTTGGCTCTGGCCACTCCTGCTGTGTCATCCCAGCAAGAACAGCAGAGTTATGATGGTGATCTGCTTTTGTGTTTCAGTTTAAGCTGTTACGAGCCTTGATCATGAATGGGGCGGCTGACCTTGATGACTTTCCCCAACAGCTGAGGGTCCTGGAGCCCAGCTTTATCATGGGGGTCAAGGACCTCAGGTCACAGGTCGTGCGCGAAGCTTGCATCACCATCGCGTAAGTTGTCATAGTGGCGTATTGTGCTTGTTTGTGTGTGCGCGTGCGTGCGTGTGTGGACAACCTGCATCATTTTGCTTCTGTCGTTCTTGTTCCTCTGATACTTGTATCATGTGTGAAGCCAGATGAGCACTTGTGATGCTGAGTGATTGTCCACCCATGAAGCCTTCCTTCCTTTTTTTCATAACAAAAACTTGTAAAGTTGTATGAAGACTTTTTTTGTGTGGAGACTGTGTGAGTGAGATTTTTCAAGCATTGCATGATGATAGGTAATGTTTATTAAACTTGATGTTTTGGTACTGAGTGTGTGACCTTGACCTGATGCCAAGGTCACAGTGGCATTCACAAATTGGATTTGATGGCTGACTGAGAGTCCAGTTTGGAGACTTTGATTCAGGAACTGATTTGGTGTCTTTGATTGGATGGTTAGATGACTGACAGACAATAGCTGGTTTGGTGTCTTTAATTGGATAGTTAGGTGACTGACAGACAATAACTGATTTGGTGTCTTTAATTGGATGGTTTGGTGATTGACAGACAATAACTGATTTGGTGTCATTAATTGGATAGTTAGGTGACTGACAGACAGTAACTGATTTAGTGTCTTTAATTGGATGGTTAAGTGACTGACAAACAGTAACTGATTTGGTGTCTTTAATTGGATGGTTAAGTGACTGACAAACAGTAACTGATTTGGTGTCTTTAATTGGATGGTTAGTTGACTGACAGACAATAACTGATTTAGTGTCTTTAATTGGATGGTTAGGTGATTGACAGACAATAACTGATTTGGTTTCATTAATTGGATAGTTAGGTGACTGACAGACAATAACTGATTTGGTGTCTTTAATTGGATGGTTAGATGACTTTGACAGACTGATGGATATAGTGGCTTTATTGATGAACTGTCCAGGGCCTGCTGGTGTCAAATGATTGAGCAGATAGACTTAAGGGCAAAGCAACCATCACAAATGTCTTGCATCTTGGAAGATGTGAAATGTTAAGGAAGTTGAGACACAAAGGCTATGGGCACAAAGCCAAGATAACCACACCGTGGATCACCTGGAGGAGTGAGGCACAGAAAGAGGAAAGCACTCAGTGATCTTCTTTCAGAGGTCAGGAGCTGTGTGAAAGTTGAGGTGGCCGTCCTAGGCTCCCATCCCTCATAAGCCTACAGTTTTTGTGGACGTAAAGCAAGACTCAACCAAATGATCTTCCTTGAAAGGACAAGAAAGGGCCATTGTCAGTCAGATGAACACTGGAACTCTTTCAAAGGCAACTTCAGGCAATCTTCTTAAAGATGTGGTGGAGCACATTTGGGCTTTTTTGCTTGCATAGATACCACCTTGAACTGAACTGGGGTTGACAGACTGATTTGTGGACTTTGACTGAGTGAGGGTGTGAGTGGACTTTGACTGAGTGAGGGTGTGATGTTCAGACAAACATTGGAACCATTTCAAAGGCAGTGTTGGGTAAACTTGTGAGAGATGGGGTGGAGCAGGTATGGGCTTTTTCTGAGTGCATAGATACCATCTTGAACTGAAGTGAAGTGAACTGAGGGCATGACCCGGACTGTGTTGCAGGTACATGGCACAGCAGCTGACCAACAAAATGGACCGCTTTGCAGAGGCTGTTCTGCCTGCCCTCTTCGTCCTCATCCCCAACTCGGCCAAAATCATGGCCACCTCCGGCTGTGTCTGCATCCGCTTCATCATTCAGGTCGGTCATGGCGATGATGATGAGATGATTTGCAGCATGCAGGCATGTTTGTTCTTCTGCAGAGCGTTCATTGCCGGAAGCTAGCAGCCAGACTCAGCCACAGAAGTAGAGAGAGACATAGAGCTCATGAGACTGAAATAGTTGGTGAGAGTTCAAGAGACTGAAATGAACAGAGGTAATCCCTGCGAATGTTAGAGACTGAGCTAGAGACTGAAATGAATAGAGGAAGTTCCTGTGAATGTTGGAGATTGAGCTAAATAGTGAAATGAATAGGGTAGTCCCTGTGAATGTGAGAGCCAGACTGACATGAATAGAGGCTGAAAAGAGGAGGTTCCTGTGAGTGTGAGAGATAGAACTAGAGGTGACATGAGCAGAAGAATAAATTCCTGTGAGTGTGAGAGATAGAACTAGAGGTGACATGAGCAGAAGAATAAATTCCTGTGAGTGTGAGAGATGGAACTAGAGGTGACATGAGCAGAAGAATAAATTCCTGTGAGTGTGAGAGATGGAACTAGAGGTGACATGAGCAGAAGAATAAATTCCTGTGAGTGTGAGAGATAGAACTAGAGGTGACATGAGCAGAAGAATAAATTCCTGTGAGTGTGAGAGATAGAACTAGAGGTGACATGAGCAGAAGAATAAATTCCTGTGAGTGTGAGAGATAGAACTAGAGGTGACATGAGCAGAAGAATAAATTCCTGTGAGTGTGAGAGATAGAACTAGAGGTGACATGAGCAGAAGAATAAATTCCTGTGACTGTGAGAGATAGAACTAGAGGTGACATGAGCAGAAGAATAAATTCCTGTGAGTGTGAGAGATAGAACTAGAGGTGACATGAGCAGAAGAATAAGTTCCTGTGAATGTGAGAGGATGGAGAAAAAGACTAAAAAATGAACTGTGCAAGTTCCCCAAAATGTTCTGGCTACTTCAGAATCCATAGGATGATGGTTTATGCCTTACTGCGTGCTCTTTGCCCTTTCAGTACGTTCACACAAATCGCCTCATCCCCATCGTGACCAGCAACATGGCCAGCAAGTCCAACCTGATTCGCAGACAGTCGTGCGAGTTCCTGAACCAGCTGCTGCACTCCTGGGGCACCCACACCCTGGAGAAGCACATCGCCATCCTCCAGGACTCCATCCGACGGGGCATCAGTGATGCTGACGCCGAGGCCAGGGTGCAGGCAAGAAAGTAAGTCTGCACTAGTTGATATATATATGCCAGTGTCATTGTTTGCTTATGTTTGGATGCTTACTGCTTTTCAAAACACTTTTTTTGTTCTAAAACTTGTGAATTAAAAAAAAAAAAAAATCTGAATCAGAAAAGGGGGTTTGAGACAAGTTTGCCATTCTGCAGGACTCCATCTGACTTTTGGCGCTGGTGGTGCTGATGCCAAGGCCAGTGCATTTTTGTGCAAACAAGTCCGTGTGATGTGGGGGGGGGGGGGGGGGGGGGGGGGGGGATTTACAGTGCCATCCTCCAGGACTCCATTCTATAGAGCATCAGTGATGTTGAGGCGTGGCCATTCTTATTCAAGTGAGCCTGCATGGGAACGGGTGGGGTGGGGGTATAGATGAAATAAAACTTGTTCACATGGTATTTTGGGGCTGACTGCTCGTTCACAGAGCTTCTTTGGGTGTATACGTTAACAGCAACAACAGTATACTTTATTCATCCCAGGTGGAAATGAAATGGCACCAGCTGTGCTTGTTCACAAGGCATTCTAGGGTTAAAAAAATTTTCACAGAGCATCCTTGGGTGTATGCAATGGCACCAGCTATTCTTGTTCGCAGGGCATTTTAGGGTTGACTCCTTGTTTACAGAGCATCCTGGAGCAAAGGAAGTAACAGCACTAACACCAACCACCTGTTCTTGTTTGCAGAGCCTTCTGGGGTTTTGCGGAACACTTCAAGTCCCAGGCTGACGCGCTGCTGAACAGCCTGGATCAGTCCAAACAGAAGCTGCTGCAAGGGGAGCTAAGCAACTCGTCTTCCAACAATTCCCTGAACTCCGCGGAGGGCCTGCGACCAGGCAAACAGCGCGCCCGCTCTGCCAGCCAGGACAGGTCCACCCCGAAATATGGCACACTCGAGTGAGTTGTGGGACGTGAAGAGCTCTCCATCTTTAGGAGTAGTTTGGGCTGCTTTAGTTTTATTGTATGTGTGTTTTGTGTATGTGTAGACAGGGTCTGTGTTTGTCTATTTTTGGCCTCTCCTGTTTTCATTATGTGTGTGCTTTGTGTGTCACTGGTACACAAGTTCCATGTTTACGTATTTTTGGCCTCTAGTTTTATTATATGTGTGTATTGTGTGTATCACAGGTACACAAGGTCCATGTTTGTGTATTTTGGGCCTCTTTATTTTTATTATGTGTGTGCTTTGTGTGTGTCAGTCTGTGTTTGTGTATTTTTGGCCTCTTTAGTTTTATTATGTGTGTTTGTTTGTGTCACAGGTACACAGGGTTCCTGTTTATGTATTTTTGGCCTCTTTTGTTTGCATTATATATGTGCTTTGTGTGTGTCACTAGTACACAAGGTCCACATTTGTGTATTTTTGGCCTCTTTAGTTTTATTATATGTCTGTGCTTTGTGTGTGACACAGGTACACAAGGTCCATGCTGGTGTATTTTTGGCCTCTTTAGTTATATGTGTGTATTTAGCCTGTTGTATTTAATGACGTGTGTTGTGCGTGTGTTGCAGGCGCACGGGATCAGTACGGAAACCTACAGCCGCTCGCATCAGTTCTTCTCGCAGTGACGCAGGCAGTGGTAAATGCTTTGATTGTCTCCCTTATTCCTTTGCTTTGGGTATCGCAGTACTTATAGCCTGGAATGTCCAGTGGTTGTGTGTCCCATCGTGACCTCAGTCACAAGGAATGTGTCACAAGATAACCCCTGTCCCAAGTACTGTATCTCAGGATGACCCCAGTCACAAGTAATGTGTGCTGAGATGACCCCATTGACGAGGAATGTATCCTAAGATGACCACAGTATCTGGTCATGTGGAGCATTCTGACCTTTTTTCTTTGATTCTCCCCCAGATGTGGTACTAAAGCATACTATGCCGGTTACTTGTGCAAGAGGCAAAGAAAAGTGTATACTTTGTTGTTGTCAGCATTTTCATTTTCACTCACTGCTCATCAGTTTTTCCCCAGCAAGCAACTACCGTTTCCTGTCTGGCTGCTGCCTGTGGCTTGATGTGATTGGTTGATGATCATGATTGCTCGAATTTGATTGGTTGACCGTTATGATGGCTTGAATTTGATTGGTTGGTGGTCATGATTGCTTGAAATTGATTGAAGGTCCTGGATGCTTGAAGATGTTTACCTGAACTCCAATGTTTTGTCCCAGCTTTGTTACCTTGTCTCGCCTGCCTACACAGGAAGTAACAGCCAGTGTCTTGCATACGAGTCATTCGCTCTCATCATGAGATGTAAACTATAGACATAAACCATTTTCATACCTCACAGCCACAATATGTGGGGTTAGCAAGCAGACTAAAATATAGACTATTATCATACTGTACTTGTGAATTGATCTACATATGCAGACCTAATGACTGTATTCAGGTAACTGGCACTGATAACTGCTGTCAGGCTAGGTTGTTGCTGACAGAATGCATGACCAAAGCACTACTTTTCCTTGTGAATTAATCTACATATGCAGACCTAATTACTGTATTCAGGTGACTGGCACTGATAACAGCTGTCAGGCTAGGTTGTTGCTGACAAAATGCATGACCAGAGCACTACTTTTTCCACTGTCTTCTTTTATTTGCTTTTTCATCCACACTCTTTGAACTGTAATCTTCTGTTCCGATGGATTGTACGCCTTGTTGTCAGAGCCGATTTTGTTTGGATGTGTGTATTTGCCGTCTGGTGGTTTTCGGTTTTTATTTTGGTTTGCTTTTTGAGCAAGTCAGGTTTGTTAAAATAGGCCCCTAATCTCTCCACCTCAGTTCCGCTTGATTGACGACTGTCCACCAACCCAACCCCCACCTTTTGGTTTGAAACAAAACTTATGGATTAAGATGACTGTGAGGAAATCAAATAACATAATTCTATCTACAGAAGAATGAACAGAGAATTTCTTTGATAGAATCCTCTCCCTTCCTGTGGTATTCCTGCTAGCACCATGAGCAAGACAAATAGAAAAAAGAAAGAAAAAAAGGAGAGAGAAAAGAAAAAAAAGGAGGAAAAAAAAAAAAAAAGGAGGAAAAAAAAAAAAAAAAAGACAAGGGGAAAAAAATTCAGAGAGAGAGAGAGAAAAGTGGCATGGTTAGAGAGAGAGAGAAAAGTGAGAGAAAATTGTGGGTTTCTGTTTTGATAAAGTGATGTCAATACTCTTAAAAGTAATGAAAGTATTGTTTCCCCACTCATCAGATGTAGATGTTACGGATTGGGAGCCCCCTCGTCGGGAAGGTAAGGGCACAGCGGCTGGCTAACTGTCTGTCCACACTTTGCTGTGTGCTGTTCTCCTAGTCTGTACCCAGCCACCGTGTATCTCCGTAGATCTGTACCTATATGCACATCTGCTTATCATCCTGTAATAATAACTCTACCCACTTTGTGGGCCATTTTCATACCTCACTTTGCCACTGACTCCCACGTGTGAAATGTCTTTAACTGGTAGCCGTTGTGTAACTGTTTCTTAACTGATTGCTCTCACGCGCAGCAGACTAAATTTCACGCTCTCCCTACCCCTGACCAAACTGACTTTGTATGTTGGAAGCGCTTGTTGATTAAATGTTGGGCTTATCAAAAACCTATTCCTCCTTTCCCAGTCTGCTGGTGTGTACTTCAGCAGGACAGGTGTATTAGTTGTTAAATCATTTTCCTGAAGCAGACCAGTCCTAGGAATTTTCAACCAGTGGTTTGAAATCAGACTCTCTTTCTTTTTTTCTTTTTCATTTTTAGAGTTTGAAGGCCAGGAAAATGTTAGTGTTTAGAAAGCTACTGAACCAACAGATGGCAGGGGCAGGGGCCTCAGACAACAGTGGGACCCTTTCGTAAGGACTCTGTTACAATGAAAATGTGTTCAAGGCGAGACTGTTACAATGAAAATGTGTTCAAGGCGAGACTGTTACAATGAAAATGTGTTCAAGGCGAGACTGTTACAATGAAAATGTGTTCAAGGCGAGTTACAGTGAAAATGTGTTCAAGGCAAGGTTTTAAGAGAACTCTGTTAAGATCAAAACATGTTCTTATAGAACACTTTTGAGATGAAACTGTGCTGAAGGCAGTGTCTCCCCCCCCCCCCCCCCTTCCCCCCCCAAATACACACAACAACAACAAAACGACCTCTTTTGAGATAGAAATGTGTTGAAGGCAAGAGCATATGAGAACATAAGATGAAAATGTGTTCAAATCAAGGTCTTCAAAGAACTGTTAAGATCAAAATGCATCCAAAACAAGGTCTTATAAGTCTGATCAGGTGAGAGAAAAGAAATTGAAGACGAGCTTTTAAAATCCACCCTGTGCGCTTTCCTTGTGTGTTAGTTGTCTTAAGAGAGTTTTTTGTTGTTCAGAAGAAGCAGGTTTGATGTTCCCAGCTACTTTTTCTCTTGGGGATTCCACCATGCTTTATACCGTCATATTTATTCTTGTGTCTGTTCGAACTGTATTCAAACATTCATGTATTTTTCTGTAACCTTCTTTGTTTAATGTAGAGCATATATATATATACACTGTAGACACCAACTGGCATACATAATCAGAATGACTTTTGTATGGTGTCTGTTTTTAGTCTTCACGTGCAGTATTTATGATCATCTGTAACTTGTATTTTGTGGTTAGTTTGCTAGGATTGTTTTTTTCCACTTTCAGTCAGCAAGCTAACTATTCACCCAGACTGCTTAGCACTCGCAATTTTTTGAGATGGTATTTTGTGTAGAAATTCTTTGTACATTGGAAGTGTTAACGGAGGAATTGTTCCAGCTGTTGCTTGGTACCTAGTAAAACTCTGGTGGGAAAGATAGTACGAATTGTGTAGACAGTTCCTTCTTTCTTTCTTTTTTTTTTTTTTTTTAAAAACTAACTTACTGTTGTGGTGAGATCTGATTCCTACTGGAACTGTAGTTCATTTCCTCTTTGTAATTAAGGCTTTTTTTCTTCTTCTTTTTTGAAAGAGAAAAGATGTTTTTGTTGTTTTGTTTGGAAAGAGAAAAGATGTTTTTTTTTTGTTTTTTTTGGAATGGGGGGGGGGGGAAGTCTGGGTGGATTGAATGCTTGCTATCAGTCACTGTGTGAGTCTTTGGTTGTTACTGGTTTGTTTTGGGTTTTTTGCTTTACAGTTTTACCTTTTTGCAGTTTGGTTTCTTTTTTGACCCTTTGGTTTCCAATCCGCGTTTTCTTTCAGCACCTGGATGACTCCAGCTGTCTCCCTTTTCGTGTTGTTAAGCCTCACTGTTTCCTTGGTTTGCGTGCTTCACCGTTTTGGTTGATTTGCAGATGTAAATGTTCCGTGTAGCCCTAGAACCCCCATACACATGGTTCGATCCCGCAGTGACGTAGACTTGAGTGGCGTCAAGGCCAAGGTCAACTCGAATAGACCGCGGGCCTCCACTCTCTTAGGGGTCAACAAAATGGAGAAGGGGAGCACAGCATCTCTACGTAAGCACAGTTCACACATTGCATTGCATGCCCTTTGAAGTAGACATTGCAAGACTCAGAAAGGGAAAAGGTAAGGGGAATGTTAATCGTAAGACTCAGAAAGGGAAAAGCGAAGGGGAATGTTAATTGTGAGACTCAAGGGAAAAGGTCAGGGGAATGTTCATTGTAAGACTCAGAAAGGGAAAAGACAAGGGGAATGTTCATTGCAAGACACAGAAAGGGAAAAGGTAAGGGGAATGTTCATTGTAAGACTCGGAAAGGGAAAAAGCATGGGGAATGTTCATTGTAAGACTCAGAAAGAGAAAAAGGCATGGGGAATGTTCATTGTAAGACTCAGAAAGGGAAAAGGCAAGGGGAATGTTCATTGTAAGACACAAAGGGAAAAGGCAAGGGATGTTCATTGTATGACTCAGAAAGGGAAAAGGCAAGGGGAATGTTCATTGTAAGACTCAGAAAGGGAAAAGGCAAGGGGAATGTTCATTGTAAGACTCAGAAAGAGAAAAAGGCATGGGGAATGTTCATTGTAAGACTCAGAAAGGGAAAAGGCAAGGGGAATGTTCATTGTAAGACACAGAAAGGGAAAAGGCAAGGGATGTTCATTGTATGACTCAGAAAGGGAAAAGGCAAGGGGAATGTTCATTGTAAGACTCAGAAAGGGAAAAGGCAAGGGGAATGTTCATTGTAAGACTTTAATCATCATTGCAGGTTACTACTGCTCGTTAATCTAGAAGTAGAAGGAAGAGCCCTATTTATCATTAAATTTATGATTATACCACATAGAAACTGTAATAAAAGGTAACATACATTTTTAATGCTCAAGAATCTGCTTTTCACCACCTTTGACTTTGTTTTACCTTTTTGCCAATGCAGCTCATAGAGGGTGTACTGCTAGTGCCTTTTAGCTGTGGTACACCCACATTGTTTGGACCTTTCTGCCAACTCAGCTAATAGATAAAGAGGTGTACCACTAGTGCCTTTTAGCTGTGGTACGCCCACAAGCCCAGATCTCAGTTGACTAGCAGCTCTTGTAGGAGGCCAGCAGTTGCTGTGGTTATGTTGCTGTTGCTTGCATGCTATATGTAGAGTTAAAGAAAAGGAGCTTGAAGTTTACAAAGATGTAACAAGGCAGTGGGGTTACAGTTGAACAGTGTCATGTGGGGCTCATGGTGTCGGGTGCAACTTACACTCAATAAGGAAACAGTGAACTGTTCAGTAAGTATTAAGGTGGCTAAGGGAGGAATGTGGTATGTATTGCAAAGGTTGGAATTGAAATACTGATTAATCATTTTGGTAGCAAAGGATTGGGAAGGAATAATTATTATTGTAGGAAAAAAATAATTTTTCTCTCATTATAACTGTTGTAATTTGGCAATAATTGATGCGTTGAAGGAAGAGTATTACTGATTAGTATACATGACAAAGTGAGTGAAAAACAACAACTTTTAATCTCGTTGAAAGTTAATGAAAATGGATGTTTAAAGAAAGTATTGTTGCTTTCAGTGTTTGCTTATTTAGTGTACATAAAAGCTATTTGGTTTACACTGTTGTGATGTGAGTTATTATCCTTCCTGTTGAGAATGTGAATGTCACCAGACACCCTTTGTTTTAACTGTGGACTTTTCCACTCTCCTGTCATTCACTCTACATTGTCTGCATATCTCATGGAATGCATCTTTTAATGTATTTCTTTTGCACAGCACTTTTATGTGATGCAAATTCAGTTGATAAACTTGGTCAAATGAAGACAGTATTCAAATGATAAACTTGGTCAAATGAAGACAGCATCTGTAAGGGTTTGCCTGCCTACTGCAAATCATGGCAGAGCTAGTGGTCAAAGATAATCTAATGATGTTCAGATCATGCAAATTTGCGTGATTAACATGGTCAAGTCAGTACAGTTAAAAACTGTTAGGTTTTGCCTGTGTACAATGATGGTGGAGCCAGTAGTGGGTCTAAAGTTATGGTTTCTAGGTCACATATGGTTGTCAGCCTTTCAGTGTGTTCCCCTTATGACCAGAATGAGAACCCCTCTTTCCTTCCACAGCTTCCAAAAAAGACACCCAATGATCCACTGGAAAGTAGGTGTTCATGCTTTAGAGACAGTTGTGATGCTGAAGTTGCCAGATTTGTCAGCAGCGTGTTCTGTTGTTGTTATGGTTTTGATTATGATCCATGTACAAGTGGTGATTTTCACTGTCTGTCTGTCTGTCTGCTGTCTGTCTGCTGCATGACAATTGTGACACTGAAATTGCCAGATTTGTCCGCAGCATAGTCTGTTATTGTTGTGGTTTTGACTATGATCCATGCGCGGGTGATGATTTTCAGTGTCTGTCTGTCTGCTACATGTCTTCTTCCCATCCCCCAGAGTGTGAGGATGTGTGTTTTGAGGCAGATGAATGAGTGAAAAAGAGCCATATGTACCAGTATGTGGTTTAGTTCAGCTTATCACCTCACATACTTGGAAAAGAAGAATGTGTAAAGCTTTTCAAGCAGTGCTCTGTGAAGCTGTGCCAGTGTCGTAAGGTGTTTTACTTCCGCCCCTCCCCACCCCTTCCCCCATGACCCCAATACCTACCGCAGTCCCCATGTCCCCTTCATCAGCTTACAGGTGGGGGGAAATATAAGAAGAAAGGAGTGGACGTTAGCCCAGTGCAGTGCAGGCACCTGCTGACTTGCACCGGTACTGCAAAGAAGACCCGAGTTCCTCAGCTACCCCCCTCCCTACCCTTTCATCCTCCGCTTCCTTCGACAAGCCAGAGGCAGGAGAGGCAAGAGTCTAAAACTTTGCCCCGCTAATGAAGCGTACCCAGTACAAGGTGGTGACCGCCTTTCACCTACACCTGACAAAGACGTCACTTGGCGCCCCCCCCCTCCCCCCCCCCCCACGCCTCTCCCATCTCCCCTCACTTCCACCTGTGTGGACCTGACGCTGTGCCCCACACAGGTCAGCGGCCGGCATCAGAATGACCATCAGAGCTGCCAAGCGCTTTGTGGTCCGGTCAAGCCTGTCGCCTAATGGGGGTGTCTGTGTACTCTACACCCCTGACTGCTTCACGCTTGAGGGGAGGGCGGGGCAGGGTGGATGAGGACAGGGGGAGAAGGGGGGTTATTAAAACAGACTCTGTCTGACACCCTCCTTTGTGTAGGGGTGAGGTCTGTGATGGGGGCGATACCCTGCTGGCTACAGCTGGCCGGCCGCCTGCGTAGGGTCGGCTGGGAAGAGGCGGTGGCTTGCTGCCCTGGCAACATTATGCTGAAGTTGGGCTCTGCTCCATGTCCAGCTGCTGCCTCTGCAGCCGAGTCTTTTGTTGCTGAAGTTGGGCCCTGCTCTGTGCTGCCTTTGCAGCTGAGCATTTTGTTGCTGACATTGGGCCCTGCTCCCTGTCCATCTGCTGACACTGCCGCCAAGCGTTTTGTTGCTGAAGCCCTCCTGCATCTCCCAGGTGACGTGATGAACCGGATATTGCACATTTTCCACAGAGAGAATGAATCATCAACCGCAACACCACCACTTCCAACTACTACGTGGGGGAAAAGTATTCAAGAGAGAGATAAGGAGAGGTTGGGGGGACATGTGGAACTGAAAGCAAGAAATTCAGTTATAATTTGTTAATTGATTTTTTTATATATGTATTTTTTTTTAATCAGAAGAATAAACTGAGCAAAACAACAGAGCTGAATGTTTTTAACATGGCAAGACTTCAGCTTAGGCCTTAGCCCTTGGAGATTTGAACAAGACCTGTCAACACCCCTATTGTCCTCCCTTTTCTTACAAGACCTGTCAGCACCCCTATCATCTCCCTTTTCTTACAAGACCTGTCAACACCCCTTTCATCCTCCCTTTTCTTACAAGACCTGTCAACACCCCTTTCATCCTCCCTTTTCTTACAAGACCTGTCAACACCCCTTTCATCCTCCCTTTTCTTACAAGACCTGTCAACACCCCTTTCATCCTCCCTGTTCTTACAAGACCTGTCAACACCCCTTTCGTCCTCCCTGTTCTTACAAGACCTGTCAACACCCCTTTCATCCTCCCTGTTCTTACAAGACCTGTCAACACCCCTTTCATCCTCCCTGTTCTTACAAGACCTGTCAACACCCCTTTCATCCTCCCTGTTCTTACAAGACCTGTCAACACCCCTTTCATCCTCCCTGTTCTTACAAGACCTGTCAACACCCCTTTCATCCTCCCTTTTCTTGAGCAGGCAGCGTGGCTTGGATCAACAGCTTGTTTCATGCCCACAACTTGAGTCCAAACCTGTAACACTAGCAATCTCCTCCAGCACCTCAGCTCACCCGCACTCCAAACAAGGAGCATATTCAGACTGGCTCTGTTCAGCAGACTTTTGAATGGAACAATACCCGCCGGCCTTCAGCCGACAGACTGGAGAGAAAAAAAGGGGGACGTGAAAGACGGATTACACCCAAAACGTGTAGTGGCTGAGTCCAGGGATTTACTCCAGCGATCTGCCCAAGGAGCAAGCCTGAAACCCTTTCACCTTTGATGTGCAAGAAGCCAAACATTGTCAGCACCGAAAACCCTTTTGTGCACCAGGGGTCGAGTGGGCTCAGTGAAGTGATGACATCATACAGCTGGACGGTGCCAGGAGCTTGACAAAAGCCAGAACTCTGCACGCTGAGAGAACCTTGCACCTCGTACAGTCTTGTGCTTCGGATCCCAGTGCTGCGACACTACTGCTGTATTACTGGAGCAAGAATGAGACGGAAATGTTCAGCGTCTGTTGCTGTGTTATATGTGAAGGTCCGCAATGAAACTGTGTAGGGCATAATTGATAGCTTCGTGCTGGTGGTTCTCTTTAGTTTTCATCTGTCACAAAGTGCCATTTACGGGAACAGAGTACTCAGTGTGTGTGTGGTATGAGGTGAAGTTGATCCTTGGTATAAGACGGGCAGAGCGTAGAGATTTGTCAAAGCAGTGCGAAAACTGTTGGCTCTTGCTAACACCCACACGCGACTGCGTCGTAAACTGTGTGTGTTATGGTATGAAGATAATCCCCAGGACAAGGGAGGGCCAGCACGGAGACCCACACTGCAGACCATGAGCTCTTGCCGGCACCTCTGCACTGCTACACTGTCAGCTGTGTGTTGTGGCCTGTAGGTGGTGCCCAGTGGCGGATAGGCGCAGCTTGCACACTATCCACCCACCGGAAGGGAAAGACAGATAATACCGTATCCCGTGACCCTGTTCACCCCAGCGTAGCGTATCCCATTACACTGTCTGAAGGTGCATCACACCTGTAATCAGCATGCTTCACCTACAGTGAAAACAGACTCTCATAAACCGGCCCATAACCCAGTCTTGGTTTAAAAGTGTCCTTGCTCTCTCGTTGGGCTCCACTTTGCTGACATGAGCTTTCAAGAGCAGCCATCAGGTTTTTCTGTCAGTAGATGGAGTTCTGTCTGTTGTGGAGTGACAGGACTCGTTCTTGAGGGGAGAGAGAGAGAGAGAGAGAGAGAGAGAGAGAGAGAGAGAGAGAGAGAAATGTTCGAAACTAGTTGAATGCTTTCTTTGGCAGTTTTTTTGGTAACTAGATTTGTGAATTGGCATCAAAAGTGATATGTTGGAGTCAAATATCTGCAAGTTTTGTTTCAATATTTGGGCAGGTTTGACAGTTTGCTGTGTACGCAGTGAGCTACAAACCTTCAATGTGATGTAGTTGGCTACTGATCGCTATGTTGAGGCAGATCAGTGACTGAGTGGATAGTTGCATATTGTTGGACTAGTTCAGTAGTTGCTTTACAACCGAGCTGAATCTACCAAGAACAAATAGGACAGGACCTTCGAGATGTGGTTGGAGAATTATGTTTATTTTGTTCGAAACATATGTCTAAATATGCATTGCAAACTGCTGTAGTATCTGACATGGACAGAACAAAATGGATTGTTTTGACTAAGTACAAATGTTTCAAAGTTTCCTGGCAGTTCTGTTTCAGCATTAGGTAAATAACAAAGTCACCACCAAAACAAAAGCTAAAGTCTGATTTGTTTACGCTGGCTGCCGTAGTCCTAAGCAGGTACAAGATGCTAAGATTGTATTGAAAACCATTGATGCAGGAAAGGCGGTAAGGCCTTGCATAGTCTTCTTTATCCGGCTCCCCTAAATCCACACATTCCTTCTTGTAACTGCTGTTGAGTTTAAGCCATGCCCGCATAGCCTGTGTTTTCTGTTTGATCTCATTGGTGGTGATCAAATGATCATGGCTGAGTTGAGCCTCTTTGTGAATGGCTAAACAAGCTCCGTAATGCTGGCTGCGAAAGGAAAGTAGAAGTGCAGACCACAGTGTGTGTCGTTGATGTGTGTGGTATGACTTCCTGGAGGTTTTGTTTCAGGGTGTTAGAAACTATTTGCAGGGCCTCTTGTGGGATTGCAGCTGCTAGTCCTGACAGTGCATTTACACATGTCTGCATTCCAGAGGTTCAACTGAGGGAGTCAGTTACCATGCATTAGATCTGTGCACTAAATGAGTAGGAAACTGAAAAGGGAGTCAGTTACCTGGTAATGGAGCTGTTCACTAAATGAGTAGGAAACTAACAAGGCAGTTAGTTGCAATGGTTCTGTGCACTAAATGAGCAGGAAATTAACAAGGCAGTCAGTTGCAATGGAGCTGTGTACTAAATGAGTAGCAAGCGAACAAGGCAGTCAGTTGCATTGGAACTGTGCACTAAACGAGTAGGAAACTAAACACTGAGTCAATTACCATGCACTGGAACTGTGCACTAAACGAGTAGGAAACTAAACAGGGAGTCAATTACCATGCACTGGAACTGTGCACTAAACGAGTAGGAAACTAAACAGGGAGTCAGTTACTATGCACTGGAACTGTGCACTAAACGAGTAGGAAACTAAACAGGGAGTCAGTTACTATGCACTGGAACTGTGCACTAAATGAGTAGGAAGCTAAAAAGGGCATATGTTACCATGCACTGGAACCATGCCCTAAATGAGTATGAGCAGGAAACTAAACAGGGAGTCAGTTACTATGCACTGGAGCTGTGCATTAACCAAGTAGGAAACTAAAAAGGGAGTCAGTGATTTACTATGCATTGGAGCTGTGCAATAAATAAGCAGGAAACTAAAAAGAGAGTCTGTTACCATGCAGGAGAGCTGTGCACTAAATGTCAGAATGAGAAGGCCACTCAAACAGATAGGGACCACCCTCATGAGACGTGTCCTTTCAATTGAATGATTTAGAATAACTGCATCCGCATCTCTGTCCATAGACACATCTTAATTAATGAGTGTCTTGTCTGTTCATATTGGCGTCTTTAATTGTTGATGTGAAAACAAGTAATATTTGTTGAGCGCCTCGCCAGACTGGATTCCCTTTGCGGTGGGTCCAGGTAGGTGGTGTGCTGTATCAGCTGTTGATGAAGAGGACAGGTACATAGATATGAAATGCATGGCTGACAGCTCTGCATTGCCTCTACTGAAGTTTAGAAAGAAAAAAAGAAGAAGACAGTTTTATATGCGATATTGAATTTCGGGAATCTAGGGTTTTGTAGTCTCCTGTTACACGTAGGGTACACCTGTGTTGATAAAGGTGTGACAGCTCAGTTTCACCCCCCCCCCCCCCCCCCCCACCTAATCCTACCCCCCAGATCGATTCTGCACGCTGACCACATGGGGATTCAGATTTCTGACCCTGGGGAGAGCTATTTCAGAGCTGCACAGTATTGATTAGAACTGAATTCTGAACTGGCAGTCAGGGTATTTTAGTGTGTGTGTATGTATGTATCGAAGGGTGTACCAGGCTGGCAGAGACAGAGAGCGACATTATCAAGACTGTGTGAAGCATTGCTTTTGACTCTGGCAGAATAAAGGGATAGGGTAGATCAAGGGGGCCTTGTAAAGGGGTAGGCAGGGCAGGTAGAGGGTATAGAGCCGGCAAGGGTGGATGGCTTAATTACGAAGAGGTAGTGGGGAGAGCTATTTGATAAGCTTTGACCTCTTGCCAAGCATTACCCATTGGCTTGCTCTCTAGACGTCCCAGTCAATAGAGCGAGGTCAAACGTCCCACTGACAGTGTTCTTTTCATAGTGTACAGGGTGCCGGGGTGGAAGGAAGGGGTCGGGTGGGGGCAGTGGGGGGTGAGGAGGGTTCCACCCCTTGCCCTCTACCCGGGTACACTTCATTCAAAGGCCAGAGCTGGTGGCTGGGACTTAAAAAGTGAAGCATTCCGGTTTGTTGTGAAACTCCCGGCTGGCGCCCACAAGCACCACTCTAGGAAGAACGCTTCAGTGGTTGCAGTGGTTCCCAAGGTTTCTGTTTGGGGATTTCTTTCCTGGAATTCTCTAATTGGGAGAAATGCTTAAGTTTGGTGGAAGGAAGGTGTGTGTTTTTTCCGGTTGAGGC
Source organism: Alviniconcha strummeri (assembly GCA_963584105.1). Taxonomy (NCBI): domain Eukaryota; kingdom Metazoa; phylum Mollusca; class Gastropoda; family Provannidae; genus Alviniconcha; species Alviniconcha strummeri. The sequence goes on along the minus strand of OY757553.1, from coordinate 8,548,541 downwards.
CAGGAGGGTTGAGACCTTGGCTGTGTTTCTGTGTTGGCTTAATTTAGCCCGCTTGACACCTGTGGATCAGTGAGTGGAGGAGTGAGTGTTACACACAGCTGTGGATCAGTGTCAGTGAGGTAGGTTGGGGTACCAGCACTGAGCAGGCTGCAGATAGATGGCACGTGTACCTTGCTTGGGTGGAGCTTTGTGATAGTCATTGTGGGATAGCTGACTTCATCTGATACACAACAGCTGGACCTACTTCTTGTAGGTATAATACAGTCGCCTTGGACTCGGAGTGAACAGGTCACCTTTTGTGTGCGTTTTTGTGATGGTTAGTGCTACAAGGAGCGAAGCCAAGAATTTTGGCCATGGAGTTTGCAACATTTAGGAGAGGCAAATTCATAGTGTGCAGTTCTGAAATTATTTCTTTGCGTAAAATTGGGCCATTTTTGTTTAGTTTTAATGTTTGCCAGTTATGTATATATATATATCAGCAAAGTTGTGTTTCCTGGACAAAAGATTCCTTTTGACTACAAGCTTTCTTTTAATTTGACACTTGGTGCTCACATTGAAAGTACAATTGTGAAAGGATTAGTGATTGGTTGTACACATGTAATTTTGTTATGCATGTGTGGCCTGTGTGGTTAACAGAAACATCTGTGATGGTTAAAACTGCAGTTCCATTACAGGTGTAAGCTCAGTTGAGTTCAAGGTGATCTAGTTGATCTAGGACAGGAGGAAAGCCCAGTCCATTGGGTCTCTCCGAAGTTGACCCACAAGTGTTGCCACTGAACTGTTGACACATTGCTGTAAGGAGAGGCAAATTCATAGTGTGCAGTTCTGAAATTATTTCTTTGCGTAAAATTGGGCCATTTTTGTTTAGTTTTAATGTTTGCCAGTTATGTATATATATATATCAGCAAAGTTGTGTTTCCTGGACAAAAGATTCCTTTTGACTACAAGCTTTCTTTTAATTTGACACTTGGTGCTCACATTGAAAGTACAATTGTGAAAGGATTAGTGATTGGTTGTACACATGTAATTTTGTTATGCATGTGTGGCCTGTGTGGTTAACAGAAACATCTGTGATGGTTAAAACTGCAGTTCCATTACAGGTGTAAGCTCAGTTGAGTTCAAGGTGATCTAGTTGATCTAGGACAGGAGGAAAGCCCAGTCCATTGGGTCTCTCCGAAGTTGACCCACAAGTGTTGCCACTGAACTGTTGACACATTGCTGTAGGGCATTTGCGTCAAAAATAACTTGTGCAATATTTCTGCATAGAGGATTCTGACACTTTTAGAATGACAGGAAGCACTCAGCAAACACTTACGCATGAGAGTAGGAAGAACTTTTGTCAGTTCAATGAATCGTGTGATTGACAAGATAAGAATGAAAGATAACATTAAGAGGGCAAAAGGTGACTTTTTTTCTTTAGAGACCTGAACAATCATGAATGTTAAATAATCATCTGTGAATCATTGAATGTGGCCAGAAGTGACACAAACTGAAGAGTGAGCAGATTTTAGCGCCATTTAAAACCTGAACGGTGCAAAAGTCAACATGTGCTCAGTGGAGCCGAAAGGGCTGTAATTGTGCGGTGGAGGTGTCTGAATGGGACAGGCGACGTCTTGGGTGCAAACATCATTCCCGCTGATGTCAAGAGGGTTGTCAAACGAAAAGATCTTTAGATAAAAAAAAACAGAACAACCTTAGACGCTAAAGAAAGAAGAGAGCGTATTGGGCGCCAAGAAAGCCAGTTTACTGTGGTGGAGCCCCGTGGTGTTGAAGGTTGATTTACACAGTGCAACAACCAGTTGCGTAGTCTTAAGCTTTTTGTCATTTTTTTTTCTTTTTCTCTCTCTCAACACAATGCAAGTGGGTCAACTTAAAAAAGAAATTATTTATATATTTTTTACTTCTTTCTTTTATTAGTGTGTAGAGCATTTCCAGTGAAAGGATCATCTTGAATGTAATATCTATTAGACAGGAAAAATTAAACTTAGGGTGAATATTGGAAACTTGCATACTGCAGGAGTTTGTGACAGATTTTAAAGAACACAGTCTGTTGCATGATGAACTTCTTTGCAACAAATAATACACAGACTGTGAAACATGATGGGGGGGGGGGGGGGGGGGAGTAGCACAGAACCATTTACAGTGTAGATACTAATGTACACAGTGGAGATATTAATATATTAATTTGCTTGTGCATTTTCGTGACAGTAGAGTGCTGCTTGTTCCTGGTTTACATAAGTGCGTCAGCTGAAGTTCTGTGACTTTCCACATTTCCTGATACAACCAAGCACTGAAGCTGAATTTCTGTGGCAGTACAGCTATATCAGTATATGTTTCCACAGTTCCTGGTATGACCAGGTACAGGAACTGAGTTCTTGTGAGTTTCCCTTGTTCCTGATGAGACCATGCAAGTACTGGAACTGAATTTATGTGAGTTTAATGCAACCAAGTGCTGGGACAGTTTCTGTGAATTTCCGTTGTTCCAGCCAAGTACTACTTGAACTGAGTTTCTGTGACTTTCATAATGTTCCTCGGTGTAAACAGACACTAAACAAACAGACTTGTATGAGTTTTCATTGTTCCTCGTGTAATCAAATACTCAGTTTCTGTGAGTGTCCAATATATTGCTCCCATTGTACTGGAGCTGAGTTCTGTTTCTGTCGTTCGTCGAGTCACCAGGCTTGGGAAATGGGTTTACTCTGTTCCTGCTGATGTAAGCAAACACTGAGTTTGTGCAAGTTTCCATTCTTTCTTTTAAGTATGAGAATGCATGCCTTCATGCGCTTCATGGACCAGTAGTGCGTCAAAGATATGCCATGCAAAGAGCAGCCCAATTTAGCACTGCCCACCCAAAGCTGGGTCTTCCACAGTGAGCAGGTGACCACCATCTGTACAGATAGCAATGGACTAGTTGGTGACGTAACAGTCAGGTATGGAATAGTCCAATGTCGGCACCGAGGGGTCATCAGCAGGACACCATGCCGGATGGAGGCCGGTTGTTGTCAAAGTGGCAAACGTTCAGCGGCCTCGATCGGTCCGATCTTGACGATGAGCATGACCTGGACGAGTTCAGCGACACTGCTCTGGGAATCTCCACTTTGGAGTGGAGCAGCAGAGATGGAGCAGCATCGGATGCCGATCGGAGTGACGATGGAGGTTTTTGTGTTGTGGTGGGCGCCCGAGTCCCACAGAGACAAATCAGTCCCAGCAGACGCCGCCGCAGTCCTGGCAGACATCTCAGCCCTGGCAGACATCTCAGCCCCGGCAGACATAAAGCCAGCCATGGCCAGAATGAGTATTCCTGTTCAGAAGTGGTGTACACAGGACCAGAGTTGGCGTTGCAGAGTGGACCCCACTTGGCTTCACTGCCCCGTGCTGGCAACCACAACACATCAATGTGCAGTTCGGACCAGGAGTGTAGCAGTGATGCCGTCAGCGGAGAAGGTGAGGGTGTTGAGAACTTGGGGTGGACACATTGTAATGGTGATCCTGAGAGAGTTAGACATGGCAATCTTGAGAGAGTTGGACATGGTCTTGAGAGAGCTGGACATGGTGATCTGGAGAGAGTTAGACATGATGATCCGGAGAGAGTTAGACACGGTAATTTTGAGAGAGTTGGACACAGTCATGAGAGAGTTGGACATGGTGATCATGAGAGAGTTAGACATGGTGATCTGGAGAAAGTTGGACACAGTGATTTTGAGAGAGTTGGACACAGTCTTGAGAGAGTTGGACATGGTGATCTTGAGAGAGTTGGACATGGTGATCTTGAGCAACTCAGACATGGACCATCAAAGGATCCTGATCAGGACCAGTGTCACAGACTCACAAACAGTCACGGATCGGATTACCAGAGCCTGGAGAAGGAGTGGAATTTGTACGCTTCACAACAAGAGTTGGATTGTGTTGGTTTACCGCCCTCCTCCGCACAGAAATCGTCTGACTTCGGACATTTACCACTGTCGGAAAAGACCACACACTGTTACTCCCTGGCTTCAAAATTGCCAGACGATTGTGGGTCTGAGGACAGCGTTGTATCTGATGTGTTTGACCATTCTGTGCCGGTGCCAAACAGTCCTGCAGCTTACTGCACAAATGATTCTGCTGACTCATCAGAAGTGAAACGAGACCGGATTCGTTCAGAAATTTATGAGGGAGGCGGTGACAGTGTGGATGACAATGTTGGACTGGTGTCCAATCTGCACATCAGGTCCAAGTCAGAGTCAGACTCCTCAGAAAGAGCACAGAAGCCCAAACCTAGCAAATCAGTCCACTTCTCCATTTTCCCATATGTCCGGGAAATTCCAGGTAGGGACATTTCCATTTACAGCTCTGCATGTACCATCTTTTTTCTCTGCCCCACCCCCACCCCCCATACACACACCTTTTTCTTTTGTTTACAAGTGTGGTTACACAGCTTGACAATTCTTTGCTTTATATGAACAGCGGAAAAAAACAGTGACCATTTTCTTCTTTGTCAAGCTTATGATCTTTTCTCCTTCTGATCAGTTTTATTTTCGTACCAGCTGTGGCCCCTGAAGCTGGCATACAGCTGCTTCTCAACGGAGGGCAGGGGAGCACTGCCTGCATGTGCAGGCAAACAGCTGCACACGCAAAGTCTCACCTGACTCTGGGTGAACGTTTGGGCATTAGGGAAGGATTGAAAATAACAAATCAACAGCTAACCAGGCCCCTGAATGTTCAACTGGGTGTAGCAGCGCCAACGTTCCGCCCCATTTGGCCTACATCCGCCCTGTTGTTCCATTGTCCTGCAAGCCAGGCCCTGCTTGATGTTTAATGTGATTATTCCACGGCTCAGTGCCAGTGGTGGAAAACTTTAAGCCACTCGCCTTTCATGTTTGGGTCGCTTGATTACGCCATTGGGGTGTAGCTGATTAGACAGAGCCCAGAAGCTGGAGGGACCTTTCAAAGGCACAGAATGTTAAGCAGTGTAAACACTTGTCGGTTCCAGTCTTGTGATTTAGAGCAGTGGTGCAAGAGGGGGAGAGAGAGAGAGAGAGAGAGAGAGAGAGAGAGAGAGCACGCTGGTTTTTTGTTTAAACTCTGTTTGTGTGTGTGTGTGTGTCTCTGTTTGTGTGTGTTGTGTGTGTGTGTGTGTGTGTGTGTGTGTGTGTGTGTGTGTGTGTGTGTGTGTGTGTGTGTGTGTGTGTGTGTGTGTGAATATTCATTTGTTAAAGAACATGCTGCTGACAATCTGGCCATCTGTTTATCAGACAGGCTTTGCATGGTCACTCTGAATATGTATGATTTTTGTCAGATTGACTTCTACCTCTTGAAGCTCCCCTTTAAAGCTGAAGAAATAAGTAATAAATGTGTTTTTTCCCCCACACACGAAGAAGGCCCTGCTGGTGAAGCCACAGTTTCTCATGGCAAACGCTGTTGCATTTCTGGCAAGGGACAACTTCATGCTTAGCTGGGCACGTCGACCGGTTTGGTGTGCCTTTAGCTAAAATTAAAATGTAGGCACTAAAGATAGAATTATCAGCCATGGCTCACAGCCGGTGTTAGGCCCAAGTTGGATCAGATAAGGAATTAAGGTTACTATAAAACTGATCACTCCCTGTCCCACTGGCCCTAACCCATAGGCCCAGACACTGGGTCAGGCCAGTTGCTGATGCTGTAATAACACTGCAAGTGTTAAGCAGGTCATTGTCAAGGCTCTTGATTTCTGGTTGGTGGCATCAGTGTTTTAGGTATTATACAGTGTTGTCTTAGGTGTGTGTGTGTTTTTCTTTGGGGGGTGGGGGGGGGGGGGATAAATTTGTTGGATTAGGTCAGGATCGTTTAGTTTTTTTTCATGGTTTTTTCTTCTTCTTTTCATGTACACACAGCCAGACATTATGGGGGAACTAACTTCAGCTGTTGACTCTGATTTAGATTATCTTACCTTGCTTTCATGATTTGTCTCCCTTTGCTATTTGCTTTCCTCCCTTTGCAGTGGCACTGCGTGACCTTGGTTTTCCTCGCTTTTGACGCTGACTTTTCCAGTTTTGTTTGCAGCTCGGCAGAAAACTAGCAGTTTGGGGGCTAGTAGGGCTGTTTCTAGTCTTGTAACTCCGGAACGAAGCGGGCGCACACGTTCCAGGATAGGCGTTTCCCAGTCCCAGCGTGAGTACAGGGCCCTGCGCTCTCCCCTGCACATTGTGTTTAATCACCCCCAGTAATCTCCCTTAGGAAGCTGAGAATGTTTCGCATCTGCCTGTTTGAAGAATTCTTTTGTGTTTCTTTGCTGGTTTGGGATATTTGGTTCAAACCTTATGTAGACGAGTGGTGGCAGGGTTACCATTGGGTGAGTTGGGTGTTAAGTGAGTTGAACTTGAAGACTAATTTTCACCAGGTAATGGCCTGGTGATTAAAAAATAAATAAATCTTTTCTGATGTATAGTTATTAATTTTGTTATTTATGTGATTGCTGATTTTTTGACTCATATATATATACTCATTTACCTATGAAAATATACAATGTATCATTACTTAATTTTAAAGATTTTTTTTATTCACCATGACCACCCAGTGGTAGCTTTTGTGCATGGTATAAATATAACCAGTCTTGGAAAACATTTTGCATGAAATTTGAAATCAAGTTAATCCCAGATGGCACGAATGGCACAGTAAAATGAATAGTTATAGCTGAGTTAGAGAGTGATACCTTGTGTGTCGGAGATCAGGGTAAATATTACCCGCATCCTTTCACAGCAAGTGTGTATACATCAGTTATGTTTACCCCTGTCACTGGTGCCATATCACACACACAGTCACAATTGTAATCACTCGTCGAACATTACGCATATATATATATATAAAACTTCCTCTTTATTTCTTCTTCCTCTTCTTTCTTTCTTTTTTAAAAATATATTTTTTATTCATCAGTGCACATGTAAAGTTGTATATTATTCTGGGGATAGGGTTATGGCCAACAGCATTGTAGAGAGGGTAGCAGTGTATTTCTAACCAGTTGACACGCTTAAATGGGAGCTGCCTTGTTGAAAGGGAGGCAGGGGGTGGGGTGGGGTGGGGGGCAGCACTTGTATGTCTATACACAAGCGAAAATGGTTGCATTTCTGGACACACACAGTCACAGTTGTCGCACAGTTGTATCAACAGTCCCAACTCAAAAGTAAAACAAGCGGGAAAAATTAACATGATAATAAGAAAAAAATATTAATAAGAAAGAAAGAATCTTGGGAGGCAAATTGATATTTGTTCTAAGGAATATGGAAGTTAACTGAGTGACTCTTGCTGTTCCATGAATTGCCACTGTAGCGATCACTTTCAAGCAGACAAAGGTATACATTGTCAGGAAAGGTCTTTGGTGGAACCAGCTCCTACATACAGGAAGAGGAACTGACTGTGAACAACAGTCAGAATAATCTGCTTTTCTTTCAAGAGACACGGGCAAACACATGCACGGGAACGTGAACAGACTGCTAATAATAATATAGTAATGTACTTTTCTTTCAAGAGGGGGTGGTTCTTCATGGACATACACATGGGAACATGAATAATAAATAATATAAATATCATTATAGAAAAGAATTAAAAAAAATTGGGGGGGGGGGGGTGTTGAAGAGGGTGTTTTTTTTTCATGGGGATGGCGTGACACAACCAGGGTTCCTTTGTGCAAAACATCTTTTCCTACTGTTAGTTAGAACAGCCAGTTGGTTGATTTGTGTTGTGGTCTTCGTTTACATGTGAGTCTGCCCATTTTGGAAGATCTGTCAAAGTTGGCCTAGTGCATCGTGTACAGTTTGGTGTGTCATTGTTAAACTCCACATCTGCAGGATGAAGAATCCAAGAAAATAACCTGCTGTTCTCTTGTTTCCCTACCCATGTATTCTCACAACACAGGCCCCGGGAAGTGGCAGTGGACTTCAGGTGTCAAGTCTAACTCTGCATGCTTCTCACACATTATTTTGACACTTTTCCCCTCCCTGATACATACAATGTTTATGTGCCTGTGTTGTGGAAATGAATGCTTGCCAAAGATAACTTCCTGTTCTCAAGATTTCTCAAAACACAGTCAACTCATTTGATATTGCATGCAGTGTATCTGTGCTGTGCCAGTTCCACACAAACAGTGTGGGCATTTCTGCGCCCCCCCCCCCCCCCCCCGCCACACACACACACACACACACACACACACACACACACACACACTTATTTTTGGCCCCATCCAGCTTAAACTGTGTCACTGTTCAGGATGGAGTTTAATTTAAGCTACATTTGAGGAGAGTATCAATGATAATTTTGCTTTCAGATTGAGAAGCAAAAGTCTTGGGGTAATTGTGTTGTTTAGCTGTGAATGAGTTAACGAGGGTGAGGATGAAACACTTTAAGGCACAGTACCATGGAACCTCCCTTTTGAGACAATAGTAAAAGCCAGGGAAGCACTGTCTTAAGAGGGTGGGTGGCTGTTCAGTGATGGAAATGCTGACTTGGAATTTAAATACTGGAAATGTTAAAAACAAATGTCTGGTCTTTGGAGCTGCGGTGGTCTCTCATTACCAGTTCATTGATAGGACTGAGATTGTGAAAACACTGACATAGGAAAGTCTGGTCTTTGGAGCTGTGATGGTCTCTCATTACCAATCCATTGATAGGACTGAAATTGTGAAAACACTGACATAGGAAAGTCTGGTCTTTGGAGCTGCGATGGTCTCTCATTACCAGTTCATTGATAGGACTGAAATTGTGAAAACACTGACATAGGAAAGTCTGGTCTTTGGAGCTGGGCATGGCCTTTGATCATTACAATCTTTCAGTTTAAGTGAGGGTTCCTATTCATCCTGCTGCCCTCAGTCCAACCCACCCCCCATTCTTGGATTAACTTTCAACATATTTTGTCATTTTGTGTGCGAATGTGAGCACATTTCCACTACAATCAACATTTTCAAGACCTGATCACAGATCAGAGAAATACGCTCCAGTCTGACTAAATTTGAAACGAACAAACATTTTAAGCAGGTGCAGTTGTCAGTGTTGGTGCTATATTTTCTTTCAAAATACGCAGAAACCTTTGCTTTTGCTGTTGTTCGTGTTGTGGTGCAAGCATTATGAAAGGACTATTGTTAAGCATGTTTTAAAGGACTGTATTGTTTAGCATGTTTTAAAGGACTGTATTGTTAAGCATGTTTTTGGCTGTTGATGTGAAGTGTGCATCCCCTCTCTTCCCACTCCTACCATCCATCTGTACTAATATTATGCAGACTGATGCGCAACAGTGATGTATCTTTGATGATTGTTTGACATAGTTTAAGACTTAATTTTTATATTTATATTTTATTTTTATAAATGTTAAGTGAGTAACATGATCATGTGTGGCAGTTATTTTGAAATCATGAAAATGATGTTCAAAATTAATTTTGCTTCCTTTTTTGTTTTGTTTTGTTGCCTGTGTTTTGTTTGTGGTCTTAGAACCCGCCAGTAAGTACAAATATTGTTGCAAATTTTTCACACAAGTGATTGTAAATTTATGTTTTATCATTTGATGATTTGCTTTCTAATATTTGCGTTTGAACATTTGTTTTGAGTTTCAAATTACTGAGCAAACTGCAATCATTTGTCTTGGACTAATATAGTAGTAAATCAGTAACTTCTGACCAAATCTAATCAGCCATCCTTTGCACGTATTATGTAAACCAATTTACAAATACATTGTGCAGCTAGTACTCGCTGTTCATCAACCATTCTTGTGTATTGCAAAAACAGTTGCATTTATTGCTTAGCCTGACTTTGCTCCTGCAAATAATTGACTGGTGTTGCATTGCTCTAAACTTGTTCATTTGCCTTGTGTTTGCTGTTCAAATGGTGCTGCTAGTATGTATTGTAGTGGTCACTGTTTAATAAATGGTCAGTGTAATCTGACCCCCCCCCACCTCTCTCTCTCTCTCTCTCTCTCTCTCTCTCTCTCTCTCTCTCTCTCTCTCTCTCTCTCTCTCTCTCTCTCTCTCTCTGTGTCTCTGTTTCTTTCTCTCAATCACTCACATAAGTATAAGCCACATGCTACTTTTTGCTGATGTGATTTTGTCATGCAGTTGAAATCACAGCATGTGGCATGTCCTCTTATTTTTCATCCATGGACCGAAAGCACATCAGAAGCACACTGCATAATTTTACAGCATATTCTGTTTTGGCAAGGAAATAGCAAGTGAAAGTCACACAGCACAGACTGCAGACCAGTCACTACTGACTGGCAAAAAGGTTGACTGATGTGAATCGTGAATCTGTCACCATGCAGGATGCCATTTTACCTGTCCAGGATGAAGTAAGATCGAAGCGATGGGTTTGTGAATTGACCTGGTGTAAACATCCAGTTAGTTAAGCGCCAAGCAGCTGGCAAGCACCGTGTGGCTTCATCGTGCAATGTGCAAGCCACTGATTCAACACATGACTGACCGCAGGTTGTCACAGCCAGCGTTTGCAATGTGGCTTACACTTAAGATCTGATTCCTTTCCACAAACAAGTTCTGAACCCTTCATAATTATAACATCTGAGGCTCTTACTTTCATGGTTTAACTTCTTAGGTCACTTACCATGATTTGTGATGGTAAGGAAATAGTCAACTAAGTACAGTTAAGACTTCTTTTGTGGTATTTAGATGTTAATTAATTGGAACCAGAAAGAGGCTGTTGTACTGAAGTATTTTAGTACAGTATTTGGAAAGAACAAGTAAAAAAAAATCTTGGTGACCCAAAATAAAAAGTTTTTTTAATCAAAGTTATTTCCATGTGGATGAAATGATTTTTGTTAAAAAAAATTTAAGGTGATAGGTATAATTGAATTCCTTTGATTTTGATGTTGTCTCTTTTGAGTTTCTTCCCTTGAAAGTTTGCAATTTCCAGCTGTACTCAATACCTTTCCTTCTTGGGGGTCGGTGTTTTCACTATCGAAAACTGTTGAGTATTATTAACTGATACAGCAAACCTTTTAACTCCGAAAACAGCCGAAGAGCAAGTTTGTAGACTTGTTTGATGTTTCTTGTCACAAGCTTAACAGTGACAACACCAGCAGCGTGCTGAGAGTGTTCACCTATTCTTTACTGCAATATGCCCGTCAACCTTAACCCTTTCTTGCCTTGCAGCGGGTAGTCGGTCAACGTCCCCATCCTCCAGAGGGAGCTACCTCACCCACACACAATCAGCAACAGGGCGCGACCCCATCACACCCAAGGGCAAACGGAAGTCGGGTATCCCACGCAGCCAGGGAGCCAGCCGGGAAGGAAGTCCTAACAGACATACATACGGTAGGGCCAAGTTTTGCGTTTGTTTTGGTGATAGTCCAAACAGACATACATACGGTAGTTCTGTGTTTTTTGTTTGTTTTGGTGATTGTCCAAACAGACATACATATGGTAGGGCTGTGTTTTGTGTTTGTTTTGGTGATTGTCCAAACAGACATACATATGGTAGGGCTGTGTTTTGTGTTTGTTTTGGTGATTGTCCAAACAGACATACATATGGTAGGGCTGTGTTTTGTGTTTGTTTTGGTGATTGTCCAAACAGACATACATATGGTAGGGCTGTGTTTTGTGTTTGTTTTGGTGATAGTCCAAACAGACACATATGGTAGGGCTGTGTTTTGTTTTTGTTTTGGTGATAGTTCAAAGAGATATACATAGATAGGATTATGTTTTGTGTTTGTTTTGATGATAGTCCAAACAGACATACATATAGTAGGGTGCAGGGTTGTGTTTTGTGTTTGTTTTGGTGATAGTTCAAAGAGATATACATAGATAGGATTATGTTTTGTGTTTGTTTTGGTGATAGTGCCCAACAGACATACATGCAGTAGGGCAACGTTTTATGTTTGTTTTAATGATAGTCAAAACAGACAGATGTAGGTTGGGTCATGTGTGGGCGTGTTTTAAGGTGACTTGGTGTGTGTCAAGATGATGTGTGCGTGTGTTTCAAGGTGACGTGCGTGCGTGTGTTTCAAGGTGACTTGTGTTGGGTGTGCAGGTCGGGAGCGGCGGCTGAGTGGTAGCAAACTCCCACACCCAGGGTCGGGTCTGATGTCCCAGCGGGTGTTGCGCCCTGGCTCTGACGTGGAGGACGCCCTGCACGACGCCCTGGTCAGTGGACCCACGGCTTTGTGTTGTCCTGACCGACACAGCGCTTGCCTCTACTCCAGCATGGCCAGCCATGTGTAGAGGAGGAGAGTAGAATTGTTCTTGCTGTGTCAGTTGCCCCCAAAATTGAATTTCTGACATGCAATAATGCCACAGGACCCCTGAACATAGACCCACTGTTTAGGGTCAGTGTTTCAGAAGTGAGCACTGCTTTGTCATGCTGGTGCAGTTGCTGGTCAAGTCATTCAAACTTACGAAAATGTTCTTTTGCAGTTATCAACTTCTTGTCCCTGAAATTGTCATGCTGGGTTGTGTGTGACTTGAACTCTTTGTGAACATGAGTATACTGCACTGCTGTGGTGTACATATAAGTGGCCAGTGAGTTTTGGTGTTAAAGTGAGCATCGGTCAGTGAGCTCCAGTCAGTGAGCTCCAGTCAGTGAGCTCGAGTGAGTGAGCTCCAGTCAGTGAGCTCCAGTCAGTGAGCTCGAGTGAGTGAGCTCCAGTCAGTGAGCTTCAGTCAGTGAGCTTCAGTCAGTGAGCTCCATTTGATGAGCTCTAGTCAGTGAGCTCCAGTCAGTGAGCTCTAGGTGGTGAGCTCCAGTCAGTGAGCTCCAGTCAATGAGCTCCAGTCGGTGAGCTCCAGTCGGTGAGCTCCAGTCAGTGAGCTCCAGTCAATGAGCTCCAGTCGGTGAGCTCCAGTCAGTGAGCTCCAGTCAGTGAGCTCCAGTCAGTGAGCTCTAGGTGGTGAGCTCCAGTCAGTGAGCTCCAGTCAATGAGCTCCAGTCGGTGAGCTCCAGTCGGTGAGCTCCAGTCAGTGAGCTCCAGTCAATGAGCTCCAGTCGGTGAGCTCCAGTCGGTGAGCTCCAGTCAGTGAGCTCCAGTCGGTGAGCTCCAGTCAGCATGGTGGCAAGCCACTTCTTTTTTTGCATGCAGCGCCAAAATCTGCTTCCAAGTATTTTGAATGTTTCTTTCGAAATGCAAGTGATTTTGCAGAAAAACAAACCAAATGACAACAGCCATGAAAAACAGAGAAGTAGAGAACTTCATGAAATTGTTTGATATGCTTGCTTTTTGGAGTTAAGCAATATTTTATTTATTTATTTAGACTGTACTGACTTGATGATCATGCTGTAAGTTAGCAGATTATTAATGTGACATTCATTAGCACAGACAGAGAATGCCAAACATTGTCCGTACATTTTTTTTTTTTTTTAAGGTAAGAAGGTTGGACTGTAAATGCATCCCAAATTTCCCACAAGGAAGTCACAGTGCTATTGATCAGTTAAGTCTTAAAACAAATTAAAGTTCACTGTAAGCGTAACGGACTGGTGTCATCTGTCTATATGCACAGTCCCGACCGAGGAAACGCTTTGAACTGTACGACTCGGACGATGCAGCCAGCGAGACATCCAGCGTGTGTTCAGAACGGTCCTACAGCTCGTACAGTGGACGGACATCGGAGGTGAGTCGTGTGTGTGCAGCTGCTGTCTGTGTAGCATGATTGTAATCTGTGTGCAGCAGCGTTGTCCTCTCTTACTGCCATTCTGGTCCTGACTCCGGTCCCAACCCCCCTCATTCCATTTCAGTAAATCACATCCTCTCTTACTGCCATTCTGGTCCTGACTCCGGTCCCAACCCCCCTCATTCCATTTCAGTAAATCACATCCTCTCTTACTGCCATTCTGGTCCTGACTCCGGTCCCAACCCCCCTCATTCCATTTCAGTAAATCACATCCTCTCTTACTGCCATTCTGGTCCTGACTCCGGTCCCAACCCCCCTCATTCCATTTCAGTAAATCACATCCTCTCTTACTTGCCATTCTGGTCCTGACTCCGGTCCCAACCCCCCTCATTCCATTTCAGTAAATCACATCCTCTCTTACTGCCATTCTGGTCCTGACTCCTGGTCCCAACCCCCCCTCATTCCATTTCAGTAAATCACATCCTCTCTTACTGCCATTCTGGTCCTGACTCCGGTCCCAACCCCCCTCATTCCATTTCAGTAAATCACATCCTCTCTTACTGCCATTCTGGTCCCCACCACCCTCATCCCCATTTCCAGTAAAACATGTCCTCTCTTACTGCCATTCTGGTCCCCACTCCCCGTATCCCCATTTCCAGTAAAACGTGTCCTCTCTTACTGTCATTCTGTGCTGATTGAATATTGCCCCCCCCCCCCCCCCCCCCCACCCACCACCACCACAAAAAAAAAAAACCAAAAAAAACCCCACCCCAAACAAAACATATTAAAGATGACAACCTCCCCCCACTTTGCGCACATCTTTTTTCTTTTCTTTTTCTTTGCCATTCTGCTGTAGACTGTGATGCCCCCTCCCCCTTCCCAACTACCTCCCATCTCTTGTTACCACTCTCAGTGGCCCCACCTCACCCACCCCACCCCTCTTCCCAGTACAATGCGTCATCTGTTTGACGGAACCTGACCCCACTCCCACCCGGAAGGTAAAACTTCGTCATCTGTTACTGCCATTTTCCTGTTGATGAAACCCTGACCCCCACTCCTACCTGGAAGGTAAAACCTCATCATCTCTTTCTGCCATTTGGTCGGACCACCTGGAAGGTAAAACCTCATCATCTCTTACTGCCATTTGGTTGTTGTCGGACCACCTGGAAGGTAAAACCTCATCATCTCTTACTGCCATTTGGTTGTTATCAGACCACCTGGAAGGTAAAACCTCATCATCTCTTACTGCCATTTGGTTGTTATCAGACCACCTGGAAGGTAAAACCTCATCATCTCTTACTGCCATTTGGTTGTTGTCAGACCACCCGGAAGGTAAAACCTCATCATCTCTTACTGCCATTTGGTTGTTGTCGGACCACCTGGAAGGTAAAACCTCATCATCTCTTACTGCCATTTGGTTGTTGTCGGACCACCCGGAAGGTAAAACCTCATCATCTCTTACTGCCATTTGGTTGTTGTCAGACCACCTGGAAGGTAAAACCTCATCATCTCTTTCTGCCATTTGAAGGGGAACCAGAGTGAAGGTGCCAGTTGGCCTGGAAATGGAGGAGAAAATGTGCAGACATTTCCATTTTTGGGCTTCCCCCCTTCCCCCCCACCACTCCACCACCCTCCCACTCATCCCACCTCCTGGAATCTCCGGAATCCCTGTAAACTAAAGTTTTCGAGTTTTGAGTGCAGTCCCTGCCAGGTAGCTGTCCAGAGGCAGCTTGGGGTTAAGTCAGTCTGATGAACAGAGAGAACAAGCCCTGCTTTTGCTTCCCTTATGCAGAGCCCACTGTACCTACATGTGTGGGTGAGTGCCACAGGCAACACCTGGGTATTGGGGGGGACTGATTAACGGGCACATCGTTTGTTTGCATTACAGCCACACCACTTTCCAGTACCGGCATCAGCGAGCAGTTGCAGAGTAATATGGCTGAAGTTAGTGAGAAAGCACTGGCTAATGACGTAATACCCAAAACAGAAAGAGGAAGGGGTGATTGGGAGGAGGGGGGCGGGGGGGGGGATGATGGGGGCCAGTGCGACTATGTCCATGAAGACTTAGTCTCCATGCCATACAGCCGAGCTCACAGTAGGTGACCAGAGACCTGTGTTTTTTTGTTTTTTGTTTTTGTGTGTGTATATTCTGCTTAGCACTGGTGCACTGATGCTTGCAAAAGATGAGGGGGGGAGGGGGGGTATGCAAAAAATGTAAGATGTGCATAAAAAGCCAATTTTTCTGTTTTGGTTTGGTTTGTTTGTTTGCTGCTTTTGGTGGGGGGGGAGGGGGGGGGGGGGGGGCAGCAACAGGATAACCCTACAAGATTGTAAAATGTCTCATTATCTTTCTTGTTTGTTTGAAGGGTGTTACAAGTCAGCCCTAAAGGATTACTGCATAAAGTGTGCATATCTTTTCTTCTTCTTTTTTGGGGGGTGGGGGAGGGTGGGTACAAGTTGACCATATAAAATCACTGAAGAGTCTGCCTATTTTTCTGCTTGTTTGGCTGACTGTAAAATCTACCTTGCCTTCTGCCTGTAGGGTGGGAGGGTGTGTGGGAGGGCAGATTAGCCGATGGCCCTAAAAGATGACCGTGACGAGTCTGCCTTTTGTCTTTCTCTTTGTTTGGGAGATGCACATATAAAGCCTGTCTGTCTTTCTGTTTGCCAACCCATCAGACATCTTCGGATGTTGCTGAAGGCCGTTACATCAAGGTACTGTTGCGCTGTGAGCTAGCTGACCATGTTTGCCTCCCACCCCACCTTGTGTTCCTGATAATTTCATCCCCACTGGTGTCAAAACTACGTGTCTCCTTGTTGTCAGGTTCAGTTGCAGAGGTACTGTCAGCGTCTTTTGTGTTTGGCTGTTTTTTTTTTTTTACTGTGACGATGGGAGCACATTGGATTGCCCGAAGTGTACTTTTATGTTTTTACGTCTGTGCTTACTTATTTTCAGTGAAGCAGCTTGTCCCATTTGTTGCAGTAACGTGTTCATTGTTGTTGTTTTTTTAACAACTTATTTACAAGTATGCTGCTCTTAAGTGTCAAATGTGTGCTGATTTTGACCACTAATAGTTGATGATTTTTTCCCCCCTTCAGTTTCAGAATTGCGTGCATAATTCTTGTTTTCTGTTTATTTTGCTTATGTGATTATGATTTTTGATTATTGTTGTATGCATGTGTGTAATAGTAATACTGTACATTAAGAAAGTGCAGCTTAAAAAAAAAAAAGTAAAAAAATGCAGTTTTTAATTCTGGAATGGAAAAAGAAACATATTCTCTCTCATTTCCTCTCTCCGTCTCTCTGACTTTCTCTGTCTGTCTCTCTCTCTCTCTCTCTCTCTCTCTCTCTCTCTCTCTCTCTCTCTCTCTCTCTCTCTCTCTCTCTCTCTCTCTCTCTCTCTCTCTCTCTGTATAGATTAGATTTTGAGATTCTTGTGTTCTTGTTCAATCATTAAAAACAATATTCCACCAAAAAAGTATGGTACATTATTCTGAAACAGAAGAGAACATCTGCAGTGTGCCAGAATTTGCAGTGTTCCATGAGGGAAGAGGGAAGTTGATTTCTTTTGCCTGTATGAGTTTTTGATCCGTCCTATCTAACTACTTAGGGTACCTTACCGCTGTGGTTTCACTTGTGCCCATGCTTAAGGATGATGTCCTTTTGTGTTTTCAGGACATGCAGGAGATCATCGCGCTGTTGGGGAGTGGTTCGTACACTGAGCGAAAGGATGGACTCATCTCCCTCCAGCACCTTCTACGTTCCAGTAGATATCTTAGGTGGGTTGCCACAGCTGAACTGTACCTCCTGAAGCTAGGTTACTCATAAGTCCACCCCACTCCTTCAAGTCAGAGGGGGGGCAGTGGAAGCGGGGTATACTGGAACCATCTAGGCTGTTTTTAATGCGACATTTTGCTGTCCCACATGGTTGAGTCATTCCTACCAGGTACTAGGTGGCAGTTGCTTGATTTGGTTTTACACTGTGGTTCACTTGCATGGTACAGGCATACCAGGTGGCCCTTGCTTGATCTGGTTTTACACTGGTTGAAGTGCCTGGTGGCCCACATACAGGTGGCAGTTCTAGATCTGGTTTTACACCAGGGTTCACTTTTGCAGTACTGGCACACCAGGTGGCACTATTCTAAGCTGGATTTAGGGCTTGTCCAGGCTACCTGTCTTAGATGAGGTGCTTCAAGCAAGTCCTATGCCAAAGCCTGTTTTAGTACACAGCCTCCTTGCCCATCATAATATAGACAGATGCTTTGACCATGAACTTAGCGAGATCTACATTGGAGTACACAGCCTTTCTGCCTGCCTTAGGTTACTTCCCAAAGCAGGAGTTGTTTGCAATGTACTCACTTTGTTACCCCCTGCGTGGGTACAGTGGGTTCTCAAACGTCCATCTTTAGCCTTGGTATTGGTTCCATCAAAACTGAGTTTCGCAATGGACTGACATTAAACCTCTCCAGCGGCACACCTGCTCCGGCTTTCGCCCTGGGGGGATGCATCTGCTGCTGGAGTAACACCCCTGTTGTAACTACTCGGTAACACCCCTGCTGTAACTACTCAGTAACACCCCTGCTGTAACACGTCAGTAACACCCCTGCTGTAACTACTCAGTAACACCCCTGCTGTAACTACTCAGCTACACCCCTGCTGTGACTAATAACAATAATTTGTAAGCACAAGTTCTTAAAAATCTTGAGTGCTTTACAAAGAACATGATGGGAGGTGGAGGAGTGGGTTGATGTTCAGGTACAGAAATCAAACACGTACGCTGAGTTGCACACGCATGCATGCATATGCAAACTGCTAATGACTCATTAATTAAAATGGAACAAAACATGTCAAGAGAATGCCAGAAGCATTATGATTTATAATAATTTAATAAAGAGACATACTGGATAAAATTCCATACTACAAATGATTCACTGTTTGATAGTCACTGTTCTGTTGCGACACACGTCACTTTGCATGGGAAGAGGGTTGGTGGAAGGTGAAGCAGAATGAGCAGGGGAGGCCATTGTTAGCAGGGCAGGATTCCCCTCACTTGGCAAAGCATAGAGACGTCAGAAAGGCATAGTTTGACAGGTGCCAGACTGGCAGGAGGGAACCTTTGATAGTTCTGGACCTTCAGCAGAGGGGACCTAATTTTTCTGCATCCCTGGTACATTCCACCTCAGGCACGAGGGATTGCAGCTGATGTAATGGGTACGGTGGGTTCTCAAACGTCCATCTTTAGACTTGGTATTGGTTCCATCAAAACTGAGTTTCGCAATGGACTGACAGTAAACCTCTCCAGCGGCACACCTGCTCTGGCTTTCACTCCAGGTGGATGCATCTGCTGCTGGAGTAACACCCCTGCTGTAACTCAGCAGTAACACCCCAGCTGTAACTCAGCTGTAACACCCCTGCTGTAACTACTCAGTAACACCCCTGCTGTAACTAATAATAATAAAACTACATTTGTTTTAATTCTTAAAAGCCTTGAGTGCTTTACAAAGAACATGATGGGAGGTGGAGGAGTGGGTTGATGTGCCTGTATACAAATCAAACGTACACTGAGTTGCACACACACGCATGCATGCATATATATATGCAAACTACTAATGGATCATTAATTAAAACAAAACATGTTAAGAGGATGCCAGAAGCATTATGATTTATAATAATTTAATAAAGAGACATACTGGATAAAATTCCATACTACAAATGATTCACTGTTCGCTAGTCACTGTTCTGTTGCGACACACATCACTTTGCGTGGGAAGAGGGTTGGTGGAAGGTGAAGCAGAATGAGATGGGGAGGCCTTTGTTAGCACGGCAGGACTCCCCTCACTTCACAAAGCATAGAAATGTCAGAAAGGCGTAGTTTGACAGGTGCCAGACTGGCAGGAGGGAACCTTTGATAGTTCTGGACCTTCAGCAGAGGGGACCTAATTTTTCTGCATCCCTGGTACGTCCCACCACAGAGAGGAGGGACTGCAGCTGGCGTTGACCTTAAATCTCAGGCAGCCTACTTGTGATGCAGCTGTGTTCAGTCAGCACTTCCAACTGTGTCGTGTAATGTGCCGCAAGAAAACCTTAATGCTGGCTTTTGTACTCATACTGTACAATGGAACCCCAGATTAAAGAGGAGCCTGATGAGGGGACACCGCCCACTCCCACATTCCCCTCTCAAACCTTTGCTTTCATATATCCTTGTAAATAAACCCTAGACCAAGGAGAACCCTTCTTTTAAGATCACTTTTGGTGGATTTTTAGGATGGTCTGTAAAGAGGGGTGCCACTGTTTAAGCAATAGCTTTCGAACTAGCATGGCATCCTTGGCTGAGCTGTATTATTTGGCGGTAGTTTGGTGACTTCAGTTTATTTTGTAGATTACATGAAATTCTGAAGATCAGCCTGCTGAGCTTGATCATTTGAGTAGTTTTGATGGCTGACTCATTTTGTAGATTACACAAAAGACTGAAGATGAAAAGTTGTACTGTCATTGTTTTCAGTATGAGTCAGCTAGGCGTGTACTCACCTTAGTTGCATGTTACCGGGCATGCTACTTTGTTTTCATGATTAATGAACCAAGTTTATTGGTGCGTGTGTTTTTGTGTTGCAGTCGGGTAGAACTGAAGAAAGTCACCGAAGTTTTTACACGCATGTTTCACGATCCCCACAGTAAAGTAAGTTTACTGTTTGCACTCGTGGTTTCTGTTCTTGTGTGTGTTTGTTGTGGGGTACACTGATTTGAAGCGCACGCGCGCGTGCGTGTATGTGTGTGTGTGTGTGTGTGTGTGTGTGTGTGTGTGTGTGTGTGTGTGTGTGTGTGTGTGTTGTCTTCAGGCTTTCACAACCAGTTCTCTGAGGAAGTGAACCAATAGTTGTGTGAAGAATTCAGTGTTCTTATAGTAGTTGTTTCCCTTAGATTGCAAAATGAATGGTTGGCTATTTTGGGAAAACTGTGACACTCTGTGTACCTAGGTCGATTCATTATGTACTGTGTTTAGAGCTGGATGTCTGTACACGTTTTGTGAGATGTACTGTGTTTAGAGCTGGGTGTCTGTTCCTGTTTCCTGAGCTGTATTGTGTGTAGAAGATGTCTGTACTTGTTTTATGACATGTGCTATGTGTAGAAGATGTTTATGGCCGTTTCATGACACATACCCTTGCCTTTCTAGAGGATGTTTGTACATGTTTCATGACATGTACTATGTCTAGAGGATGTTTGTACCCGTTTCATGACATGTACTATGTCTAGAGGATGTCTGCTTGGCAGGTGTTCAGCATTTTCCTCGACACCCTGGCGGAGCTGTGCATGGTCCATGCACGTGACCTCACGGACTGGCTGTACGTCTTGCTGACGCGGCTCCTCAACAAGACCGGCACCGACATGCTGGGGTCTGTCAACGCCAAGCTCTTGCGCACCCTGGACACTGTTAGGTCTGTTGGGGAAGCTTTTTAGTTTGTTTGGGGATTTGGGGGACCTGCCAACCACATAGAGGGGGCATGGAGGGGGAAAGGGAGAGAGAGAGAGTCGGCCATGAATGCACTTATTTGACAGAGTGTGAGAGGTAGAGCTGATTTGTTTTTAATGTTGTCAGCCATAGAGAGAGAGAGAGTGTGAGAGCGCATAATATTTGTTGTTTTGGGCGGGGGGTGGAGAGAGAGAGAAGCTGCATTTGGTGTATGTGTCAATACCAAACTCCTGTGCACCTTTCAGACTGATAGATCTGTTGGCTTCTTTCAATACAAGCAATATGTGCATCAAGAAAATAGTGTTTTTCTTTCTTGCTGACATCAGCTGATGGTGAGCCTGGGTCTTGTTTTTGCAGGGACACATTTCCGTGTGATAGCCAGTTCAACACAATAACCAAGTTCATCATCGACCAGACACAAACTCCCAATCTGAAGGTCAGTCTCCCCAGCCTCGCCCTTCTCATCCCATGTTTCATCAGTCATTGTCACCTAATGTTTGAGCGTACTTGTACTTTCATCTGATGCTGATATTGTCATTCTTCAACTTTCCATGACCAAGAGTGAAGTGTACTGCAGCTGTAATGAAGTGAGGAGCACTGAATCTTACCTGATTTTTTATATATATATTTTTTATAGTTGTTTGAAGGAAACTTGAACATTGTGTGTGTAGTGCTGTGTGTGTGTGTGTATACAGTGAAGTGGAATCCTTCTAAACTGTGAATCTACCTGACGACAGACTTCCTTGCTTTTTTTTTGCTTTTTTTTTGGATTGTGAAAAAGTGGTTCCAGATTCCATACTTTCCTTGTATTGCTGGTTGACTTTAAAGGAGATCCAAAATGAAGAAGCGTTATGGGTCCCATTGATAGAAGTGGAATAAAAATTATGCTCACAGCTGTTTTTCAGTTGGTTTATGATCTGGTTTGTTAAGAAAGTTGCAAAAGATGCAACCATGACACTGCCATATTGTGCTTGGCAGCCTGTGTCTGTGACATTGTAGCAAGATTTATGCATGCAGCAGAAGTGTCAGCTACGTCACCAGCCAGCCTTTTTCTGCTCTTCATTGGCAGAGAGTGAACCAGTATGGTGGCACCACGAGGAGCTCAGATTGAAGAAAAAAAAAATGAAAAAAAGAAGAAGAAAAAAAGATCTGTTGCATAAATGTTGATAGAACAATCATACATGGACTGCAGCTAGAAATATTTGAATATTTTCTACATGTTCATGCTATCTTGCATCTTTACTTGGTGTCCCCTTTAATAACTTTGATGGGAAGAAGTGAATCTGATAGTTCTGGCCACTTTATAATTAAAAGGGGATTCCACTGCAGTATGCAAGGTGTATGCATTAGAGAGTATACAAGGTGTATGTATTAGACAGTATACAAGGTGTATGCATTAGAGAGGGGTGAAGTAACGGCTGAAGTAACGGTATGGCTACACCCTTTCAGTTCCATGACTTACCCCACCACATTTCATCTGCATAGAAAGTATCCACCGGTTTTGCATTAATGCTTTTTGCACTTAACCCTTGAAAGGTTTGAGCTTTGTGCTTCTTGGGAAGAAAAAAAAAATGTTTAACAAAAATTCAGCTGCTTGTTTCAGGTTTTGATTTTTGAAAAGCTCATTCTCTGAGATGGTCCCTCTCAACACATTTATCCTGTCATTCCTTCATCCATCTGTTGTCAGCACTCTCCACTCTCAGCTGTTGTCATAAAGGAGTTGCATTCCAAATAAGAATGTGACTACTCAGTCATGTACGTAATTCCTTTCCACCAGATCCTTGACTTCCCACTGTCATATTGTCTATTGTCTTTTTCGCTAGGGCTGACTTGAATCATTTGCACAGTGTCGTTTGAAGAGGAGAAGTGAATATGAAGCAGTCATAACAGTTTCCATTGGTTTGAGGAAAAAGAGTGAATATTTTACAGTATTTTAGATTTTATCTGGCTTGGTTGTATGGTGGAAAACCAGCAGGAACTCCATTGTGTCATCCTACCTTCCAGCTCACGTCACTGTTCATCTTGGCTGATAAACACAAAAGCATCATTCCCCAAATCACTTCAGTCTGATAGTTGACAACACTGATTTGTTCTTCTTTTTGTTTCTCTCTGACTAACAACTTTAGCAAAAGGTAAACTGGCCTTGCTGACAATTTTGCCTGCTTTGAATCGCACTGCTTTGATTGCTGCTAGAACTGCTTTGTGTGGTTTCCTCCCCTTGCTTCCCATTCCCCTTCTCTCCCCTTGTCTCTGTTGACCTCCCTTTGCTTTCCCCAGTTTCTTTTTCCTGCCCGACCCCCTTTCCTCTCCAGGTGGTGTTGGTTTGGATTTCTTTCTTATTGGTTTTGGTCAGTGTGTGTGTGTTGTGCATTGGCAGTGGTTCAACATCTGTTTATAGCAAATTGTAGTGACTTGTCCATAACCTCTTTTCTTTTTCACATCACAGTCACAGTACCCCCCCCCCCCCCCACCCACACACACACACACACACACACACACAACACCCCCACACCCCCACCCCCCACCCCCCACCCCCACTGCTCCACTGCCAATGAAAACAAAGACCATGGTCTTCATTTTAAAAGGAAGCTATTAGTGGGGGACTGTAGAAATGGTTGGGAGTGTTGGAACATGTCCGCTGGAAGCAGGGGTCTTCCAGAGGTGCTGGTTTTGATTTCTGTATGTCCTGAACCCTTCCCCAACAAAGTCTCCAGAGAAGGCATGTAGGACTTCCAAAGTTCCCCACACCCCACCTCCCACCCCCTTTCTACATATAGGCTGTCGTCCATCAGAAACCTGCCTGACATCTGAACCCAACCACTCCCACTGCCTCTCATTCCTGACACATCATGAATAACGTTTATAAAGTGTTCTGTATTCCGCAGTGGGATGACTGAAGTGTTCTGTATTCCACAGTGGGATGACTGAAGTGTTCTGTATTCCGCAGTGGGATGACTGAAGTGTTCTGTATTCCGCAGTGGGATGACTGAAGTGTTCTGTATTCCGCAGTGGGATGGATAAAGTGTTCTGTATTCAGCAGTGGGATGGATAAAGTGTTCTGTATTCAGCAGTGGGATGGATAAAGTGTTCTGCATTCAGCAGTGGGATGGATAAAGTGTTCTGTACTGTACAAGGTACTGCCTGTCAGTTGAAAGAGACCTGCTCATCTCCACCATGCAGGGAAGAATTAAAAGTAAAGGAACCAGTCCCTGGCCCTCACCCCACACGCCCCGCCCTTCTGGCTTTGTGTTTGTCACCCCTCTGATTCACAGTCATTTCAGCCATTTTGAGCATCACCGGTTTGCTTGTCAGTCTTCTGCAACCACATGTGGGAACTCCTTGTATTTATGATTATTTTCTCTGTTTATGAGGGGTTTGATTTCATTGTGTGGTTTTAGCAAACAGCCATATGTGCACTTGGTGTTCCTGAATTCTTTCTGGCACCCCCCCCCCCCCAACCCTCCCCCACCCTCACTTCCCCCCAGCCCCTGAGGAATTGTCCTCGATAATTCCTTCCTATTTGTAGACTGGGTGTTGTTCGGTCACATACAATTGTAACCTTTGCACCTTAGCAGCTAGAAGCAGTCCCAGTGTTTTGAAAGAAGTGGACATGAGATGTGTGGTGAGTTTGTGGCCTGCAGTCCTGCGGCTGGAGGAGTGTGGGTCAGGGGTTTGGTAGTGTAGGTGACTGGCATGCCGATCCTGTCTAACAACTCGCCCTCTTCTTTTTGGTCAAAGTTGTCAAAAGAGAAACAGTACCAGGTAACACCACTCTTTACACTGCTCACAAAAAGATATGCATCTTCCAACAAGGGCAGTTTGCTGAGTGAGGATTGAAAAACAGCAACAACAAAGAACAAGCTAAGATTGTAAGAGCACTGCTGTGGTAATCGAAAAAGATGACCAGTTGCAGCTTTGATGCATGGGGTATGAACAAAAGACAATTTCTTTTTAAAGGGTCCGGGGGGTTGTCATTAAAGATTTAAGGGAAATGTTTTTGAAGTGGGGAAGAAAAGAAAAAACTGTAGTGCAGATGCTACAAACAGAGCAATCAAAAATGGTTTGCACTGTGAGTGAAACTGCTCTCGTTGAAAGTGCATTTCTTTTTCACTGCGGTATCACGCCCCAGACTGATCTGTTCTGTTCTGGTGGCATTTGTCCAGGTCCTTTGTCACAGTGTAGTCTTTTTTCCTGTCTGTGGTTTTGTTACATGTCTTTACACTGGGACCCCTCTTTCAAAACCAGGAGGGGGAGGAGGTGAAAAAGGGATGGCAAGACTGGAAAGAAGTATTTAAAACTTTCGTGGGGGGGGGGGGGGGGGGGGGGGGGGGCAGTATTTCACTAATTGCTGAATCATTTTTCCACAGTTTTGTGGGTACAGTTGGCAAGATATTTTTCTGTTCCGACTTGGACTAGCTTGCATAAACCCATGAAATGTGTCTTATATTACTTGTTTCATAGAAAGGCCAGACTTTTGCCCAATTTTATTTTGTAGAGTCACGGGTAATTTGCTCAGATTTTGTTAAATGATGCAGTGTCTGACTTTTTGGTTCTTGTGTGTCTGTTGATCTTTTTCCTTCTCTTGTATTCTCATGCTGGTACTAGAGTTAATCTCTCATTTTTGTCCCTTGGATGTTGTGTCCTCAGGTTCAAGTTTGTGACACAAGGTGTTGTGATGTTGTGCTCCCTGTTTTATACTCTTCAGTGTCTTCAAACCTGCACAGTATAGTCATGTGTGTTCTTGAAAGTACTGACTTTTTAAATATTTTTTGTTAATGATGCGTATGGTGTCTGAAAAAAGATAAAAAGGAGTTGACATCTCGTGCTACTGCGCACAGTCCCGTAGGTGTTTTTAGCAGCATGTGTGTGAAGAAGGTGCTGCCCATACTGACACTGTGTGCTGGGTGGGTGTGTTTGTTTTGTCCAGGACCCACAACAGCAGGTGACTAACCAGTTCCAGATTCCTGTGGGGTTGAATAACCAATCGGTGAACAGCTTGCATGAGGGCTTGTCATATGAAGAGGAGGGAAGGGACTAGCGTAGATAGTCTGCAGAAAGTTGTTCATAATCTTTTTCTCGTCTTTTTTTCCTCCATAGAAACACTGTTGTGTATACTTCATAATGTT
>OY757553.1:8497837-8522193 GCA_963584105.1 Alviniconcha strummeri | reverse complement strand
TCTCATAAAAACAAAAAACAAAAAAATACAAAGGAAGGTGTTTAAAGACCACAAGACAAACAGTTTAATAATATGAACAATATGTGTTGTGATGGTAGGTCAGATTGTCTTTAATAAAGATGGGACGAGATCAGATATGCCATGTGATAAAAGCATAGTAATGAGTCAGATTGGTTATGTACCCCTCTGGTGCTTTTTTAGTTGCACTTCCTTGTCACAGTGCTTATGTATTTTCTGTTCACATGTACTTAGCACTGGTAGTCCGGGGGCGTGTTGCTGTGTAGGAATTGGATAACCAACACTGTACTACCTGAAGAATACTAAGCAGTAGAACCTGGTAAATCAGGTTATTAGTGGGGGTGGGGGGGTATGTTATAAAGATTGTGTTACAAAAAGTGGTATGGGGGAGGGGGGTAGTATATAAAGCATGATTGAGTAAATTTTGGTTACAAGAGAGAGAGAGAAAAAAGGTGGGGTGGGTATTACATTTTTTATTATGCATGATTAATAAAGATTTTGGTTACAAACAGAATGGGGGGAGTATTATGCATGATTAATCAAGATTTGGGTTACAAACAGAATGGGGGGGGGGTATTATGCATGATTTATAAAGGTTTTGGTTACAAACAGAATGGGGGTAGTATTATGCATGATTAATAAAGATTTGGGTTACAAACAGAAGGGGGGGGGGGGGGGGGGGAGTATTATGCATGATTTTTAAAGGTTTTGGTTATGAAAAGTGGGGTTTAATTTTAGTCTAAGGCAATGAAAGGTAACAAGCTGTATCAAGCAGCATCCATTGTAGCAGGTTCTGTCTGTGGTATGGTATTCACTGCAATGCTTGTTCATGGCTGAAAAACTAGTCACCATTGCACTTAATCTGCTTCATCAACTTTTGTATATTTTTTTTTAAGGGCATCGGGGATCACACCGCACAATATCAAACATATTCCGGCTGAAAACCTAGTCACCATTGTCACTTAATCTGCTTCACTGCCTTGCTTCACTGCCTTTAAAAGACAACTAAGGGCAGCTGGGAAGGATCGCACAGTGGCAAACATATTTCTCCTTATTCTGCTGTTACTAGAGGATTGTGTGGGAGCGTTTGGTGTCTTTTGTACAATAATGTGCATGTGAAGTTTGTATTTGTTTGGTGGTTATTTGTACAGTGGAAAGTTACAAGGACCAGATGTTTCTCTCACAAGTACCAGTTGTTTCTCTGTGTGCACATCAGTGTGTCAGGTTGATGCTTGCAACAGATACCTGTGTGATAGTGTCGTCATGATTTTGATTGGGGGGGGGGGGGGGGGGGGGTCACCATTTCTCCCATAGTTTACCCCTGTTGAGATTTCTATTTGACGATTTAATTACTTACCTCAAGCTGTTGTAAACAAATTAAGTGTTCCTGCATAACTTTTAATTAGGTGCAGACTTCTTGTGCCATCACTGCTGCAAGCTCAGCAGCCATTTAGCGGTTTACAGTAAAAGGTAAAGTAAGCAGCTCTCCATCAGATGATCACTAACCCATGATAAAGCCTCTTTGGATGGCAGAGCTGATGGCTGTACATTTTTCCTTGCTTGCCCCCACTGAGCCAGCTGTGTGTTGTGCCCCGCAGGTGAAGATCTCCATGCTGAATTTCCTGCATGGCCTCATCACCGTCATGGACCCCTCCGACTTCGTCAACACCATGGACACTCGACTGGCCGTCTCCAGGATCATCAACTGGACCATGGAGCCCAGGAATGTTGATGTGAGAAAGGTGAGTAGGCTGTGTGTCTGGTGTGCTGGTGGTGGTGGGGTGGGGGGGTGGGGGGGGGGGGAGAGGGGTTGTCTCGGTCAACATCAAGGACACTCAAGTAGCCATCTAGAAAATGGGCTGTTGGGGCCAGGAGTATCAGTATTAGAAATGTGTGTGTCAGGCAGGTGGGGGTGGATGGGTGGGCTTGGTAACCATTGGTGCTCAACTGGCCATCTCCAGAACAGTGAACTGAACCATGAAGTCCAGGAATGTTAATGTCAGAAAAGTGGATGGGGTGTGACAGTGTGTGTGTGTGTGGGGGGGGGGGGGGGGGGGGGGGGGGTAGGGGGGCATAGGCTTGTCATCAGCACAGCATTCACTAAACTGCCTGCAGAAGAATGGTGAGCTGGACAAGTGAAGATGTGTTGATACAAGGCGGATGTGTAGGCTGCACAGTGTCAGTGGGGAAGAGCTGCGGACAGTGGAGCTCCTATCTCTGGTGATTAGGTGGAACAGGTCTTACCAGCAGTGTATCACTTGTCACCAAGGGTGCATGCTTTATCTGTTTATGGAAGCAGCAGCTGTATCTGGGTGGTAAGGGGTTGGGGGGGGGGGGGGGAGGATTAGGATAAGGGACTTTCCTGGGTTAGAAAGGGGGATGCACACATCGCTTCACTGTGACATTATTATGAAGTCACAATAGAAGCCAGAGACATGAGCAAGGACTTTTCTGTCTCGGTTCAGAAAAATCAAACCGGGAACAGAGACTTGTGACTTGGAGCAGCACCTGACTCCATTGAGGAAAGTGCTGTTGGTGTTGGTGATGGTGATGGTGACGATGATGATGATAAATGTGGTGTGACATTTCAGAGTGCCCAGGTGGTGCTGATTGCGTTGTTCAACCTCAACCCCCCAGAGTTCTCCCTCATGCTGGCTGCACTGCCCAAAGCATTCCAGGTAGATAAACTCTGTATGTGTGTGTGTGTGTGTGTGTGTGTGTGTGTGTGTGTGTGTGTGTGTGTGTGTGTGTGTGTACATGCGTGCATATGTATGTGCATGCATGTGTGCATGTTTGTGTGTGTTAGCAGAGAAAGAGAGAGTGTGTGTGTGTGTGTGTGCGCATGTGTTTGTGTGTGTTAGAAAGAGAGAGAGAGAGTGTGTGTGTGTATGCATACAGGAGAAAATGTCAGCCCATTCAGTAGTACTTCTGGGTGTTCAGGATTCATTGGTTCTGAACAGCACTGAATAAAATGAGCGAGTGATCATGCATGTGAATGAAGTGTCAGTCTGTAAAGGAAGTGAATGTTGGACTGTGAAGAAAGTGAGTTGTCAGTCTGTAAAGGAAGTGAGTGTTGGACACTGAAGGAAGTGAGTATTGGACTGTGAAGGAAGCGACTTTCACTTTGAAGAAAATGAGAGTTGGACTGTGAGGGAAGTGAGTGTTGGACTGTGATGGAAGTGAATGTTGGACCGTGAAGGAAATGGGTGTTGGACTATGAAGGGCGTGAGTGTTGGACTGTGAAAGAAGTGAGTGTTGGACTGTGAAGGAAGTGAGTGTTAGACTATGAAGGGAGTGAGTGTTGGACTGTGAAGGAAGTGAGTATTGGACTGTGAAGGAAGCGAGTGTTGGACTGTGAAGGAAGTGTGTTAGACTATGAAGGGAGTGAGTGTTGAACTGTGAAGGAAGTGAGTGTTGGACTGTGAAGGAAGTGTGTTAGACTATGAAGGGAGTGAGTGTTGAACTGTGAAGGAAGTGAGTGTTGGACTGTGAAGGAAATGAGTGCTGGACTTTGAAGGAAGTGAGTGTTGGACTGTGATCAAAGTGAGTGTTGGACTGAATGAAATATGTGTTGGACAATGAATAAAGTATGTGTGTCTGCCGACAGGACGGGGCCACCAAGATTCTCCACAGTCACATGCGCACAGCCAGCGAGACCACGTCAGATGTTCTGTCCCCACGCAATGCTACCTCCCCTCCCGCTGGTCAGCAACGCAGTCGTCCCCCCTCCAGGTCAGTTATCTCCCCATGGCAGATAAACTAGTGCAGCCTGCTATGGCAGACCACTGTAAGAAGAGACCAACTGTGATTTGAGACCAGCTTCTACACAGCACTTTAGACCGGTTTGATCCAAACTGCCTGGACAGAAGACCTCTTGGCTCTGTCCCTTCCACCTGATGTTTGAACTAGTTGGCAAGTCAAGCCACACACTGGCCCTAATTTTTTTTAAGTTGTTGTTTTTAAGGCGCTACAGTGTATCTGGGGGTTAGGGGTAGAAGCTCATGATGTACCAGGCTGTGGATAAGATGGTGAGTGAGTGCTTGCTGCTTCACCCTGTTGTGTGGACACAGCAGTGCCGGCAAAGTTTAGGGAAGCGAGAGAACAAAGCCAAGCTTTAGGTAAGATAATGTGTGTGCATTGCTTCACTGTGTTGTGTGGACACAGTATTGCTAGCAAAGTTTTAAGAAGTGAAAAACAAAGCCAAGCTGTAGGTAAGGGTTTGGTGAGTGCTTGCTGCTTCAGTCTGTTGTGTGGACACAGTATTGCAGGCAAAGTTTAGGGCATCCAATGAATGGTGAACAACTTGCTGGTGAGGCTGACAAAATAGAACAGCTGTGGAGAAATGTACTCACCTGTACAATGACACACAAGGAACAGTTAAACACAAGCACTTTCAACGGAGAGTATTTCGACAGAGAGCGTAAGAAGAGAATTTAGGGCAGTAAGAGAACAGAGCCAGGTCATTGGTAAGATGATGAGTGCTTGCTGCTTCACTGTGTTATGTGGACACTGCAGGCAGTGTTTAGGGCAGTGACAGAACAAAGCCAAGCCGTAGGTAAGATACTGAGTGAGTGCTGCTTCACTCTGTTGTGTGGATGCTGCTTTACAGGCAAAGTTTAGGGCAGCCAGAGGACTTTGAGACGGAGAACATGAACCCGCAGGACATCTACAACTCCATCAAGAAGACCTCTGCGGACATCCAGAACCTCAGCCTGGGAACCAAGCTGGATGGCTACGACGACATTAAGAAGAAACGAGAGTTCGCTTCTCAAGACAGTGGCATTCAGGAGCTGCGCAACGATAGCCCTGATGGGGTGGAGTCACGGAGGGGTCACCTGCACACCTACAACCCCCACCACTATCAGGACGATGTGAGTTGTGTCTTACCACTGTCAGGATGATGTGAGTTGTGTCTTACCACTGCCAGGATGATGCGAGTTGTGTCTTACCACTGTCAGGATGATGTGAGTTGTGTCTTACCACTGCCAGGATGATGTGAGTAGTTTTACCACTGTCAGGACAATGTGAGTTGTGTCTTACCACTGTCAGGATGATGTGAGTTGTGTCTTACCACTGTCAGGATGATGTGAGTTGTGTCTTACCACTGTCAGGATGATGTGAGTTGTGTCTTACCACTGTCAGGATGATGTGAGTAGTGTCTTACCATTATCAGGCTGATGTGAGTGGTGTCTTACCACTGTCAGTAGTATCTTACCACTACTGGGATAATGTGAGTAGTGTTTTTCCATTATCAGGACAATGTGAGTAATGTCTTACCACTATCAGGATGGTGGGAGTAGAGTCATAGTATTATGAGGATGATGTGAGTAGTGTCTTACCATTATCAGGATGGGGTAAGTAGTGTCTTACCATTATCAGGATGGTGTAAGTAGTGTCTTACCATTATCAGGATGGGGTAAGTAGTGTCTTACCTTTATCAGGACGATGTGAGTAGTACCTTACCATTATGAGGATGATGTAAGTAGTGTCTTACCATTGTCAGGAAACAACATGCAACACAGTGGTCAGATTGAGAGCCTGTGTGATGTTACATGTTGCAAGAACTGCTTGCACCTGGTTGACTGAAAGGTGTAGAGCAGACAGAGGATAGGGGATTGATTGGGTACATGTTAATTGTTATGTGTTGTGAGCCATGATGCAGTCACCTCCACAGCTTGTTCCTTTTGCTGCAGAATGCCATGAATGGTTACAACAAGTCGGCCCTCACTGAGGACAGTGACACAGGTCAGTGCACACTGTGTTGTCCGTCCTTTCTGTCTGCCAGTTGGTACGTCTGACCCTCCCTCCTGCACCCTCTCCCTCTGTGTGTGTGTGTGTGTGTGTGTGTGTGTGTGTGTGTGTGTGTGTGTGTTTGTGTGTGTTTATCACACTCTGTGTGTGAGTCTCTCTCTCTCTCTCTCTCTCTCTCTCTCTCTCTCTCTCTCTCTCTCTCTCTCTCTCTCTCTCTCTTTCTCTCTCTCGCTGTCTGCTTTACATTGCAAAATTGCTTCTTGTCATTTTCATTTTCTCTCTTTCTGTTTGCATGTATCTGAATTATTACACTGACTTGGTGGTCATTTCAAAGAATGTAGGGAGTGACTGCAGTAGTCAGTGACAAACATGCTTGTACCAAACAAGTTATTGCAATAGTCAGTGACAAGCATGCTTGTATCAAACAAGTTACTGCAGTAGTCAGTGACAAGCATGCTTGTACCAAACAAGTTACTGCAGTAGTCAATAACAAGCATGCTTGTACCAAACAAGTTACTGCAGTAGTCAGTGACAAACATGCTTGTACCAAGCAAGTGACTGCAGTAGTCAGCGACAAACATGCTTGTACCAAACAAGTTGTAGCAGCGACTGTGTTCCTCACACCTCTTCTGTTGTTGTTTTTTCCAGCCTCCTGTGACAAAGAAACAACAATACCTGACATTCTGAGGGAACTCTCCAATCACAATGAAAGGTAAAAACGGCTTGATTGGTGTAATCGCCCATGTCCACTTTAAAATCCTCTGCGTCCAGGTGCAAAATCTTCCCTGTCCATCGTCTGATTTCTAGGGTACTGTTCCAAATCATCTGTGGCTACCAAACATGTTTTATGACCATTTTTCAAGATCTTGTGAGTAGTGTCTTACCACTGCCAGAAAGTTCTCTCAACATTGGTTGTTAAGAGACAGGCTTTTTTGTGTGGCTCCTGTTGAGCAGCTAGGAGATGATAGTTGGGAGGTGGTGTGTGCAGACCTGCTGCTGTGTGGCACTGGTATTTGCCATTATGCATTTATATCATTTTTTTTTAAAGTTTTGAGTAGTTTTGCTCTTTGACTCTGGACACATAAATACAGCAGGGGTACATGTGGGAATATCTTAAATCCAGCAAACAGAGTTGGGTTCTGGCACCCAAGTACTGGGAGAAATGTGTTAAAATGGGCTCGTAATAGAAATTGCCAGACCAGCTCAAGGGAGAGAAGCAAGGGGATATTATGCCTTTATTACTCAACAGAGTGCTTTCCCTTCTGTGGGCTGACCTTCGATCGACCTGGGCATGTCAAATCACTTTTTGAATTTTATTGCTCGAGCCTAAGAGATGCCTCTGTGTAATGCATAGGAGAATGCAGGTTTTGATGTTAGTGCAGGTGTCACATGTTAGACATGGTTTTGAAGTGTGCATTGCATGACTTACGGTGGTTTGCGGGGGTTTCAGAGTGAGAGAGCGGCGTCACATGTTGGACACGTTGTTGAAGTGGGTCAGGAACAATGCCATCAGCGTGGAACAGTGGGACGAACACTTCAAGTCTATCCTGCTGATCCTCATAGAGACTTTTGGTGATAGCGATGTGAGTACTCTGTGAGGGGTGCAGTGTGTGTGTGTGTGTGGGGGGGGGGGGGGGGGGGGGTCAAAATAAATGCCATCAAGATAAAGATTAATGCTTAAGTCTGTTCTGATGGCTCTGATAAAGACCTGAGTGACAGTGAAGTGTGTGTTGGGTGGGATGGTGGGTGCTTGTTAGCCAGATAAATAGATATACACTTGCTTCTTCTCACAGAAAACAATGAGGATGGACGCCCTGATAGTCTTCCGCTCCATCCTGAAGCGTCAGTCGGCTCGCTTCAGGGACTACGCAGAGCTGACCATCCTGAAGATCTGCGAAGCCCACAAAGACCCCTCCAAAGATGTGAGACCCTTTACAGTCTTCCAATAGTCTAGGGGCAGATAGGGAATGACCCTTGTGACAGGCTTGTGGGTTGGGCAGCAGTGGAAGTTCAATGTTTAGACTATTGTAAAAAATCAAAAAAATCCAATTATAAAAGATTTTTGAAAAAAATTATAGGCAGGAGAGGAAGTAAATGCTGTAGTTTATTTTACTGCAGTGCTATAATTATATCACGTGTGACATCTTTTGATCTTTGTAAAAAAAAGTAAGTTACTTAGTATCTTTGTACTTCTTCAGAATGGTGTATAATTCCGTGGACGTTCTATCACGTTTCTTCATTTGGGAGGGTTTTTTAATTATTTTTTATTGTCATTCTATTTGTGAATGCTTATGTTTATATCTGTTCAACCATTTCAAAACGTGTTAGGACTGTAGAGCATTTGTACGTAGGAGTGAGGGCTTGTAGTGCTGTCCATGATGTATTTTATAGCTGGTCTGTAGTGACATCATTATGGCGGGTTTAGGACTTGATGAATTATAATTTATGCGCATGCTGAATGCATGCAGGTATGCACAGGACTATCCCCATCTCCGAGCTAACCTCTAGATTCTAGCCAGCAGCTAGTCTCTCTGTGGACTGTGTTGGATTGCCTTCTTTGCAAAGTGTAGCAACTCCCATAGGCCAGCTGTAGTAGATAGCATTATTATCATGTTAACTTGTGTTGTCTGTGTAAATGTCACTTGAAGTGTGTGTATTGTGGGTGTAAATGTGAAAAGTGTGTGTGTGTGTGTGTGTCTGTGTGTGAGAGAGATGTCTTTGTAATGCACTTGTGCTGCTTGTGTGTGCCCAGTAAACCTCTGGCAGTCCAAACCCCTCCTCACAGTCTCAGATTCACTCCAGTGCGCTCCTCTCATTTGCCCTTCAAGCAGCTTCGTACTGCAAACATGATCATCTTTCCTAAAGTATAGTCTTTAACTAACAGTACTGTTGAGGCTGACTCCTGCTGCTTCTGTAGTGCTTGATGGCTTCTGCTGTGACTTTGGTTCCCAGCAAATTCCTTTTTGTTTGTTTTTTTGACATGCCTGCTGCTCCACCTGTGCCTCTGTACTCACTGTAACTGGTGCTGATGCATGGTGAATTATGCACCCTTCATAACAAACGCCTTCCCTCTCCTTGCAGTCCTTGTTGGGTTCTGCTGTGATTTTGATTCCCAGTCAATTCTTCTCCTTTCACTTGATCTGCCTACTCACTCACTCCCACCTCGTTACTCACTGTAACTTGGTACTTGTGTGTGGTGAATGTCAGTTTGCTTTCTCTCCCCCCCCCCCCCACAATCCTTTTCATCCCTTGAATCTCCCCCCCTCCTCCCCCCCCATCCTCTTCACACACCCCAGTCCCAGTCTTCACACCCACCAGTCCCAGTCTTCACTCCCCCTGCCCCCAATCCTCCTCCCCCCCCCCCCACCCCATCCCCATCCCAATCTTCACCCCCCCCCCCCCCCACCTCCCTGTCTTTGGCTGTGCTTGCACGGGCTTGTTGCCTGAGGGCTAGTGTGGCGTGTGTGTGGCTGTGGCTGACTAACGGGTGAACTAACAAGCGTCTCTCACCGGCGGCGGTCACCCTGAACCATCTACACAAGGCGGGGGAATTGCAGGTGCAGCGTGCGGCGGAGGAGTGCGCCCTGGTCATCCCCGCCGCCATCAACCCCGAGCAGGCGCTGCCCATCCTCAACAACATCATCCAGACGGCCAAGTTCCCCATCCACTGGGCCGCCATCAAGATGCAAGTGGAGGTCAGTGGGAGGCGGTTGTCTCACGTGACTGGGGGGTGGGGGGGGGGGGGGGGGTGGTAAAGCTGTTTGGGGCAGGCTGAGTCTGTCCTCGGCAACGTCACTCAGATTGCCAAGGTTGCCTTTGCTCACTGAGTCGCTTCCAACCTCCAAGATACAGGTCAGATAGGGGGCAGCTGGTGCGGGTGGGGGGGGGGGGGGGGGGGGGGGGGAGGCAGGGAATGGAGGTGTTTAGGTGAATGTTCAGTGGAAGTGTTTAGGTGAATGGTTAGTGGAGGTGCATAGGTGAATGGTCAGTGGAAGTGTTTAGGTGAATGGTCAGTGGAGGTGTATAGGTGAATGGTCAGTGGAAGTGTTCATGTGAATGTTCAGTGGAGGTGCTTAGGGGAATGTTCAGTGGAAGTGTTTAGGTAAATGTTCAATGGAGGTGTTTAGGTGAATGTTCAATGGAGGGTTTAAGGTGAATGTTCAATGGAGGTGTTTAGGTAAATGATCAGTGGAGGTGTTCAGGTGACTGTTCAAGCAGGCTTTGCTCATCCTCCACATCATTCAAACTCCAGGTTCCATATCGACGTGGCTACCACCAAGGTGCAGGGAGGCTTGATCTGACTGGGAAAAGAGGGAGGGATGGGGGAAGTGATACAGATCAACACCAGGGCCTATGCACAGCATCATATCCACTACACCAAGTTGCCCATTCACTTGGTTACCATTGAATGTTACCATGTCTGGGAGGGTGGTGGTGGTATCTGAACATTCAGTGAGCCTCTGTATATCCCCAGCATCATCCAAGGTGCAGTGCCTCTTGATTGCCGTGTCACCATCAAGGTCACTTAGTTCTTGGATTTTGATATCTGTCAACAACATAGGGTCACCTCAGGACGATCCAGGGGCACGTCTGGGGTTGATCCAGGGGCACATCTCAGGTTGATCCAGGGGCACGTCTGGGGTTGATCCAGGGGCATGTCTCAGGTTGATCCAGGGGCACATCTCGGGTTGATCCAGGGGCATGTCTCGGGTTGATCCAGGGGCACATCTCGGGTT
This sequence comes from Alviniconcha strummeri, assembly GCA_963584105.1. Classification (NCBI taxonomy): domain Eukaryota; kingdom Metazoa; phylum Mollusca; class Gastropoda; family Provannidae; genus Alviniconcha; species Alviniconcha strummeri. The sequence continues at coordinate 8,511,688 of OY757553.1, read as the reverse complement.
GATCCAGGGGCTCATCTCGGGTTGATCCAGGGGCATGTCTCAGGTTGATCCAGGGGCATGTCTCAGGTTGATCCAGGGGCATGTCTCAGGTTGATCCAGGGGCATGTCTTGGGTTGATCCAGGGGCATGTCTCAGGTTGATCCAGGGGCACGTCTTGGGTTGATCCAGGTGGGCATCAAGGTCAGGGGGAGTCTTCAGGTGGTAGATATGTAGTGAAGCATGTGTGTTTCATGTGAATTACGTCATGGTGAAATGTGTGTGTTTCAGGTGGTGAAACTGGTGCCTGCAGAGGTGTTGCAGAGAACTCTCCCTAGCACTGTTCCGGGACTCATTATGGTCAGTATCAGTGTGCAGTATGGCTTTGCGCCAGCAAGTCTGTGTAATTTACTAGACTCATTACAGTCAGTCAAAGTGTGTGGCTTTGTGCCTGCAAGTCTGTGTAATTTGCTAGACTCATTACGATCAGTCAGAGTGTGTGGCTTTGTGCCTGGAAGTCTGTGTAATTTGCTAGACTCATTACGATCCGTCAGAGTGTGTGGTTTTGTGCCTTCACGTCTGTGTGTGTGTGTGTGTGTGTGTGTGTGTGTGTGTGGTGGGAAGGGGGGTAACTTTTGGTGTTTTAGGGCTATGGGGATGGTGACAGCTTTTACACGTGTCTTTCTGAGGGTCTTGACAGTGGTAATAGCCTTTATTCATTGGTAATAGTCTAGTAATAAGCCTTGGTGTTTTCAGGGCTATGATGGCAGCAACAGTGATGATCTTAACTGTGATGGCAGTGATAGTCTTAACCCTTGGTATTTTAAGGGCTAGGAAGACATCGACAGTGATGGTCTTAACCCTTGGTGTTTTCAGGGCTATGAAGACATTGACAGTGACGGTCTTAACCCTTGGTGTTTTAAGGGCTATGAAGACATCAGCAGTGATGGTCTTAACCCTTGGTGTTTTAAGGGCTATGAAGACATCAGCAGTGATGGTCTTAACCCTTGGTGTTTTAAGGGCTATGAAGACATTGACAGTGATGGTCTTAACCCTTGGTGTTTTCAGGGGTATGATGACAGCGACAGTCGGGTGAGGAAGGCAGCAGTGTTTTGTCTGGTCAACATCTACTTGCAAATTGGGGAGGACCTGCGACCCTATCTGTCCGAGTTGAACAGTAGCAAGGTGAATATTCTTGTTTGTGTCTGTCTAGTTGAACAGTGGCAAGGTGAATATGCTTGTCTGTGTGACGTAGTAAGGTGAATATACTTGTCTGTGTCTGTCAGAGTTAAACAGATACCTGTCTGTTCATCTCAACAGCAGCAAGGTGAATGTGTACCTGTCTGTCTGAGTTGAACAGGAGCAAGGTGAGTGTACTTGGCTGTTCATCTCATCAGTAGCAAGATGAGTATACCTGTCTATTCATTTCAACAGTAGCAAGGTGAGTATACCTGTCTGTTCATCTCAACAGCAGCAAGGTGAATGTGTACCTGTCTGTCTGAGTTGAACAGGAGCAAGGTAAATATACCTGTCTGTTCATCACAACAGCAGCAAGGTGAATGTGTACCTTTCTGAGTTGAACAGGAGCAAGGTGAATATCTGAATTGAACAATAGCAAGGCATATGTACCTGCCTGAGTGAACTGTAGCAAGGTACATGTACCTGTCTGTCTGAGTTGAACTGTAGCAAGACACATGTACCTGTCTGTCTGAGTTGAACTGTAGCAAGGCACATGTACCTGTCTGTCTGAGTTGAACTGTAGCAAGACACATGTACCTGTCTGTCTGAGTTGAACTGTAGCAAGGCACATGTACCTGTCTGAGTTGAACTGTAGCAAGACACATGTACCTGTCTGTCTGAGTTGAACTGTAGCAAGGCACATGTACCTGTCTGAGTTGAACTGTAGCAAGACACATGTACCTGTCTGTCTGAGTTGAACTGTAGCAAGGCACATGTACCTGTCTATCTGAGTTGAATTCTAGCAAGGTGAACATTCCTGTCTGTCTGATCTCAGTGGTAGCAAGGCAAATACAGCTGTCTGAGTTGAACAGTAGCAAGGTGACTGTTCCCTCAGCTGTGTTAATGTAACAACCAAATGCAGGACACCTGTTGTGACAGCCCAGTTTTGATTCTCCTTGAGCAACCTTCTGAGTTCAGCTATGTGTATATTTGTCACATTTTTTATGCAAGTTTATTTATTAATTAACTTTTTTCTACAACATCAAAACAGGTTTCTGCTTTTGATTTTTGTGTTGAGCATGATAACAAGAAAAAAAGAGAGCTATAAATGACTGTTTTGTGTGTTGAGACCACTACAATTGACTCGCCGTCTGTGTGTTGCCAACAGACCAAGCTGCTGAACCTGTACATCAAGCGAGCGCTGGAAGACTCCCGCAGTGGCATCATGTCCCCTGCAGTCTCCGACACATGATGCAGCACCCAGACATCCCTGCTCGCAGTCGCTATCGGCAGTCTGGAGAACATCAAACTGCAGCTTACAGGGGGAAAGGGCTCCCTGCACGAAAAAGGGGATGACATGAAGAAGAAAGAAAGCAGGGGTTGAAAGACAGAAGGATGTTCTGGGAGCATGTTACATTTTTTTTTTTATATAGTTTTGTCGTCATTGTTTTTTTGGAATGTGTGAACACCTCTTGGAGGTGGCTTTTACTGGTGGTGAATTTAGTTTTTTAGTTTCTTCAGCCCAGGACTTGACAGTGTCATGGTTACCAGTTGGTGAGGATGAAAGACAATTTGCATGAGCGGCGGGGCGGGGTTTAGGGCGGGCTTTCGCCCCCTGTCCCCTTGGGTGGACAGAATTGTTTCCTGTTCATTCAAGGCGAATGTGTGAAGGTTTTACACACGTTTCCAGATAACATATACACAAGCTGTCACAGAGAGAGAGGGAAGCTGAGATAAACTCAGACACTCAACAGACCAGTCTACTCCTATGTTTATAAAATAAATGAGAAAAGGAAAGAAATACTGTGCCAAGCATTTTTTTTTCTTTTTCTGTCTTTGTTTTTTAAAAGTTTTTTTTTTTTAATGTGCTTGTGTTTTTTGGGGGGGGGGGGGGGGTGAGGCCGGCATGAGGTGCAGCTGATGCGTGAGACTTTTCCTCCGAGACGAACCAGGTCAAGCCGTTGCAGCTACAAGGACTGAAGACCAAAGCTCTAGAAACCAGAACTACCACATGGGCCCACAACCCGAGGGAGATGCGTGCACAAATCAGAATGTGTGATCAGCATCGTTTTACTTTTTTGGGTTTTCTGTTTCTTTTTGTTTCTTTTTTTTGCCATTGATGCATTTAGGCAATCAGTGTGGTGTGTCACAAAGAAATATATGTTTATTTTGTGCGGGTGTTCTCAAAATATTCCTGCTATCTTGGTTTGTGTTTATATCCATATGTATGATGTTAGTAATTTGACAAGATTTGCCCCTTAACAAGGAAACTGCAACACTTGGACTATTGCTATGCTGCCTACAGAAGTCCAGTGCTGCGCTTTTGGCTTCTTCGCTCATCATCTGCCATGCTGTTCAGCTAGTTTGAGTCCTTCACATGTTGTCTGCATCAGTGGGGAAAAAGTAATGTGCGAAAAGTGACACAAAGGAACGACCGGTTCCTGGGTCTGATCTGTAGCTTGCGTCCATGTAGCGTGGTCTGCTAGCTGTCCTGTCTGCATAATGCAGAAAGCAGCGTCAAAGAATGACTGGTTCCTGGGTCTGATCTGGAGCCTGCGTCCACATTGCGTGGTCCTGTTTGTCTCGTGTCTGGTCTTGCCGTTTCAGCCCGTTGCAGGGATCAGCTGTCACAGCCAGTTTATTGTGTGACGTCGTGTTCACAAGGTGGAGAGGTTAGCAGTGACAGCCAGGTTTCCTGGCCCTAAGAGTCCCTACGGTCTCTGTGGACGTAAAGCAACACTGAACTATGACAGTGAGAAAACGTGTGAAGCGACCGGAGCTTTCAGTTCGGCCATCACCTCGGCATTCTTTCTGATGCTCTGGCTGGCATTCCTACACTGGATTTTCATACATGCATGTAGGGTTAAGGTTTTCCAGCTGATGATACTTCCCTCTCTGTGTATTTCAGAGTTTTTTTGCTTTTGTTTGTTTGTTTTTGCTCCAGCTAATATAACAGTCTGGTTTGGTAGATTTTTTGGAAGACTTTTGTTCACTGCCGGTCTGGCAGTATTGTGGAAATTTGCAGTTGGATCTTTATGGAATTGTAAATGCAGGTCAGCATCACTGTGGGCTTTCAATGGCAGACCATGATTTAACTTCCACTTTTAAGATAGACTGTTTGTAGTGAACGTTACATAGTCATTTTCATCACTTGAAGGGTTGTTGCGGAACATCCATTCATGCTATTGTAAAACAGTCACGAGAGTCATTGGACTGAATGTTGGAATCCTCTTTCACTGGCGAATGAAATAACACCTTTGTTGCGGACATGGCTACAGTGCGCTTTTATTCCATCATCCAGCCAGGATCGTTTCCAACTTGGGATCACCCTGTGTGCATACTTCTGTTGCAATAAAAGTTCCAAAGGCAGTCCTGAACAAACTTGTGGTGTCATTTGTTTTGATGACACAGGCACTGTGATGAAACCATGGTTCTCAGATAAGATGGCGTGGTGTGCTAGGTGGGACTTGCTGGACAGGTGACCTGTCTGAAGTCATGTTGACTAACTGACCATCGTGAGCCCAAGTTTAAATACCGTGATTTCCTGTTTGTGTAGAGTTGTAGGACAGGTTCTCTCTTAGCTGAGGCTGCCATTACAGAATGTATTATTGTGTCAGCGTTGTGGAGATGAGTGCAGAAAACCTGCACACGTATTTAGACTCCGCCAGCTCTGTGTAACTTACTGTTCTTGCGTTTTACCAAAGAGTGAAGTACAGTCTAACGCTATGTGTGAACGCATCAACTCGTAGAATGATAGAGATTATCTCAGAAAAAAGACATGCCTTGTCAACGCGTGGTTTTTCTGTGGTCTGTGGCTGCTTTAAAACAGACGATGTAGGTTAGAGGAACGAAGGTGTCTACGTCAGTGTGACATGCAGAAGGGGAAATGGCGGAGGAAAGAGTGGTGAGAGTGTGTACAAGTGCAGTCATGCCCTGCTTTTGTGGAACTTACGGTTTTTGTGATACATCTTTATTGATTTTTTCCTTTGATTTCACCCAATGGAAAATGTCATTTTGGTCCTGCTGCGCGTGCCATTCTCGTATTTCTGGCTGTTTCATGTTACGTGAAAAGTAAATTTCATGTAGCTTGACAAGTACTTCTAATGTGGCATGAAAAGTACAGTTTGTGTGGCCTAAAAAGAGTAGAATTTATGTGGAGATCAAAGTATACAATTCATGTGGTTTAAAAAGTAGAAGTAATGCGGTGTTCAAAGTAGGATTTATGTAGCTTGAAAAATACAACTGCTGTGGTTTAACTGGGAAACTCTGTTCGTGTCATTGAACACAATCAGTGGTGTGCACAGGGAGCCTCATCATCTTTGTGTGTCTGAGATTTCTTAAGGACATGTGAAAAAGACTGTGATTTGTTAAGGAAATGTGAAGAGGTCAGTGTCAAATACCTTTGGGGTTGTCTTCATGCTTTCCTGACTTCGGGTTGCATGCAATAAATGCCACCCCAACCCCCACCCTCCTCCCCATTCAGTTAACGTCTGTATGGTCTGCCATTGTGCTGGGTCTGAACCCGTGATGCAGAGTGTGGATACTGTCTACCATTGGAACCCGCGATGCGGAGTGCGGATACTGTCTACCATTGGAACCCATGATGCGGAGTGCCGATACTGTCTACCATTGGAACCCGTGATGCGGTGTGCGGATACTGTCTACCATTGGAACCCATGATGCGGAGTGCGGATACTGTCTACCATTGAAACCCATGATGCAGAGTGCGGATACTGTCTACCATGTCTGGCGCAGCTTAGGCAGTGGTAGCAGGTTGCTGTGTGGTTGACATCAGCATGTAGACTGCACTACATGGTGAGAGAGCCCCCACCCCCAAGCCCAACCCACGAGAACTTGTTCTGTCCTAGTTCGGTGTAGATCTGATTATCATGACAGATGACTGAAATGTTTTTTGTTTTTTTTTACAGAGTTGATGTTCCTGTCAATGTGGTTGCATTGTGATACAACTGATGCTTGCCAGCTCTTCTGTTATTTTTGAGAACGAATTTGTACAAGACTGGCAACCCCCCTCAGCCCCCCCCCCCCCCGGCCCCCCCACCACCACCCGCCCTACACTGCCACCCCTTCCCCCTGTGCCCCCACCCGCCCTTTGCAAGTCTGCAACCTACCCTGGTTGCTGATGCTGGTGAATCATGTTGTGGCCGAGCAAGTTGTTGTGTGCCCTTTTCTTCTGGCTCTTTCCGCTTCTGCCTCGTGTGTGTCCGTGAAGCTGTGGTCCTGTGTCCTCACTTCAGTCTGTAGCCTCTTGTGCGTTCTCTGCTTCAGTCTTGCCTGTCTCCTGCTTCAGTCAGCTCTGTATGTGTGTGTGGTGCTTCAGTCAACTTTGTGTGTGTGTGTGTGTCTCGTGCTTCAGTCAGCTGTGTGTGTGTGTGTGTGTGTGCTTCTCGTGCTTCTGTCAGCTGTGTGTGTGTGTGTGTGTGTGTGTGTGTGTGTGTGTGTGTGTGTGTGTGTGTGTGTGTGTCTCACGCTTGAGCTCCTGCGCGTCTCGGCGTTTCTGTGTCGTGTGCGTACAGCTGTGTCTCTCACTGGTGCGTACGCGTCAGCAAACGCCTGCTGTTCCGGTTGCTTGTCACCGGCTTGCTTGATCGTGCTGCATGCAGTCGCTCTCATTCCATTCCGTTGGAAGTCTCCCTCTCACGCTTGTGATGCTTGGCTATATATAGATGCTTATCTATATATTTATATATCTGGGCTGTTTATTTTAATACCTGTGCACAAGCATTGACTCCTTGCCTTTGTAAATAGCCGTGGGGTATGTGTGTAGTTTGGTGAGCGTGGGGTTGCTGCACCCGTGCAAGCGCCAGTTTGACGGAGAGAGTAGCAGGCAACCACGTGTCTCTTGCGCTCGCTTCCTCAGAGGCGCGCGTGGCTTACTCCGGCGTGGATTTTTTTTTTTTTTTTTTTTTTTTACCTGTAGCTTCGGTCGTTTATGAACAACGTTGATATCTGACGTGTAACGCTGGTGATTTATGTGTAACGTTGGTGGATGTACTCTCCCTGCTCACAGTGCATGGATTGTGTGACATGGCTTTAACCTTGGTGCATTGAACCTCTTCACTTATGCATTTATTCATGTGTGTGTGTGTGTGTGTGTGTGTGCGTGTGTGTGTGTGTGCGTGCGTGTGTGTGTGTGTGTGTGCGCGCGCGCGCGTGCGTGCGTGCGTGCGTGTACATGTATTTATGCACGTGCGTGTGTGATATTAAAAATGTAGGCAGTGAGCTGTCATTCATTTTTGTACAATTCAGAAATCTTGATCTACTCTTACTACTGTTCAGATGTTGCACAGCACACTGAATTCCTCGTCGGGTCACAGTTCTTTCTTTTAGTTAAAAGACTCCTCACTGTTAAAGGCCCAGCGGGTGAACCCACAGTCTCCCATGCAGGAAATTTGACTAGCTAGTAGTGTATTGTGTGCTTAGCCGTGCATGTCAGTCTGTTAGGACTTTGAACATTTGCACTCACAAGTTCTCTGCAGTGGTGTAAGCACTGTGTATGCAGAAGTCCAGGTCCCCTCTGCTGTGGACCCAGAACTATCAAAGGTTCCCATTTTTAGGCCTGGGGTTTGCCACAATATAGCTATGTCTGCTGCCAGAAATTAGTTCTTCCAGATTTCTGCCTTCTCAGTTCATTCAACTTCATTTTTTCACCTGTCCTCATCAGCTGATGTGTGTCACGAACAGTCAGTTATACTTGTATGTGATTGGATGGTTTGACTGGAGGCTGTGCACTGACAAGACCTGCCTGATGCTTGTACTATACAGCTGGCGTTGCACCAAACAGGTGATTCATTTCAGTTCTGTCTGTTGCCCATACAGGTGTGGTGAGTCTTTTAAACAATGCATGCAATGTACGCAAATGAACAAAGTTTTAACCCGTGTATTTCTCTCAGTAATGGATTCGAGTGATGTCTCCTCAGCATTGATCTCTTTCCAGACTTAGGAAATGACGTTTTTATTGTGTGTACAATGTCTCAGAGAGTATTTTGTTGATGTTTTTTTAAAGAAGAAAGAAAGATAATCGGTTTTCACTTTGGTTGACAACGCCGGTGGTGTGCTTGATTTCGCGCTGCGTTAAACTTGCTGTACAGGCCCCAAGGACTGAGACGAGTTTCACTTTAAAAACAGGTGTTACGTATGCACTTGAGACCAGTTTCATTTTTAAAAACACTGGAGTTTCACCTTGAAAACAGGTGTGATGCACTTGAGACCAGCTTCATTTTCATTTTAAAAACAGGAGTTTCATCTTAAAGACAGGTGTGATGCACTTTAGACCAGTTTTATTGTAAAAAACAGGAGTTTCACCTTAAAGACGGGTGTGATGAAGGCGGCCGTATTGAGCTCACCTCTTCCTGGAAACAGAAGAGCAGTGTGGCAGTGGGACCGCGGATGAAAGATCGCCCCCTCTAGTGTCTTTCTGTGAAGTCTTTACTCTTCCCGTGTGAATGACCCTCTGATGATGCATGTTCTTGATTATGAAGGTGGGGGCCTTTAAGGAACACCCCCTCTGAAGATGCATGTTCTTCATTATGAAGGTGGGGCCTTTAAGCCTCTCTGAAGATGCAGGCTCTTCATTAGGAGGATGGCCTTAAAAGAGAGGTTTTCCACTGTATTCATCAAGCGGCTTTCTTTCAAGTCTCGGGATTTCCTGTGTCAGATTTTTTTTTTCTGCTTTGTAAGGACTACTGTATAGGGACTGCTTTGTAGGGACTCGATAAGGATTGCTTTATGAGAACTCTACAGTATCTGTACTGTTTCGTATGGGCTGTATAGGGACTGATTTGTAGGGACTCTACTGTATAGGGACTTCTTTGTAGGGACTCTACTGTATAAGGAGTGCTTTGTAGGGACTTCGCTGTATAGGGACTTCTTTGTAGGGACTCTAATGTATAAGAACTGCTTTGTAGGGACTCTATAGACGCTGCTTGGCAGGAACTCTATAGGGATTATAGGGACTGCTTTGCAGGGGCTCTATAGGGATTATAGGGACTGCTTTGCAGGGACTCTATAGGGATTATAGGGACTGCTTTGCAGGGACTCTATAGGGATTATAGGGACTGCTTTGCAGGGACTCTATAGGGATTATAGGGACTGCTTTGCAGGGACTCTATAGGGACTGCTTTGCAGGGACTCTATAGGGATTATAGGGACTGCTTTGCAGGGACTCTATAGGGACTCTGCCTTGTAGGGACTGCTTTGTAGGGGCTCTGCTTTCTAGGTACCGCTTTGTGGAGACTTCAAAATTTGAGTTGTGTTCCACAGCGTATACGATGAGAACTGGGAGGGGCCATTTAGCCATTTGTATTCCTCCATCTCTTGTTTGGTGGGAGCAGTTGCCTGTGGCTTGTTTGGTGGTCTGTTGCTGCACAGGTGGAGAGTGGATGAAGGGACAGTTGGCTTTTGGCCACTGGTGACGACTTGATTTCACTGGACAACGTGCCGCACGTGCTCGTGTACTCATTTGCATAATGGTCTCATTGTCGTCAGTGTTTTGTTTGTTGTCGTCAGCTGTAAGGTCAGTAGTGCGTCTCAGCCGGACGGAAGAGGGAGGAAGGGAGTGTTGCCATATCCAGCTGTATTCCACACAGCAACAGGTCTCCTGCTGATGCCTTGTTTGGTTTCATTATTGGTGTGCCGAGTGTTGCATGGCCTTGCGTGAGTCGTCAGTGTCAGTTTATGGGCATTGTTCTTTTCCCTTTTTTCTTTTTCTTTTTTCTTTTTCTTTTTTCTTTTCTTTTTCTTTTACGGGTTCGCCGTGTTTCCGAGTGTTTGCATTGTGTTGGTGGTCGGACGGCGGCCGTGGTGACTGTAGCTTCAGTGGCGTGAAGTGTGTGGCTGAGACAAGATGGTGACTGTAGCCTCTGTGCCGTGAAGTGTGTGGTGAGACAAGATGGTGAGGGCGGCCATGGTGATTGTAGCCTCTGTGCCGTGAAGTGTGTGGGCAGGACAAGATGGTGAGGACGGTCATGATGCCGTGAGTTTTGTACCAGTTTTTTGTTGTTTTTGTTCTCTTCGGGCCAGTGGTTTGGTTTGTGTGCATGAATACACTTTGTGTGCATGAATACACTTTGTGTGCATGAATAGAGTTTGTGTGGAACAAGCTGTATGGTGGACTGTCCGCCCTGGCCAACTGAGTGAGATTAGCGTGTGATGCACGTGCGTGTGTGTGCGCAGTCAGATGAACGTGCACCTCCCCTCTCGTCTTGCTGTACGTAGAACTGCACGGCCCCATTTTATACTCGTGTGTAACGTAGCAAGGACATCCACCTCCGTGTAATGTAGAAAAGATCATTATTCATCCCATGTAGTGTGGAAAGGACATTTAACTCCGTGTAACGTGGGAAGGGCAGTACACTCGGCTTCATCTCGAATGTAGGAGGCACATTATAGGAAGCGCGTTCAACTCCATGTAACGTGGAAAGGCCGTTCAAGTCTTACGTAGGGAATTCAACTCCACGTACTGTGGAAAGGCCGTTCATCTCCGTGCTACGTAAAGAAGACGTTCAACTCCCTGTGATGTGTGAAGCACACTCAGCTGTATGGAACGTTGGAAGCACATTGTAGCAAGCACATTCACCTCTATGTAATGTAGGAATGCACTTTCAGCTCCATGTAATTAACGTAGGAAGCACATTATAGCAAAGGCACATTGAACGCAAAAATGTAGGACGGACAGTCAACACTGTACTATGAAGGAACAAGCCTGTTACTTTTGTTTCACGTTCTCCATCACATCTCTCCCTCTGGGACCAGCGCCCCCCTCCACCACCACCCCAACCCCTCCACCCCCACCCCCCGTCCCCCACCACCACCCGACCCCCCAAACATATTAAATGGGCTTGTTCTTAGCTGTACAGATTACTGTTGCGGTGTTAGCAAGGTTGACTTGATGGTGAGTGTTGACCTTCGCTGCTGTCAGTACGGCCACCACCAGCACACACCAGTATCTCCACAACCTAAGACAGCAATCACAGTGATTGCTCTTATTTATCCCTGTCGGGTTTCAACCGGCAAGGTGTGTGATGTACGCTTTAGAACAGACGCTCTCTTAATGGGTTTGTATCGTGATGCGCTGCGGCCAATTTTAACAATTACGTGTTGTACTTGTAGTGACCAAGAGAGAACGGAGAGAAAGAGCGAGAGAGAGTGGAGTGAGGGAGAGAAAGGAAAAGAGGAAGAAAGTGAGCGCTTGACAGTTGGCTGGAGAATTGCTTCTGTATCTATGAGTTACAAGGCCGAGGTGCGTTGATTGAGGTGTATTTATGTTTATGTGTAATGACGCGTTTTTATTCTCACTATTGACGGTTCAGTGTATGTAATGAAGTTTTTATTCTCAATATTGATGGCTCTCTCTGTGTGTAAGCAGTTTTCACACCTACCGGCTATAATGAAAATCATTTTCTGTCAAGTTCGTTACGCTTTTGATTGATCGGTCGTGTTCAGTCAAAAAAATTAAAAAAATGTTTTGATAATGGGTTGTTTCTGTGTTGTTGCGAGTGTCTGTTATTTGTGTTCTTGTCTGTCTGCATCTCTCTCTCTCTCTCGCTCACACACACACACACACACACACACACACACACACACACACACACACACACACACACACACACACCAGTCCCTGTTCGAGACAGCTAAGCAGAATTAATGGTTAATGTCTAGTAACAAAATACAGTCGCCCTGCTGTCCAGTGTACGTCATAAAATGCCCAGCTTTTAGTTGCCAGTCTTACGCAGTGCAACTTGACCACACTCGCCGTAAAAAAACACTTATCCTGTGTGCTTACAGGGCACAAAAATACCTAGACAAAAAACAGGACTGCACTTACTGATGTAATGAAAAAATCCCATGATATGTCATCTGATAGGCTTTGAAGTGTGCGTTTGCTTATGAATGAGTTTGGTTGTCAGTTGTCCTGAGGTGACCTTGTGCGGTTGACAGGACGTTAACATTCAATCACTAATTAACTAATAATTATGTCATCGGTTTTTGACTCGAGAGCCCATTCGATAGTAACTGAATACAGAAGAGACACTCGGCAGTTTTTCGTCAGTATACTTTAGCATCCTTCACATGGCAATTCAAGTAACTACTAAAGGCACATTATTTCAAAAGAAATATTTAAAAGAACATCAGAGCAAGTCAAACGTATTTAAACTGATAATAAACAGCCATACTGGATAACAAATTTGAAATAAGAAGAAGCCCATAATACAAATTATCATAGCAGAAAACATCCCTCTTGACCACCATCTCCCCCGGATACCCACACATATACACATGCACCCACACCCACACATATGCAACCCACTCCCACACATATACATGCACCCACCCCCACACATATACATGCACCCACACACATGCACCCACACCCACACCCACACATGCTCCCACACGTGCACCCACACATACACATGGACCCACACCCACACACATATTCCTCTCCCAGCCAACAAACACACATCACTGCTATCATCAACCAGACACACACACACACACTTCGCTGGATCCATACACACCACTCAAACCTAATCAGACAGCCACCCTAGTAAAACCATACAGAATCGGTAAGTTACGACTGTGGTTAAAGCTCAGGAGCTGTGTCAATGTGGAGGCGGCCATCTTTGGCTCCCAGTCCCCTATGGTCTCTATGGGCGTAAAAAAGCCAGTTGAAGGTCAGTGTTGCTTTACATCCACGGAGACCATAAGGACTTATCAGGGACGGGGAACCCAGGACGGCCACCTCGATTTTCACACAGCCCCTGAGCTCTGACGTAAAGCAACACTGAACTTGAACCTAAAACTGATTCAGAGGCCTGATCATGCTCTGTTGAGGAGACGAAGTGCGGCACAACAGGGCATGTATGGTCAACCTTGTTTTTTCACTCGATGTTTGGTCCTGTTTAAAACCGACGATCGAAAGTCGCGGCTGGCTGCACGGCTGTGAGTGCTGCCACCTTGCGCCCAGCAGTCTCTATCACGGATGTCAACAAGGCCGACAGGTGTGGCAAAAGTGTCAAATACGTCACGAGCCAGGCTTTTTCTGCTCTTCATTGTTGAAGAACGAACCAACATGGCTGCGCCCCTAGTAGCTCAAAATCGGACTCCTCTTCCCCCACCCCCCAACACACACACACACACACACACACACACACACACACACACACACTCACACACACACACACACACACACACACACACACACACACACACACACACACACACACACACATGCACGCACAGACACATACACGCACACAACAACAACAAGAAGTATGTAGGTGTAAAAGAACCCAAGGAAGCCTGCAGATGACACAACACACATTTTCTACGTTTTCAGCCAAAACCTGCGACTTTTGGGCTCGGTCAGTCCCCTTCACAAGTGCATAATACCGCGCTGTGCTCCTTTCCCTTCCAGCAGAAAAGAAGAAATTAAGTGGCGTGATTATGGCGTGTAAAACCTGTCGGTGCAGTGGAACCCCTCTCTGTAGACTACCGTAAAAATCAAGCAAAAGTTGTCTGAAAAGACGATTGGCTGTTTGTTAGGGGTTCGGGGTTTGTTAGGGGTTTATTGACATGGAAATATCAAGGGAGCGTTTCTGGAGAAAAAAAATGCTTTTTAACGAGGGGTGGGCTAACTCTCACCAGGGGAGAGAGAGAGAGAGAGAAAAAGAAAGC
>OY757553.1:8487778-8495137 GCA_963584105.1 Alviniconcha strummeri | reverse complement strand
AAAGCTGAGATCATTTGGAGTAAATTCAGATATGCTAGTAACTTTTTATAATGCTGTAATATGTAGTAGTATTATATTTGGTTCTCTCTGTTGGCGTGGGAATGGTTAAAAATTAGATAGAGGGAGGTTGGAAAAGATAGTAAAAAAAAAAGGCAGGTCATGTTGTGGGAACGCCATTGGACAGTTTTAAGAATTTACACGAAATGAGACTGTACAGAAAACTAGCGCAAATATTAAACGACCCTACACACCCAATGACGTAGCAACAGGAGTGGAAGATTTGTACTTCCGAGAACAAATACAAAGCGTTATAAAGCCTCGTTGCCTCGTTTTTACCCTCTGCTATGTCAGTTTTTAATGAAATTTATACCAGTCATTAACTGAGTGTGCGCATGCGTCAAGACATCTGTTGAGGATGATAACTTTCTAACGGAGGGTTGGGGATGTGTGAACCTAATAATTTTTAATTTGAGAGTTTTTACGTTTTGGTTTGACACACAGAAAGCATTATTCCAGGTAATTTTGGGTTTGCTATAACTAAGTATTAGTGTAAGCAGATTGAGGGAAAGTGGGTGTATGTCTAAAAGAGTGTATGTGCGTGTGGTTCATGACTTAGAATTACTGAGATATGTTCTTCGTTGTGCGATCGAACGACAGCTTTAATTTCCCACTGGGATTAATAAAGTATATTGTTATTGTTATCCCTGGTGCTCTCATTGCCCGTGTGGACGTTGAACAACGTCCCTGATGTTGTCTCATGCCCCTGTGGACCACTTAGCTTTCTTGCTAGACAGGCTGTAACAGACAGACTTGCTGTTGGACAACATCCCTGGTGCTGTCGTCTCCTTAAGGCAATGCCGAGCGAGAGCAGGTTTTCTCTGGAGACCAAATTCTGTGTAGGCTCTGCAAAAGTCCTCCTGGTGAGACTTCTCGTAAACCGAGGCCCATTGTGTACGCGCATACAAAAATACCGCATACGCACGTTAAAGATCCGGTAATCCATGTCAGAGCTCAGAGGATTCGCCCAGCATACACGAAAGGACCAGAGGAACGTATGTAGCTTTGAATAACACTAAACCGGTGCATGGTTGTATGCATGGTGTACACGGAACGTGCGCCGAGAGGGCATCAGATTCACGTGACACCACCAATTAGCGCTGTAAGCACACCGCATTGGTAGATATTCACACTCGCTATGTAAAAAGACAGTCACTCATTCAGGGTCACATGCAGAATTTAGGATAAATGTTTACTTGTGTGGTGTGTACTTGTGTGGTGTGTACTCTTGTGTGCGGGCACGTGTGTGTGTGTGTGTGTGTGTGTGTGTGTGTGTGCGTGCGTGCGTGCGTGCGTGCGTGAGTGCGTGCGTGCGTGCGTGCGTGCGTGTGTGCGTGCGTACGTGCGTCTTTGAGTGCGTGCGCATGCTTAGAATGGTATTTCCGGAAAAGATCTTGCGCTTTATTAGTACTAGTAGATCCGAACCCACAACCTTTCGATTCAGATTTCATAGTCCTAAGCACCCGCCTGCCACGCAGGCTTCCGTTTCTTTGAAATGCATCAACGTCAAAGACGCAGCCTGGAACCCAAGACTACACTCTGGATAACAGCACACCGGAAGTTAGCCGGGGTATTCTGGACCACTGCCACAACCGTGTTTCGTAATCAGGAAACAGTGACATCAAAGTCGGCCCAATTTAAAAGAAAAAAGAACTTTAAAGAGGATCCCATTAACAGTGAGCCTACAGAACTTAAATCATGTGCAAGGCCTGCCTTTGCACGTAAACGTCTGTGTATTGATTTCACAACTTGCCTCTGAAGAGAGAGAGAGAGAGAGAGAGAGAGAGAGAGAGAGAGAGAGAGAGAGAGAGAGAGAGAGAGAGAGAGAGAGAGAGAGAGAGAGAGAGAGAGAGAGAGAGAGAGAGAGAGAGAGAGAGAGAACAAAAGTTAACTGCATAGTTTTGCAGCCAGCCAGTGTAGAGGTCTGTAAGTGTGGTGTTACACTTATATGGTCAGTCTTACGGCGGCATTGTTCTGGACCTTCTGGAGTCTGTTGATGAGGCACTGGAGACAGACATAGCGACAGAGAGGATAGTTACAGCAGTCTGTGCTGTGTTTTTTGGACTTCAGACAGGGGCAAATGCATTCCATCTGCGGGGGTACCAGAGCCTGTATCGCCCATCATACAGCGCTGGGCTCATCAACGTCCCTACAGCTTACACGGCCCTTTGTCTCTAAAGCTGTTTCAACCCCCCCACCTCTCCTACGTATGCCCATCTCTTTAAAGGAACTAACCTCAGACTGGAATCAGAAACAACCCTTCGAGTGCTTGAAACAGGAGAAAAGAACACGATTGAGAGTAAACAGAAGCGGAACTAGTAACGTGATGGGTAAACATGTACTTGATTTGTGCCTGTCTTCCGCCCCGCTAAAAACAGTGACAATCACAGAGCGCCGTGCCGGCAAAAAAAGCACCAATGATAGGCCAGGCAGAAGAAACGTCTTTGAGCCCAAAATTGGACGTCAAAGAAAATGATGAATGCGTCACTGGCCTCATGGCGTCACTGGCTGAACAGAGAGCGCGTGCTGAGCGCGAGGACAGAAGGTGGAGAGGAAGGACAGTAACTGGGTTTAAACGTCCTGTCAACAGGAGACGGTATCTGAGAATGAAAGATGGTGGTGGTGGGGGTGGTGGTGGTGGGAGGGGGCTAGGGGCGTAAAAGACGGAATGAAGGAAGAAGATTTGGCTGGGGGGGAGGGGGGGGGGGGAGGTAGTAAATTAAACTGTATACGTAGGCCTACTAGTAAAAAAGCCACAGAATTCAAAACATTCCGCGGCAACACGAAAGGATGCCCCTGGCAAAATTCTGCAGGAATGTTGCTGAGCAGAGGCTCCCGACGCTGTCACATCTGACTTTCTAGGAGGCAAAGGACGCGAATCTAACAGAAAACCAGGCAATGCCCTTGCGTTATCATCATCATCATCATCTTCATCATCGTCTTCTTCGTCATCATTAAACCCAGTACTAGTAATTTCAAAATTCACACAGAACACGATTCTGAAAGCGGACGCAAAAACTAAGGTCCCCTCTGATAAAAACCCGCATTTATGAAGTTTTCTGTATTAGAAAGCCTCGTATAGATTAGAGTATAGCCGTGCATGTTTCATCTACTGCCAGGAAATCGGTTTTCTGACTTCATGTTTTTGCCCTCCAAAATCCCCGATCTTCGAACATGAAATGCCATATAACTGGAGTTAGCGAGTTGGTTTTTACTTGTGATTTGATGATGTTTAATGTCTCGTTTTGATATAACCTTCATCGCTCCAACTCGCCGCACACCCGACCCCCCCCCCCCCCTCCCATCCCCCCCCCCCCCCCCCAAAAAAAAAAAAAAAAAAAAAAAATCTTACCCGGCGGTTCTCAAGATGTAACTTAAACCGAGAGAAGCGGAGACCCGGGAGTGAAAATGGAGATTAAATAACGTCAGAATCCGCCTGTCTCACGGGATAAGAAGGCGCTGGAATGGTTTAGTGAAGGCACTGGAATGGTTTCCAGCAGGGCGTGAAAAGGGCTGAGCGTGGCTCGACCAGTGGGCTGAGTTAATCCAATCAGCAGGCAATCTAGCGCCCTTCCCCACCGTCACCCCTCCAGGCACGGTCCGCCACCACTTACGCTGCGGGGCGCCACCGTCCGCCTACCACTTCCGTCACCATCACGTGTGTGTCACACAGTCTTTGATGACGTTCTCTCTGCCGACCACTTTCGTCACCATCACGTGTGTATCACACAGTCTTTGATGACGTACTCAACGCCGACCACTTTCGTCACCATCACGTACGTGTGTGTCACAGTCTTTGATGACGTATTCACAAATTATTCCGCAATGGCCTGCCAAACTAAGGACCTGTTCAACAACGTTCACTCGCATTCATTTTGCAATGCCGAATTTTATTGGAGGTCGATGGCTTTAAAAAGAGAACATTCGATAGCTGTGGACTTTCAGGCAATTAATCGACCAATGAATTATTCCCCCCGCCCCCCCCCCCCTCCCCTGCCAAAACACACACACACAAAAAAAAAAACCAGGCCAGTCACGGTGTGAAATTCGTAACTAAAGCTTAGGTGGCTCAGCTGCAACAATGCACGAGATGTTCCACAACCACATTACAAAATTAAAAAATTAAAAGAAAGAGATAAATTTAAAATAAATTTCAAAAAAGGAAAGAAGGTTTTTGGAGTAAATCCCATCAGTCTTAGAGACACATGCGTTCCCTAAAAAATCTGAAGCAAACTTGACTGCAAGCGTTCTGAAACCAGATCAAAACACGCAAAAGGTTAATAGGAACGCCTTTTCTTTTTTTTTCTTTTTTTTTCTTTCTTTTTTTTAAGATTATGAATCACACAGTACAAAACATGCGCATTTAAAAAAGAAAGAAAGAAAAAGCAAAAAAAAAAAAAAAAAAGCGTTCCTTTGAATGTTTTGCGTGTTTGGATCCTGTATAGCTTAGTTACGTTAGGGGTTTATTAGGCTTACCGGTTTTTCAAAGACTGCTCTGCTCCCGTGAGCGAGTCACGAGAATATGAAGTGGCCAAACGTTTTTGTTTTGTTTTGTTTGTTGCCTTTGAGCCTTGTGATGAATGCATGCATACAGCACCCGAACAAACAGACAAACCAAGTAGACAAGCAGTGACGAGTGAGTGGATCCAATCAACGACACGAACCTGAAATAGCCACACCGAACGCAAGGGAAAAGAGGAGAGAGGATTTGGAAGACAGAAAGAAAAGAAGGAGAAAAGTGTGTGTGGTGGGGGGGGGGGGGGGGGGGGGAGATAGCTATTGAATGGACCGGAAAGTAGCAATTATGGAGAATTCCTGCGCAGGCCAAGCATGCGTGGCTATATTTTAACTTATTCCAGGCTCTAAAAAGAGAACCTTGGGTAGCTCTGGATTTCCAGGCCATCAATCAATCGATTGTTGATCGACCTATCAGTCAGTCATATTTGTGGAGTAATCCTCAAATTTCTAAAACAACTGTAGATATAAATACATGCGCTCCTTTGCTTTGAATGTAGAGTCCATAGCCAGTGCTAACCGCATGATTCAAAAACCAAACAGAAGAAAACCCCAGCAACCTCTTTCATGAATTCAGTCAGAACCAGAGTTGTTTTACCCCCTGACGAAAAGCCTGTGTTTGAGTGCCTTCAGCCTATCGCTTGACCTTGAGTCACTAAATCACACCAACAAAGCGCCCCCCACCCCCTCCCGACTCCCACCTCACACCCCGTCAATGCCTGTTTCCCCTCAATGCCATGTTATCTCCCCGTAACAGTCAGTGACGTATGGTGCACAGTGAGTGAGTGTGAACAATGTGCACAAAACTGGTATCTTGCCGACACTGAAGAGTATCTCTCTTCTTTTGACATTGCTCTGATTTTTGTTTTGTTTTTACTATATATATAAAATGAGCCTTAGCAGTTAGCTGAATTGCCATGTGAGGGATGGATAAAGTATATTGACTTGACGCCTCCCAAAGCGGCTTCGTACAAGACATCTACTTGTTTGCCGAACTTTGTCCTCAAATCTTCAGCGAAAGTGTAGAATATCACCGCAGTTGGGATCCCTGAGTAGGTATAACGATTCCATTCCCAACCTTGTAAATTTTCAGGTCCGTGGTCCTTACTGCAGAAAAACATAACGCCGGGCGTGTTTTTGTTTGTTTGTTGGTTGTTTGTTGTTTGCTTTTTCGTTTGTGTGGTGTTTCTTTTTTCTTCTCCCCCCTTCTTCTCCTGCTGATAGTGCATGGCCCTGTCCTGACAGTGCTCTCCCTTTAGGGAGATTGTGAAAAAGCATTGCAACTTGGGCGTAAAATACCATATCGTAGGAGTTTGTGTGTGAGAAAGCATTGCAACTTGGGCGTAAAATATCATATCATAGGAGTTTGTGTGAGAAAGCAGCTTGGATGTAAAATATCATATGCCACTTGGACGGAAAATATCATTTCGTTGGAGGTTGTGTGTGAGAAAGTATAGCAACATCGAAAAAGGCTGTGTGTGAGAAAGTATTGCAACATCGAAAAAGGCTGTGTGTGAGAAAGTATTGCAACATCGAAAAAGGCTGTGTGTGAGAAAGTATTGCAACATCGAAAAAGGCTGTGTGTGAGAAAGTACTGCAATATCGAAAAAGGCTGTTTGTGAGGAAATATTGCAACATCGAAAAAGGCTGTGTGTGAGAAAGTATTGCAACATCGAAAAAGGCTGTGTGTGAGAAAGTATTGCAACATCGAAAAAGGCTGTGTGTGAGAAAGTACTGCAATATCGAAAAAGGCTGTGTGTGAGGAAATATTGCAACATCGAAAAAGGCTGTGTGTGAGAAAGTATTGCAACATCGAAAAAGGCTCTGTGTGAGAAAGTACTGCGCCATCTGCTTAGTCACAGAATGTTGGATCGAGCGTCTAGTCCATCGGACGAGATAAAAATGTAAAAAATCGAAATCCCGTGGCTTGCGCACATTAAAGGTCCCAATACACTGGAAGACCCAACAAAGAACTGCAGACACTCCACCAACGTTAGGGATGGACTGTAAGCGGTTCGGGGCGGCTGCTCCGTCAAAGATAGGTTTTCTCGGGAAAAGCCGCGCAAATGTTTGTCGTGGTGACGAATCAAAACACAAGGGAGTTAATTAGCGTTCGAAAGACGTCACACAAACACAACAACTAAGTCCTGGGTCGCCTACGGTAACTCTCATCTGGCCCGCGAGTAAATACAAGACACGGGAACTCCACCAGAGGTATGTCCTCATTCCCAGTGTCGTGTATCAAGGCGATTCAGAGAAGACTGTCAGGCGAAAGTGAAGAACATGACATTTGCCTTCCCAGCAGACACGCGAGTGTGGAGCAGCTCATGGCATTAATTTGCACTACGGTTTCCTAATAGCCCCGAATCAAACGTAAATCACAAAGAGCACTCGACTACCCTCCTCAGCTAAAGATGAGACCGTTTCGGCAGCGAGAAGTCTTCCGGCCGACTGGTCCTTTTCTGATTAGACTTGTCGTTAGCTTCAAGTTTTCATTCCCTAAAGACATATTGGGCGGGGATCAAAATCCCAGGAGGTTTGAGAGAGGAAGCTTTCACTGCCACTACCGGAATGGTTCCGCATTAGAGAGGGTTAGTACACGGGTGGTAGTGGTAGTGGTGGTGGTAGTGGCGCAACCCGACTGTCTATCTACGCCTGTGCGCATGCTTCAAGCGTAACGTAGCCGAAGTCGGACGGATCGCTACCTAAACATCTGCCCCTTCACACAGAAGAGTAACTTGAGAAGGTTCCTTCAGTGACAAACTTTACGAATTAGTCTTTTGCGGC
>OY757553.1:8454380-8480078 GCA_963584105.1 Alviniconcha strummeri | reverse complement strand
TGTGTTTCCCCTGTACTTTATGTAAATTGTTTTGGTAGAATTGTGCTCTACATGTAGGCTATATAGAACATCGTATTTAGGTTAATATATATCACGTGAGCGCTCAGAGCATTGATGAGCGTATGATAGATGTACATTAGTATTATTATAAGGGTGGGCGCTCTAAATTTTCATTATTAGCATCATTATCAGCTAGCGGGAGACGCTGCTAGTTCAGTACATACATCGCCACTTGGAAGCTCATTTTGCCAGTTTCACAGTGGGATTCTGTTGGTCGCTTCGACGTTAATCATTGTCTCGCAAGGCCGGAACTGGGGGACTAATTGGGTGGATCATTAACGCCTTTTGTTATGGTACTGGTCTTTTTGTGTGTGTGCGTGGGTTTTAGTTTCTTTGTTTTTGCTCTCAAGTACGCCAAGCGCATCAGTGTGGCGTTTATTCAAATAGCATGAATCCGTCAAATACTGACACCTCGTCGCTCATTCGAACTACGTATTTAGATTGGTTTAGTAACTCAGTTACTAGTGCATCATGGTCAAGAGTGACTATACATTCAGTGTGTGTGTAAATGTTGAGTGTGTGCGCGCGCGCGTGCATTCGTGCGTGCGTGCGTGTGTGTGTGTGTGGCTGCTTTATCAAACTAAACATCAGTCGACTTCTAATTCTTTCTGTCTCTCCCTGGACACCCACGTGTTTGTTTTTCCGACGCTGAAATTTAAAATTCTTTTTCCTGAAGCCGATTGAACAAGGCTCAGCAGCCTTTGTTTGTTCTGGTCTTACCTTTTGTGTGTGTGTATACGGACGCTCAAACACACACACACACACACACACACACACACACACACACACACACACACACACAATCTGTTCCGAAATCGCCCACCGAACTCACACAATGACATCAGTTTGAAAGCATACTTTACTGGGCGGATGCACGTTGGGGGAACATGTGAATTTGTAACTGTTGGATATGTGTCTTGCATCAAAATGGAACTGTTAAAATAGATATTAAAAAGTAGTGTGAATGAGTGAGTGAATGTACGCATTGTAATGACGGACGGATGCATATTATTTGATTACACGCCCCACATTGGGGGAAACAAAACAAAACAAAAACAATCTAAAGAAAACCTTGAAATCAAGGATCTGCTCTACATTGCTCCTTGAATTTGACAATGCATTTGCTGTCTGCAGTTTGCCAGTAATGATTCGCGGGACTTTAAACAGTTACTCTTATATTAAGCACTGGCTAAACCCACTGACATATTATGGGAGACAACCATGTAAATCCATGGGGGCCCTCCCCGGCTCCAACCGCGGCCTGAATAAAGAAGAAAAAAGAGGGTTTTAGTTGTTGTTTTACGCCCAGCCAACCGTTACCGTTATATCAGGGCGACGGCCGAATACAAGTAGGTGTACCAAAGAACAAGTGAAGACTTCCGGTGTAATGGCGGCCTGGAGCAACACGCGCACGAGCCGCTAGCCAACTAATCCCAAGACATCCACCTCTAACTTGAAAACGGGCCCATAGAAAAGTGCCGACAGCGTTCCAAAGACCATTAGCAGTTTGATGGAGGCGGAACAATCAACGCGGGCAAAGAAGGTGGAGGAGGGGATCGGCAGACGACACAGCGAGCTGCAGAAGTCTATGGGTTTCACAAACGAACAATCTGAGCTTGTGGGAAGGAAAATCCAGGACATGGAAGAAACAGTGAACAGGGTTCCCTATTTTTCATGACACTAGGGGGCGGACTCACCCCTGTCTTGCAATCTAAAAGGGTATTCTCAACCTTTTCAAACAATTCTAAAGGGTATCCGTGTGTTCGTGTGTGTGTGTGTGCGGGGGGAGGTATGTGTGGTTTGTTTGTTTTTCTTTCTTTCCAGTTTTCTTTTATCTTTTTCTCAGAGCTCCCCATTTTTGTGTGTGTACTTTAACATGAACGACAGCACCAAAGTTGGAATTAGATTATGCACAAAGTTGTGCATCAATTCGGCGCAGTTTGCTGGTCTTTTTTTTTTTTTTTGGGGGGGGGGGGGGGGGGTAATTTTTATTATTTTCTTTAATGTCGGCGCTGAATGCTGAAAGTTACCCAGTTGGCCCATGAATTTGTTTTTCGTCAGCTTCATTGCTGGAGCATGACCGGATCGCTTGTGTGCAAATACGGCACTTCATAATGTCATTGTTTTGTCATGCACGTCCCTGTGAACTGCGAGTCAAAGGCTACTTATTGCTGAGGGCCTTCTGGATTCGGGTTCTCAGCTCGTGGTTTAGTTGACCGCACCGGCCGATTCTTCAGGGTGCTTTTGCTTTCGCTTTGGCCTTCGGAGCAGCCACGCCTTCAGCGCCATTGCGATAAACATATCACTGATGTCTGCAACAAAGCCAACGAGACCCTGGGATTCCTCAGGGCGCAACATCAAGACTGCAAATGAAAGTTCAAAAATGCAGCTTACAAAGCATTCGCACGACCTGTGTTAGAGCATGCCAGCCCTGTCCCCAGAAGAGAAAATGCAGCAGCGCCAACGACGTCGAAAGGCAGACGAAGAGAGAGAGAGAGAGAGAGAGAGAGAGAGAGAGAGAGAGAGAGAGAGAGAGAGAGAGAGAGAGAGAAAGAGAGAGAGAGAGAGAGAGAGAGTGTGTGTGTGTGTGTGTGTGTGTGTGTGTGTGTGTGTGTGTGTGTGTGTGCATGCGTGCGTGTGCTTTACGTCTTGCATCAGTCGGAGTGAGTTGTATGAAGTTAGTTAGTTGCTCCTGGTTATTCCACAACAGCCCCACGACAGCCAAACGAAGACAAAGGTGACAGACTTTCCCCTCTCCACCACCGCTTTGGCTAGCTTGAAACTGAACATAAAGCCAACAGTGGAAACGATTTCCCCTTCGCAATGGATTGTGGCCAACACTCGTATCATGGATAAGCTGATGGAAGACCAGCCGGACTTTCACACTAAAGGATATCTTGCCTTTGAACCCCAAGTCAGCCACAAAGATCACGTAAAAAGTGAACACAGTTCATCATGTCACGAAAAAAAAGCGATTCCAAATGTTCACAGTTATGTTCGAAAAGTACTAGGACAAAAAAAGAAAAGCTTAATGACCGAGGAACATGGCCACCGTAAAGGCAGAGTTCCTGGCAGTAGGTAAAGCACACAAAGCTATATTCGGACCTACGTCAGGCTCAAAAGAGAGAACCTTTGACACCTCTGGATTCTCAGCAGAGGAGACTTTCACTTCTGTATCAGTGGTATTGCAGTCAAAAAGACCTGGGCTGAAATCCGCAAAAAGAGGCCAGGCATGAAAGACCTATCGTCTGTCATGCCTGGCAACATGACCTTTCCTCACAGCAGTGCAGCATGTGAAACAGCGTTCAGCCGACAGATACTATGAAGGGAGAGGAAGGTCAGGCAACATGACCCCCTATAGCGGTGCAGCATGTAAAATAGCGTTCAGCCGACAGATACTACGAGAGGAAAGGAAGGTCAGGCAACATGACCCCATACAGCAGAGCAGCATGTGAAACAGCGTTCAGCCGACAGATACTATGAGAGGAAAGGAAGGTCGGGCAACATGACCCCATAGAGCAGTGCAGCATGTGAAACAGCGTTCAGCCGACAGATGCTATGAAAGGAGAGGGAGGTCAAGCTATACACGCTGCTCCAAACTCTCCACTTTCTTCACTGAAAGTCAGTACGCACCCAGTAGTCTGCACCTCATAAATAGCTGGGTAAAAGCTGCGTCTGTTCAGATACCATTCTAGCAGTAGGGTTATTTCCCTTAGAAGAGTACTTGCCCTTGAAAAATGAGAATGTGATACGAGGCTCTTCAGCCAGCCATGATTTGTAAACTGACACACTGCTGTTCTCAGTGACGTTAAATCAGAACCATCTGGTCCTATTTCATGGTGTTAGAAACGTACAAGGTGTCAGAAGTGGGATGAGCTCAGGGTTCACAAACATCTTTCTATGGATGTGACAAAGTGAACTTCGGTTAGTGGTGCCCTTCCCGAGATATAATTGTCACAGTCTCTGCATAACCTTTTTATTTTATTTTTATTTTTTATTAAAATATTTTCATTTTGTCTATTTAAAAATGGCCATTTTCAATTGTGGAATTATGACACTGTGCGGCCACCATGGCTTTTCCGCTTTGTTTTTACCGGAACCGCACGCGACCCCTGGCAAGTTTGCGAGCGCGCTCGTTCGATTTGGAGCTGTTTTCGTCTAAATACTGGTAAGTGCTGCTTATTATCGTCATGTTTTGTCTGATTTAGCAGTTGAAATCGATAACTGCTAATCAAAGATAACATGTTGTTTTCGCCCTTCGTAGCCTGATCGGTACCAAAGTCACGATGACCCGGCAGGATTGACCTGACTGACCGCCATGCAGACGTTTTTTTTTACGGGCAGTTCGGAATGCGTCGGGTAAGCATATGGCACAGTAGTGGCTGTATATTTGTATTAAAAAACGTCATTGCAGTGGTGGAGAAGACGCCAATATGCTGATATCGTTAGCACATCACACTCACACTGACTTGCATGACGCCTTCTTCTATTCGGACAAACAAGGAGTCACGGAGCATGAAACAGCTGACAACTGCTCTTGCAGATTTGCGTCACCCCCTTTTCCTTCACGCTTTTACAGGCTGTGGACACAACCTCCAAGCCTTTTGGTGTCTGGAAAGCGGCGGCACTGGAAAAAACTCGAGAACAGTTCGAGTTCCAAGCCCTTGCTCACATCTTCCTCCGAGATGACAATTTTGAAACTGTTAATTCCGCAGGTGAGCGAGCGTTTGTACTGGTTGTACAATGGCAGCTCAAAAGAGAGTTTGGATGAACTTCGGTACCGGCTGTTCTGCTCAAAGGTAGTAACTGGAACAACTTGTGTGCATATCCACAGTCTTTTCCCCAACTTCTGCTGCTCTCTTCCACAGCCTCAGGGTTGATTTTCAAGTACAAGAATGGCTGGGAGACAAACTGACAGTATAGCCAACTCAGTGCGGCTGGAGACATGAACATGAGTGTTTCTTCCTGTCACAACAGATCTTCACCAGCAGACCTGTTAAAGGTGACTGGATGCATGTGCAAGACTAACTGTGACACAAAGTTGTAGGAAACATGGACTTGAATGCACATCTGGTGGAGGAGATCGAGTGTTGTGGTGTCAGCTGTTCCAACTACCCCAGGGAACAGACATGCTTCTCTAAACAGGTAGGCTTTACATGTACTTGCTGACACACAGTAACAATCCTCTGTACTCTGAAAAAGAGTCACATTTTACAAGAGGTGCTCTTAGATTGGGCTTATCATAACACAATGTGCATGAATAATATTTGTTTGTTTGATGTGTCTTGCAAGCCAGCAAGACTCGTAATCAAGGATATCTCACACCACAATTGAGATTATTATTTGCAGGCTGTTTTTCTTTGATTATTGGAAAGATCTTGCTAAAATCTTTAAATGAGACGCGTATTTTTTTTAATTTAAAACAAAACAAAACTTTTTGTTATATAGCAGATATCGTGCCTTCGGCCGGTTGTTCACATAATGACGTCACCAAATCAATACTAAGCCATTATGCAGCACCACACACACTTCTAATTTCTGCAATATGTAGAAGTGGTCTTTGTAAAAAAGTATTACAGCAGAGAAACTTTTTGAACCTATTTGTTTTGGGTCATAGATAATTTTGTGACAGGCCCAGCTACCACACTACAAGACTGTCGGTATTGATCTCAGAAACGTTCCTGCTGTCACTTGCCAACAATACACCCAGACCCTTGTCTTTTGCAGAAGACCACCTGCTATCACTTACTACCCACACAACTCGGCTGTGCAAAATATCACACTGAACAAGGTCAAACTTCGGCTGCAGGAACCTGAGCCAGCTCAAGTCTTCCCAGTCAACAGTTCTGATCGTGTACCAGAAGGCCACTAATTGGAGACACCTCCATGCACACCATGGCTGTACAAATGGGGCTGGAGCAAGCTGGACAAGAACCACGAAGGTGAAACTGTCCACATGGTGCAGAAAGCTGAAGGAGAAAGGAGAGTGTAGCGCATTGCCTACTGAGCTGGAGTGAGACTACTGCTGAGGCCTGGTGACTCACAGTCCATGCCAAGTCAATGAAGCATAAACTTGGGAGTAAAATGGAGTCCAGTTCCACTATGCCAAGTCAGTGAACTTACAAGCTGGTGTTGACAGTAGGTGTTACTGTTCAGTCTTAAAACTGCTGACCCGTGCACCGAAGTTTCAGTGATGGGCTGAAAAAATGGGCACAATCGGGTGAAGGGAAAAAATGAGCACACAAGTAGCCTTTAAAAGGAGCTTTAGTTTTTCTCCTTCGAATACACGTATAGCTTCAGTACGGCTGACCAGACAAGCCTGACATTTCAAGATCTTGACAACATACTCATAAACAAGATTCTTAATTCACTTGTATCAAGTTTATTCAGGCTTTTTCGTGATAACACACAGCTTCAGATATTCAAAACTGAAAGAGTTGAAATGATTTATGAAAAGATAAAAAGATCTGGTCAAAAATCATTAAAGTACTGACACTGACTGTTCAACACACTGACGAGGTAGGCAGGTTTGTTGCTGCTCCCTCCGACACCTACTCACTTACAGGTCACTTTGATAAGCTGTGAGCTTGGTGGCTGAGAGATGCAGACACACAGCCAACTAATAAACCATACCATAACAAACCACGCAAACTGCCAGCATCATCCCATGTTCTTCCGATTGCCCCAACCTCTTCTGTGATCTGTGAACCCAGAAAAAAACAACACAGAGAAATGTAGTAACCTACATCAATTAACCAAATCAACAAGATATGTGAAAATGTGTGAACAAATGACTATATAACAGAGCAAAGCACAATCAGTAAATGAATATAACAAAAGATGACGGCATAATTTAAAAAAATATAAATTAATGAACTGAATGGGGCAAGAAATGAAGTAATTTGAAACACCCACATGGACCAGCTAGAATTTCTGTGCTAGAATTTGACAGGAGGCTTTCAGTGACAGAATCTGCCCTGCAGCAAACAAACTCAAGGCAGTGGCCACAGCTGGTGACATCAACAAACAAAACTCAAGACAGTGACCACTGGGCCCTCAGTGCTTTCCACTCAGCCACAGCTGGTGACGTCAACAAACAAAACTCAAGGCAGTGACCACTGGCCCTCAGTGCTTTCCACTCAGCCACAGCTGGTGACGTCAACAAACAAAACTCAAGGCAGTGACCACTGGCCCTCAGTGCTTTCCACTCAGCCACAGCTGTGACGTCAACAAACAAAACTCAAGGCAGTGACCACTGGCCCTCAGTGCTTTCCACTCAGCCACAGCAGGTGACGTCAACAAACAAAACTCAAGGCAGTGACCACTGGCCCTCAGTGCTTTCCACTCAGCCACAGCTGGTGACATCACGGCCTCAAAAACTGACAGATGTTTGTTTGTTTTTATCAGTGCAAAAGACGGGGAGCTGGGACTGGTTACAATGTCACTGAATGTGGCAGTCCTTTTCACTCAGCACCAGTTGGTGACATCACGGCCTCAGAAACTGAGATATCTGTCAGCTGTGTTTATCCATGCATAAAAGGGGATCTGGGACAGGTTAGTGAATGTGGCAGTGGTGAACAGAGGGCAGGTCAGCAGTCACTGCATGGAAACGGTGGAAGGGAGGGGGGTCTCTGAAAACAATAACAAGGGCCAGGTGACCTTTACATGAGACTGTAAATCAAGGTCCCCCGTGTGTATACACATGTGAAAATGATCTTGTAGTCCATGTCAGAGTTTGGTGGATTTCTGGAACAGTGAAATAACCCGGTGTGCACTAAAAGATGAGATAAACGTATGAGTTTGATCAATTATTGGAACAGTGAAATAACCCAGTGTGCACTAAAAGATGAGATAAACATATGAGTCTGATGGATTACTTGAACAGTGAAATAAATAACCCAGTGTGCACTAAACGAGCAGATAAAGGTATGGGGCTTGGAATAACACTGTAAACAGGTGCATGGTTGCATGATGTGCACAGAACATGTACTGAAATGGCAGCAGTTTTGTGTATCACTAGCAATGTCACAACCACATATGTAGTGCCATGTAACAACCATATATGTAGCACAGTAAGTACACCACACAGGTGGATATTTAAACTGTGTTAAGTAAAACTAGTTACGCTTCAAGAGTCATATGTGACTAGAATGCATTGTCTGCTTGGAATCAGAGAACAGCACCATATGAAAGTGATCACTCAATCAGTCAGGCAGTCACAGCACGATGTCTGGCTCAATCCTGGCCCAGTACTGCACTTTGTGTTCTAATTTTGGTCTGGCAGGGAAACTGGACTGAGCGGCTAGTCCCTTTCATTAGCAGGAATATTATCATCAAGAACGTAGCACATCTGTGTCCTTTGAGCAGTTGATATACAGGAGATCCACAGACAGGGGAACATGAAAAGAGTTAGGGAAGTTTAGGAAACCTTCCCCGGCTGATTTGACAATCTGAATACACATTCTAACTAAGTAAACATGGTGCTTAATGTCCACAGAAACCGTACGGCTTATTAGGGACGGGGAGATGGGGGGGGGGGGGGGGGGAGAGGGTATGGAGGTGGGGGAAGAGGGAGATAGGGAGATTATATACCTATTGCTACACTGTCACTACCAGAACGACTTCTGCATTAAAATGGGCAGCGATGAGAGCCATTTTAATGTTTCGGTAGGAAGTGATGGACAAAGTCACAAGACAGCGTCCACAAACCACAACATTTTTGAAGAGAAAGGAGAGCCGAAGTGGTATCGAACCGAGGTTCTTCTGCTTACCAGCCTAACGCTTTACCACAAGACCAAACCGGCTCTCAATACATATTCTCCATTGCATTTTTTTATACATACAGGCAAAGCCTAAAACCACCCATACACTGAGATGGACTGAGCAGTACTGGCTACCAGTCTGTCCCCACATAAAAGGACCTGAACCACCTCAGACGGGGACCTGCTGAAGGAAGCGCTCTCCTTACCATCCTTATACTCGTCCATGCTACGGGCACGCTGCAACAACTCCGGGTCGTCCTCCTCCTCTCTCCGCTCCCTCTTGGCATCTTCACTCTCTAGCTCCTCCTTGGCCTGTGCTGAGTTTGCTGTCCTCCCCTGAAGTGACTGGCTGCACATTGCAATGCACAATATTTATGGTTCTGCCATCTTTCTCCATCTCGCTCCCTATCTCCTCCTTTGATCAGTCTGTACTGTGTCCTCCCCTGAAGTGACTGGCTGCACATTGCAATGCACAATATTTATGGTTCTGCCATCTTTCTCCATCTCGCTCCCTATCTCCTCCTTTGATCAGTCTGTACTGTGTCCTCCCCTGAAGCGACTGGCTGCACATTGCAACGCACAATATTTATGGTTCTGCCATCTTTCTCCATCTCGCTCCCTATCTCCTCCTTTGATCAATCTGTACTGTGTCCTCCCCTGAAGTGACTGGCTGCACATTGCAACACACAATATTTATGGTTCTGCCATCTTTCTCTGTCTCACTCCCTATCTTCTCCCTGGCTCAATCTGTATAGTGCCCTCCCCTGAAGTGACTAAAGACAGCAATGGTTCTGCAATCTGTCTCTGTCTTGCTCTCTATCTCTTGCTCCCTGGCTGGCGCTGAAACTGCAGCCCCCCCCCCCCCCCATCCCTAGCCCCTTGGCTGGAGGAGAGAGGTGTGGAAAGAGGAAGCACTAGATGATCTTTGAAAGGATGAGAAAGGGCCACTGTCAATCCGACAAACATTGAAACCATTTCAAAGGTGACTTTGGGGAACATCTGAGAGACAGGGTAGATGCATATAATGGGCTTTTCTGAGTGCACAGATACCATCTGGAACTGAACTGAACTAGGATTTTGCGATCTTTCTTTGTCTCTCTCTTCCTTTTCCCCACCTCTTGCTGATCATTGCCCAAAGTGAGGAATAAACTGAGCATGAAGGCTAAAAAGCAACAACAAAAAAGAAAAAAAGTCTAACCCTACACATTCATGACACAGACACACACACACAGACAAAAAGGGAGCACCCACCAAACTATTCATTATTACACATATACTCCATAACCACACATTCAAACATGCATGCACTCACTAACACACACATGTATACATATCACATATACATACACATTCACAAACCCATGTACATACACACACACTCTCACATACATGCACACAAACACTCATGCACACACACACACACACACATTTACATCATAGCCTCAACTCACCTGGCAGGCCCTGAGTTAGGTATACAAAAGGTCCCATCCTCCACTTTCTGCTGGTAGAACTCTTCTATGGACATGGTGGGGATGCCGGGGTAGCCAGCCCCAAACACCTGTTTCTGCAGGGCATCCTTTGTCAGAATGAATGGACGGAAGGCCTGGAAACCAACACACAACCCAGCTTATGTTTTCTGGTCTAAATGAGACACTGCCGCCTCTGGGTGCCCCATCTTCAAAGACTCCTGCAGATCTATCATAGCTGACGTTTTCTGGTCTAAATGAGACAGCCTCCTCTGGGTGCCTCATCTTCAAAGACTCCTGTGGATCTATCATGGAAATCCTGGAGTGGTGGGAATGATCTGAGCTGATAGACTGACAGTCACAGATTCATGTGGACCTGTTGTGATGAAGAGATATGTGTGTACAAGCACTGGCAGCCCAGGCCTACCATTGTTTGGACACACAAAAATACTGCACATACTGATAGGAAAGGGTAGTGTTGATCCTGCGATTGTTGTGCCTTACCCAGGTACCATTTGAGGACTGCAAACCAATGGGGGCTGAAAGTGGATATTGCCCTGTGTGCCACCTTTTTCATGACTGAACAAAATAACATAAACAAGGGCAAGGGTCCATACTGGGATGCTTCTGCATGCATTTATTGTCTCTGTGTTTGGCGAGCATCTGTGGGAGAAGCAGACTCACTGCTCTCTACTCACATGACTCTTGATGCATGCCTGTAGTTTTATATTGCACATAAGGACATCCACAGATGTGGTGTACTTACTGCACTATATCAGTATATGTGGCTGTTACATGGCTGATGCTACGCGAAACTGCTGCCATTTTGGTGCACATTCTGTGCATATCAATTATCATGCAACCATGCATGAGAGAACCATGCACCTTTGTGCTGGAGGACTTAGCTCCGCTGTCACCAGTGCTTTCATCCTGAGGCCCCATTTATTGTCTCTGTGCTGGGACAGTGTCAGTGGGGAGAGAACCACGTACCTTTGTGCTGGAGGGCTGAGGCCCCATTTATTGTCTTTGTGCTGGGACAGTGTCAGTGGGGAGAGAACCATGTACCTTTGTGCTGGAGGGCTGAGGCCCCATTTATTGTCTCTGTGCTGGGACAGTGTCAGTGGGGAGAGAACCATGTACCTTTGTGCTGGAGGGCTGAGGCCCCATTTATTGTCTCTGTGCTGGGACAGTGTCAGTGGGGAGAGAACCACGTACCTTTGTGCTGGAGGGCTGAGGCCCCATTTATTGTCTCTGTGCTGGGACAGTGTCAGTGGGGAGAGAACCACGTACCTTTGTGCTGGAGGGCTGAGGCCCCATTTATTGTCTCTGTGCTGGGACAGTGTCAGAGGGGAGAGAACCACGTACCTTTGTGCTGGAGGGCTGAGGCCCCATTTATTGTCTTTGTGCTGGGACAGTGTCAGAGGGGAGAGAACCATGTACCTTTGTGCTGGAGGGCTGAGGCCCCATTTATTGTCTCTGTACTGGGACAGTGTCAGTGGGGAGAGAACCACGTACCTTTGTGCTGGAGGGCTGAGGCCCCATTTATTGTCTCTGTGCTGGGACAGTGTCAGAGGGGAGAGAACCACGTACCTTTGTGCTGGAGGGCTGAGGCCCCATTTATTGTCTCTGTGCTGGGACAGTGTCAGTGGGGAGAGAACCACGTACCTTTGTGCTGGAGGGCTGAGGCCCCATTTATTGTCTCTGTGCTGGGACAGTGTCAGAGGGGAGAGAACCATGTACCTTTGTGCTGGAGGGCTGAGGCCCCATTTATTGTCTTTGTGCTGGGACAGTGTCAGAGGGGAGAGAACCATGTACCTTTGTGCTGGAGGGCTTAGCGCTGCTGTCACCAGTGCTGTCATCCTGAGGCCCTGACGTGCCCTGCTTCTTCAGCTGGGCCATGTGGTTGAGGATCTGGATTTCACCTGTGTGCACACGCTGCCCCGTTAGATCAACATCAACTACTCTGACAAATGATGGGTGCCAAGTACCACAATTAGACTCATCAGTATTTAATTTTTTTACATCCTGTCATCTGCACAGAGTCACCTTAGATTAGAATGAAACAGACTGACAAAACTAAACTAAGAGATGATAAACAATGCAACTGATTGAACTCATCAAATCAAGACTTAGTGTTGCAGATGTGAACAATGTCAGAACAAATGCCTTCTCAAGAAAACAAACCCTAACAAACAAGAATCAAACATGATAATGAAACACGATAATGACAATGATAAAAATATTTGCATAAACACCACTGACAGAGAACCAACAACAGAGACACTAAAGATCAACAGAGCCATGCAGGAATAGAAGGGAGGCAACTAAGATGACCAGGAAACTGTCCGGGAAGTGTCCATGAAATGTTCATGGATGAGAGAGTGGCAGCTGAACCACTTACTGTTTAAACTGTCCAGTTCATCTAGCGCTTGGTTGATCCACCTCTTTATCTGTGTCAAGTAGAACTCTCTCTGAAAATTAATAATAGCAACAGATCAGAATACATGTGACCATGCACTGTACCTAACGGTAAACCTTGTTTTGTGTTATACGAAAAACAAAGAAAGGAGGAGAAGAAGACACAGAGAGAAAAAAATTTCCATCCTGTCTCTTTAGGACTAGTTGTTAGACAGTTTTTTGACTGAACCTGAACTCAAATCCTTGTAAAATAAAGTTTTCAAGTTCAAATGCTTTATATTAATTACAGAAGTATGCCACATCAGTCTCTGATTTCCTCTTCAAAGTGGACAGAATGATTGTCAAAGCCAGACAGCAAGCATGGACATAAGTAAGGACTGTATTCCAGTTCTTCCTGGTCAACACGTGAGCTGACTTTTCAGTGCCTACACTGCCTTTGTGTGCAGAGCACACACTATGATCACTGCGCAAGTGAAAAATCCCATGTCCACCTTTTTAATATGAGATGGCTCGTGGCATCGAAAATCACAAATAACACACTATAATTTATAGTACTGACAGATTAACTAAAATGATGATTACATCTTGACTGTCATCTATGTGAAGATGAACTCTAAAACCATGCCTTCAGCACGGCTAGAAACTGTCTCTAAATGCAGACCCCACCTCACCTTCACTTCATCATCAACCGACTCCTTCTCAACAGCCTCTGACAGCTCCTTCAGTCGACCTTCGTACTCCTTGTTCTGTCGGAATCGCTCTATCTTGGACTGTCGTTGTGACGCCATTGCCCTCATGTCCATGCCCCTGCAACAGCGATGGCACAGGTCAGCTTCACTGATGTGACACAGTTCAACAACTTGCGCAGACAAATAATGAGCATGTACCTTTGAATGTTGGATTATGCTATAGTCTGTTGGCCAGACAGAATCAGCCTACACTGGGACAGCCTTTGGTAATGTCACCTATCATAAACTGGATGTGCAGACAGGTTAGTGAATATACTGTGTCACAGGAATGAAACTTTTCACCTCTAAAAAGATGAAATCATTTTACACAGGCTATCAAGAACTGGATCAGTCTCTAATTTCCTTTTCTTTCCTTTACAATTAAAAACTGCAATATAAAGTCACAGCAACAAAACATCCCCCCCCCCCCCCCCCCCAGTTATTTTGCAAAGTACTATTAATTAAGTAACTTGGTGTTTTACGCCCATTCAAGCAGTGCAGTTATATCAGGGCGATTTGCAAAGTACAAATTGGTGAAAACCAGCACATTTATTCAAAGACGTGCATGCGTAGGTGTACATATGTGTTTGTAAAGTCTTACAAGGATTATTTTTTTCACTGTGATTTTAATTACTTGATATATTACCAGTAACCATTCAAGAAACTAATCAAATACAATAACCAAGGTAAAAGATATCACTTTATAAATTATAACCCCCCCCCCCCAAACAAAATACACACACACACACACACATAACAAACACACTGTATTTTTGCAGACTTTTTTTTTTATAATGACAAATAAACCCAAGAAGCCAACCCACTACCTGATCAATAAAAGAAAATGTTATTACAGACATGTAATTTACAACATCTTCATTTTAGTTTTTACCCAGGATGTGCGGCTGGGACAACCTGTCTTGATTCTGACTCATCCTCTTCTTCAAGGTCGAGAGGAATGTGTGCTGATGTCACTTTGTATGACTTGCACATCCGCAGAAAGTCTCTGTAGTGACCCTGAAAAAGACATTTTTAATCTGTCATGGGAATGAAGACATAAAACTAAAAGGGAAATCTCACACAAGTGTGTGCTGTGCATGCCAGGGTTCCCAATAATGCACATGTGCATCCCTTAAGCACCAGTACTAAAAAGGATGCACTAAATTTCTGTCTAGAGGGTTCCACAGGACAGAGTAAAAACAATGCCAGCTTACGTTTTTTTCTCCAAAAACTGTATAACTAAATGTGTTATTATGACAGAACTAAACTCAGAACTGCGTTGTACTTGTAGAAGGTGCAAAGGGTATTATATATTATATGCAAAGAAGTATACTTGTGCAAAACTGCTTACTAGACTTGACACTTTAAAATTGCACAGAGACCTCTGAAAGTTGTAACACTACAGAGTCTCACTCCCAGGGATCCCCTTAAAATACTCCCTAATGGGAGCCCTGCATGAGCACAAACATACAAATGCATATAGTGATACACATCACACATGTATACATTTATGCAATCATACATATATATATTATAATTTATATATCATCATGACTCATAGTCATACACATACATTGTTAGTATGTTACATGTATACAAGTGTGTACACATTACACATACGTACACAATTACACACACACATTTGCATGCTTAATAATAATATACACTATATATAACGCATGCACATACAGTCTTAGGCACACACATTGTGTAACTGTAGTGTTACACACACACGTGCGCGTGCACACACACACACACACACACACACACATACACACCTTGGCTTTAAGCACTGTCTCCAGACGACTGGCATGGGTGTTCAAACTATGAAAGTAGCCAAGCAAGGCAGGAAGCAGCATGTATCTGAAAATGGACTCTGACATTTAACTTTAAGACATCATCAGTGAAAATGTGGGCCACAGTACACACAGAAAATATTGCATTATAAAATCTACTAGTACTACTCATACTCACCACAGTCATAATATTTAAATTGATCTGTATATATATACTATATTTATCTGCACTTTCCTTGATCCTAGCTAAATACCAACAAAGGGAATACTGTAAGTGTAACACCAACACAGTAACAGTCTTGGCACAAACTACTGCATAGGTAAACAACCATTTTGCTAAATACTTTGTCAGTTTGTGTTACTTAGTTATTACAACACATTATCTCTTTTTATATGACATTAATTAATTAATACAATATGTTCATAAAATCATACTCATAGTCATACTCATAGCTCAATCAATGAACAGCTGATGTTTGACATTAATAACAGTTAACACTAGCAATTTTAACAATCAGTTTTACTATGTACTTACCTGACTTCATTTGTTGCTACCTCTTCAATTTCCTCATTGTCACTGAACAGCTGTAGCTGGTTCACCATCAAGATTCCTTGCTCTGCCTTGGCTAAAGCTTTTCTCAGTTCTCCCTGTCAATATGAAATGAAGAAATGACACAAATGATCAGAATGCTGCACATGGGCCACAAATATTTAACTACCATCTCTATCTAAATGCACAAAAGGTTAAAAAGAACACCAACATAAGCCTTGGTTCAAATCCACTTTGGCTCACTTCTCTCTTCAACTAGTTCCAGTTCAAATGCAACAGCCTTGTGACTTTATCCCTCATGTTATATAATGAATGAACTTTAAAATGACTCTCACTGCAGCCGGTCTTAGACTCTTACTCTTAATGCAGGAGTCAATGTGGTGGTGACACTGACACTGCAGTGTTAGGTATAGTCTACCTCTTTTCCCACCTTCTGCGATCTTGCTACTGCTAATACCTCTTCACAGACAACTAGCCTATGATAAACAAGTTCAACCAACCAACTGTGTAAATCACTAACTGTAAGTCCAGACCATATAGATTGTTATTGTAAGAACTATGCCTATATACTTTGTCATTATTACCGGTCAGTAGTGAGTAGTACCTGCTACTCCACATCAGCCACATGAATCATACTGTTTCTTCTTCATCATTCAATGATTCATGTCAATTTTTGAACATGCTTTACATGATAATACTATTACTAATTATTAAAATGGTGAGCTCTGACGGCTTGTTTCAAGAATGAAACAGAATGAAAAAGCACCCATCTGACATACGATTTTTCGAAATGTGTGCAGGATAAATTTACTTATTACTTAAGTCCAATTCATTATCCAGTATTTATTTGCAACAAACTACCAAAAAGCAAGATACAATGTCACGGGAATAAATAATTTGTAAAGTAAAAACTGTCCACAATGGACAGAAACCGTCTGCATTCACACGTGAAATGCACAAATTCACTGTCAATTTTTTTTTTTTTTTTTTTCAACAAGCCAATTTCCACATTTGTAATAAATACTTCACTAAATACAGTTTCACACTTATCTACCAAATAGAATCTCAAGACCTAGTCTTGCTGTGGATCACCTGAATTTTATCTGAACCAGTCGATTCCTCACAATGTTCGATCATCGTATATGTATCCCACAAAGATTTAAATAAGCTGGACAATGTCGACTCGTCTAACTCATGACTGCCTTGAGAAGCCATGGTTTCGAAGATAGAAAGTTGAAATACTTCGAGTGATGACCAACCGGAAACAGGAAGTGTAACCTAAAAACTAAAAAATATAAACTTTAAGAAACAAACAAGTGACCAAGGTCAATATTTCGAGGCTGTTTTCAATATTCAGTGATACAATAAAGCTATTACATTGAAGCAATAAAACTGATACAAGATGTTCCTTTTTACTATGAATAAATCACATTGTATACTTATTTATTCACTATTTGCGTTTATTTATTTATACCAACCCGAGGGAAAGTGAAAGGTTTCAAGACCAACACAAAGTGTGTTTCGTCCTGGGACGACCCTGTGCGGTTGGCAGGACGTTAAAAATCCAATAATTAACCAACTATAATTCCCCCCCCCCCCCCCCCCCGCCACTTTGGACCCGTGGAATAAAATATGAAGTCGTCTCCTAAACGATGCATTTTCAGCCGGCCGGCCGGGCGTTCTAACTGGGGTAGGTAGAAATGGCTAGGGACTATGTTAGTCTAATTCTTGATTTTAAAAGTGATTTTTTTATATAACACTTCTTTTTTTCTTCTTCTTTTTTTTGGGTAATGTTACAGAAACCATATAATTATATGGTCTCTGTAACAGAAACTGAAATATATTTTTTAATCGTTCACTTTTGGGGGTGAGGTGGGGAGTGAGGTGGGGAGTATTCTTCTTCTAATGTTGCCTTACGTCCACAGAGACCAAAAGGACTATTTGAGGACGGCCACCTCCACTTTCACAAAGCTCCTGAGCGTCTCTGGGGGCGTGTGTCATCTGTGTCGTCTGCTCGATTCGTAATTGGTATAATTGGTGATGTCCCTTGGACGGACCGGAAGTAAACAACAAGTCAACGCATGACTACTGTATTTCTGTTGCCACCACGGCCAGTCGTGCAACCATAAATCAGGTAAGAAATTGAATGTTCGTGCGAACCAGTTGAAGGAGACGATCTTCGTCGTTTTCTGTCATCCATTACAACAAACATCCGTTTGCTCTGACCGCAAGAACTTCATAGTCCTTTGGAGCAGACTCGCCGGCAGCAGGTAATATTTCAACAGCCACCAACGTCCGAAAGGCGGATAAAGCTACACTTTGATTGGGATCTCTCCCTCCCTCCTTCCAAACTAAAAGAATCTATTTCGGAAAATCCAAATGGGTTTATGAAACAATGACAAACATCACATCATTATTACCATCAGACTGTGCATGTATACTTAGTCGTCCAATAACATCCAGGATCAATGTCTGATCATTACTGATATTTATGGTGTGCGAGAAAAAGGATTATTATTCTCGTCAGTCATGGCTGTAAATTATGTTATTCATTGTTAAGTATTGAAAGTTGGCGTTGCTGGCTTTGCTTAATGGCACAGCTTTATTTCTTTCTTTGTGATAATACCCCGACCTTCAGAACTCAGGAGCTGTGTGAAAGTCCGCCCTGGGCTCACCGTCCCTAATAAGCCTGGTGGTTTCTGTGGACATAAAGTAACACTGAACGAAACAAACAAAAAACGAAAAACGATCATTGAGGAACTGACTCTGCAGCTAATAGGGAGCATTTGTCACTGAATTTGGCAGAAAGACTAATCAGTCAGTGACTGCCATTGTGATTTTTATACAATTACCTCCCCCCTCCCTCCCCCCCGCCCCCCCCCCTCCCCCTGTATATATAATAGTATTATTAAGCATTCCATAGTTCCCATGTCTGAAGTAGTGATTTATGTATTCTACAAGCTCTGCCAGCATTACTCATATATATATTCCAAGTCTAGCAGTTACTGAGTTAGTGATTGTTGCATTTGCAGGAAATATCAGCACTGCACACATCCAAAACCAGCATGGCCGTTGCCTTTCAAGATGACGAGTTCACAAAGATCTGCAAAGAACTTGAGGATCCTCAGGTGGATGGCTGGGAGTTCTTTGTGGAGTCACATGGAGTCACCATCTACAGGCTTTATGATGAGGTAGGCTGCCACTGTCACTTTGTACAACCTCCGGCTTTAATGTTGTCAAGGATTCCAGCAACTTTGACCTGAACGAATGTGGGCTGCAAACTGTCATTTCTGGGCAGTCGCCAGAGTCTTAGGATGCTGGTCTTGATGAGATGCAAAACCTGGGCCCTGTGCATCCCAGGTAGTCGTACATTCTTCTTCTTGTGCATAGTGTCCAACTTCAGAGTTTTAAAGACTCTCAGTCTGATACTTTTACTAGTTTTACTGCATGCTGGGTTCTTTTGGTGTTTTCATAATCTACTCACATAGAATGCAGGATATTTAAGCTTAAAATGTGTGACCATAATGGTTAATATACTCCACTGTCATTTTGGTTGTTGCAGGTATCAGGCCTATACCAGTATAAGATCTATGGTACGCTGGACGATGTCCAACCAGATGTCTGTGTTGAGGTGTACATGGACTTTAGAATACAGACGTCAGTGGGACACATATGTCAAAGGTAAAGGGTGGAGTTTTGGGATATATCTCCATAGTGTGGATCATGTGTGTGGCATATATATAATACAGGTGTATGTTTGTGTATGTATATATATGTACCATTCACTCTCTTTCATAACTGGTGGGTTTTAGGTGAAGCAAACGTTTTTCAAAGTAAGGTTTGTTGTGTCATGTTCAGTTATTTTCTTCTTATTGTTGAACTTGAAGTCATGTTTGATATTATGATGTTTTGGCCTGGTTGATGGTGATTCAAATATCAAGAAACTAACTTTTCTCAGAAAGGTCAGTATACATTTGTGCTTGAATTTGTGGTGATGTGAAGAATCTGACCACAGGATTAGTGCCAGAAACAGTCTTTATGGAGTTCAGTTTTTGCGATTGCATCTTGAAAGTTTTCCTGTGAATTCCAACAACACACTATGTCAGAATGCCACCCTTTCTGTACACAGCATGAAATCAAGTGACTTTTCTCTATTTTAAAGTCAAGTTGTCTATACCTACTTCAGAGGTATAGCTGCCCCACTGTTCATCCCAGCATCCCTGCCTGTGGCCACATGACCCAGTTGTGGCCCTACCTGTGGTCACATGACCCAGTCATAGCCCTAACTGTGGTCACATGACCCAGTCATAACCCTACCTGTGGTCACATGACCTGGTCATGATCCTACCTGTGGCCACATGACCCAGTCATGGCCCTACCTGTGGCCACATGACCCAGTTGTGGCCCTACCTGTGGTCACATGACCCAGTAGCCCTAACTGTGGTCACATGACCCAGTCATGGCCCTACCTGTGGCCACATGACCCAGTCACAGCCCTACCTGTGGTCACATGACCCAATCAGGACCCTATCTGTGGTCACATGACCCAGTCATAGCCCTACCTGTGGTCACATGACCCAATCAGGACCCTATCTGTGGTCACATGACCCAGTCATGGCGGAGAGGTCAGATTGTTGGTAGGCTTCCTTTGGAAGAAGACCCTGCACTGATGCTGAGTCACTTTGGTGGTGTGCAATGATGCCTGTTCCGGTTCTGCATAGGCAGGACACCTCTGCTATGCCTTCCTCTTGATGACAGCAGTAGCTAAGTTGCGGAGCCTGACTGAGTGAGCCTCCCCTCCAGAGAGCAGGCCAACACTTCTTCCCTTCATTAATCCCCTTTATGCAGACCCCCTGAGGTTGAAGGCCAGGACTGTCTCCGGCAAGGAAGGCTGGCAGCAAGCAGCACCGAGACTGAGGTTACCACAAGTGCATGACTTCAAGGGCCACAGAAGCTGATACCTTTTCTAATTTTTATAATGCGGTGATAGATGAGGATGGTAACTGATGACGCTATGGAAGTCCATTTAAGTTTGCGACTGCTTGACAGGGCTGGAAGACCATGCTTACTGCTGTAATTATCCTGGTGTTAACCAGGCCTGGGAACTACAGCACCTACAGTGTTGGTCTAGTAATTAGAGTGACAGCCTCTCCTGACATTCTGTGTGGTGTGTTTTCAGAGCTGTGTGAGACAGAGGCTGATGGGAAGAAGCTGATCTACTGGCAAGTCAACTTCCCCTTCCCGCTCTGGAACAGAGATGTATCCTTTTACACAGCTTGGCAGGGATTTGAGTTAGTCCAAAACTTTGTGGTAAAAACTAATACTGTAATAGGTGAGTGCAACAGCAATGGCAAGAAATAACCCCCCAAAACCCAACAACCTAAAAAAAGACACTAAACACCAGATATTTCATGAGAACTGGTGGGAGCTGTGGTCCCTCATTTGAATGCAGCATGAGCTGTTGAAAATGAGAGCATCAGATTCAAAGTATAGTTAAGGACAGTCTTGTGCATGTTGATCTGTGTTTAGTCACAGTACTCTGGACTGTATGTTGTTGGGACAGATTTATTTTTTTTAAAGGCTGACAGTCTGCATAAGTTTGCTGGGGCAGTGGTTGACAAACTTCGTAGTGCCATCACTGTGTGAGGAAGAAATAAATATTCACTGTGCGTGCATGGACCTTGACTGGGATAGTATGTGTATCGGCGAGAGCTGCGAGCAATGGAGCACAACAACAAGAAGGTGTGGGTGGTGCTGGCCCGCAGTGAGGCCACCAGCAGCATACCTGAGAAGTCGGGAGTCGTTCGCGTCCAAGACTACATACAGTCTGCCGCTCTGACTTCCGATGGGAAATCTGGGACCAAGTGTAAGTACGGTAGACTGCTGGTCTCGGCACGCAATGAGTTTCAGTATCTTGCATTATCTCATCTCAATATCGTGCATTATCTTGTATATCGGTCTTCACTTTCACCTTGTGGGTTTGTTTGTTTGTTTGTTAGTGTTCCTCAACTGAAATCCTGAAGTTGACCCTGTGCTGGGTGAGAAGATGGTGAATCAGAGCATTATCTGACATTGCACCATGGCAGCCTGAATGACCGGTATACGGTGCATGCGAGTGCTCGCGTCTGCAGTAGAATAGCTCTGTACACAGAATTTTACCCCACTCTGGGTGATCCTCCAAATTTCTAGCAGAGTAATACTAACAGTAAGTAAAGGAATATTGTAGTGCTGCAATGGTCAAATAATTTTATGAAACATTTTAACAGCCTTGTTTCATACTGTTTCTATTTTCCTTCTTTTCCAGCCTACATGCACTACTTTGACAACCCGAGGGGCAACATTCCTACCTGGTTGATCAACTGGGCAGCCAAGGTAAGAGTGCCGCTAAGTGTCTGGGTCATATGTTCATTGGTGGAGTGATCTGAGACAAAATGAGGCCTAGAGTGCTTCTGTATAATTTACAAACAAAGGGAACTAGTAGCACTCAGCAGAGGTCACACAAATGACAAGGAGTTTGAAAGTCAACAACACACACACACAAAAGAGGAAAAAGTCTCCAATGAGCCTTTTCCAGAACTGTGAAAGTATTCAACTGATTGACAATCATTATCTGAATCCAGCACTAGACTACAAGTCTTGCAGAACTATGAAAATATTCAGCTGATTGTCAGTTATCCGAGTCTTGCACTAGACTCAAGTTGAGCAGCTCCTTACTGAGCAAAACACAGAGAAGGAGCAACCTGGGAAGCTTATGTCTTATTTCTGTTCTGTTTGCAGACGGGAGTGCCTCAGTTCCTGACAATCATGCAGACGGCTTGCCGTGGTTACCCAGAGTACCTGGCTAATAAGGCGGCCAGTTGACTGCAGCCAGGAGCTTGAAAACATCGCCATTGACCTTTTGGTTCCTGCCCTCTTCTTTTCATTTTGTTTTGGTTCTCTACTGTGATTGCATTTATTTTGTGGTTACCCTTTCTGTGCACAGTCAGGACAGTGTGATTTTAGAGGTGAAAATGATTGAGCAGAGAGAAAAGGTGTGTGGTGAAGAGGGGTGGGGGGAGAGAATTTGTCAATGTTGATTGTCTGAAAGTTGTTGAGGTTGAAGGCATGGGAGACGCCCCTGCTTCTGTTGTCACTTTTGTGGTATTCTTGACCTTACCCACCTCGCTTCATCTTTAGATATAGTCCTTCACACCTTCTTCATTTATTTTATCACCTTAAGATGCCCTTCACACCTTAAGCATCATGCCTCACCTTAAGATGTCCTTTTGACCACGCCCACCTTGCTTCACATTAAGATGCCCTTCACACCATACCACCTTGCTTAACCTTTAGATGTCCTTCACACCTTACCAACCTTGCTTCACCTTAAGATGATTTTACCACATACCTTGGCTCACCTAAAGGTGACCCTCACACCTATCTTGCTTCACCTTAAGATGTCCTTCACACCATGCCAGCCTTACTTCACCTTAAGGTGACCATCACAACTTACCCATCTTGCTTCACCGTAAGATGACTTTCACGTGTTACCCATCTTGCATCAGTGTAAGGTGTTCTTCACACCTTACTCACCTTAGGTAAGTTCACCTTAAGATCACCACACCATACCCACCTTAGGTAAGTTCACCTTCAGATCTCCACACCTTACCCATGTTAGGTAAGTTCACCTTAAGATCCCCGTCACTCCATACCCGTTGTGCATCACTTTCCTCTTCTCGTTCCCTGCTCTTTCGTCCATTCCTGTTCCCCTTCCATGGCCATCATCTGCCCTTCCTAGCCTACTGTTCCTCTCTTCTTCTGCCCTCCTTCCTTCCCTCTTCTCCTGCCCTGCTCCCTCCATTCCATTCCTGTTTCCTTTCCGTCTCCCCCATCCGCTGCAGTTCCTCTGCCCTTCCTCTTCTCTCTTC
This sequence comes from Alviniconcha strummeri, assembly GCA_963584105.1. Taxonomy (NCBI): domain Eukaryota; kingdom Metazoa; phylum Mollusca; class Gastropoda; family Provannidae; genus Alviniconcha; species Alviniconcha strummeri. The sequence continues at coordinate 8,456,391 of OY757553.1, read as the reverse complement.
CCCTTCCTTACTCTCCATTCCCTTTCTTCCCTGCTTCCCAGTTGTCTTCCTTCCTTTCTTCTGTTTGTTTTTCTTCCTTGTGTGTCTGAGTGTTGTATTGTTGCTGGGGTTGATTGTTGCTGTCTGCATCATTTCTTGACAGTCCAGTCCTGAAACGTTTTTCTCAGGGGGAATTTTTATTTATTTTATATTTATTTATTTTTGGTTTTGTTTATAGCAGACATAGACAATCTGTAACAGAACAAGGCCCAGAGTGTCTATGCAGAATCAGCAAACAAGGGAGTTAATTAGCACTTGAAAGACATCACATGACCACAGCTACATAGTACAAGTCGCCTATGGTAACTTACCTGGCATGTGATCCGATGTATCTTTGGTGGAGTTTATGTATCGTGTATTTCCTCACATGCCAGGTCAGAGTTACAGGTGGCTCAGGACTTTGTTGTTGTGTTTGTGTGATGTTTTTCAAGTGCTAATTAACTCCCATTTTTGTTGTATTTACAGCTGTAGACAATTTTGAAACAGCGTTCATGTGTGTATTGGATTTTCATTGCATTTTCACAAGCAAGTATGCCAAGACAACCAAAAATGTTATGTGTCATACCATAGATATATATATATATATCATGCTTGCATAATATATATGTTTCAAGAGTACATGTGATATAAGTGCCAGCAATGCAAAGTTTCCTCATTGTTGATTGTACAAAATCAAGTCAATCCAATGAGAGCACAACTGTTGGTACCAACTACCATACAAGTGAAACCAGTGTAAAGCCAGTTTAGGAAGAAGACAGAGGGGACGATGAAAAAATGTGTTTGGTTGTTTTTGTAAAGGACAACGATTTTGATGGAATAATTTTATACACTGTTTAGAATATTATACTGATATACTAACTATGTACACTGTTTTGAAAGGACAATTTTTTTTCTGCAATGGTATTGTTTCAGTTTACATTTTGGCAATATCTGAACAACATGTAATGTTGACTGTGATGTTTTATTTTTTACTTGCAATGAAATTTTTTCTTTTTTCTTTTTAATGATACAGTTTTAAAGTTATAAAATGGCCATCCAAGGCATAAACATGAACATGGACCGTTTTGTGAAAGTCCATAATGAGGCAAGAGCTCTTGAAACAGCTGCCTATAGGTTAATGTGTTCTCACTAATTTTATCTTGCTTGATTTGTAGTCCACAACTTCCCAAAGCAACAGTTATAATGTAAATTGTTTTGGGTTTTTGTCCTATCAGTTTCACTGACAACTTTTTTCCCCTTCTCTCTCTTCTGTTTAACTTGTGGTTGGCTATTGCCTATGGTATAGTATTGGGGGGCATAACTGTTGTTCCCTTGTGGCTGCAGCCACACCAGTGCCAGGTTCACTCTGGTGTAGCTGAGTGGTTAAGGTGCAGCAGGACGGGTCTGAATTCTGGTTAAGGTGGTTGGTTACCATCTCCCTTCTGTCCTTTTTTCCAGAGTTTGGGGCTAAGTGTCTAGTCCTTCAGGCAGCACCAAGCTTCCAAGGTCTTGTGCACTGTAGGTTCTCACATCTTCAAAACACCAGTGCAGTGGAAGAGGTTGCTGTTGCAAATGTACAGAAACTCCACCGAGGGTACGAATGGATAACATTCTAAGGTTTAGCTACGAGACTTTGTTGTAGCTGCCTTTTGTTTGGAACTGTGACCCCAAATTCCCACTGATAAAAGTTCCCACAATAAAGTATACAAAACTGAAAGCAAACAAATTCCTGTCACCTGTTCTGAGAGAGATAGTAATAGATGGTACGACTAAGTTCATGAAATTTGGCTTTGGTCAAATATATGCAGTGTAGCTTGGATTGCCAGAGTTGTCACCAATGAGGAATCAAAAACCCAGGAGGTGGGGTGGGTGGGGGCCTGTACCTACAATGCTACACTGTCACTATCTGAACCATTCTGCATTCACATGGCAAAAGCACACTGGCTGTGTTGCTGAATGTCAGTAGACATTGTGCATAAACCACAAGTTTTGT
>OY757553.1:8431713-8449213 GCA_963584105.1 Alviniconcha strummeri | reverse complement strand
CCTGTTGACACAAACTCTACAAATTTCATACCTGAAACTGTGTCTGTTGACACAAACACTGCAGATTTCATAGATACAACTGTACCTGTTGACACAAACTCTACAAATTTCATACCTGAAACTGTGTCTGTTGGCACAAACACTACAGATTTCATAGGTACAACTGTACCTGTTGACACAAACTCTACGAATTTCATACCTGAAACTGTGTCTGTTAACACAAGCACTACGAACGTCACAGACGTTACGATAAGAGGTGTCACTGGCGTGTCATCTACGGACACAGACGCTACAATGAGAGATGTAACTGGTGTGTCATCTACGGACACAGACGTTACGATGAAAGGTGTCACTGGTGTGTCATCTACGGACACAGACGTTACAACGAAAGGTGTCACTGGTGTACCATCTACTGACACAGACATGACGCTGAAAGGTGTCACTGGTGTGTCATCTACTGACACAGCCGCTACAATGAGAGGTGTCACTGGTGTGTCATTTACGGACACAGACGTTACGATGAGAAGTGTCCCTGGTGTGTCATCTACTGACACGGGTGTTACAGAACCCATAGCTGCAAGTACAGGTGTCTCCTCTGGTGTGTCGTCTAGTGATACATTTGCTACAGAATCTACTGACACAGTTACAGGTGACACCAATGTTTCCTCTAAGGATACACGTGTTTCACAGTCCGTGCCTGCAGTTACAGGTGTCACTAATGTGTCTGGTGATATAAGTGCTACACAATCCACTGTTACGATTACAGGTGTCACCAATGTACCACATGAAGATAATACTGCTACAGGTTCCTTTGCTACAATTGCAGGTGCCACTGGTGTGCCTTCTAATGATTCAAACGCTACAAATTCCATAGCTACAGTTGCAGGTGAAATCGATGTGTCATCTAGTGATACAAGTGATACGGAATCCTTGGCTACAACTACAGGTGTCATGGAAGTGTCATCAAATGCTACAGAACCCATAAGTGCAAATGCAGGTGTTTCTGATGCGTCATCCAGTGATACAAATGCTGTTTCACCCACTGCTACTGCTAGGAGTGTCACAGATGTGTCGTCTATTAACTACTATACCACACAATCCGTAGCTCCAGATTCAGGTGCCTCCAGTTACTCATCCAGTGATTCAAATACTGCGAATTCCATGTCTACAATTGCAACTGCTACCAAAGTGTCACCTGGTAATATTAAGGCTACAGACTCCATAGCAACAACAAATGTCACTGGTTCGTCATTGGGTGATTTAAATACTACAGAATCCATAGCAACAACAAGCGTCACTGGCATGACATTGCATGATTCAAATACTACAGAATCCGTTGCAACAACAAGTGTCACTAGGATGACACTGAGTGATTCAAATACTTCAGACTCCACAGCAACAACAAGTGTCATTGGTATGTTAGTGAGTGATTCAAATACTACAGAATCCAATGCAACAAAAAGTGTCACTCGGATGACACTGAGTGAATCAAATACTACAGAATCCATAGCTACAACTGCAGGTGTTTCCGCTGTATCAGCGCGTCATGATGCTACGACAGGCGTAGTGGCTGTGACTACAAGGTTCTCTGACTCGTCAGCTGGTGCCAGACTTAACCACACCAACGCTGTGGCCGCTACGACTGCAGGTTACACACTCGTGTCTAACTCTGATGACACAAACACTCTTGATTTGTTTGCTTCGTCTCCTGAAGCCACCGAAGTGCCTTCCACCAATGGATATTCGACAGACATCCCGTCTGTATCTTCTGCCGTTACTTCTGGTTCTGACAGCGACACAAATACTACAGACCTTTCAGGTACAAGTGGAAGTTCATCTATAAAGTCACCCGCGGAAACAAATACCACAGGTCCCTTAGCTACAACCGCTAGTTCATCTGTAAAGTCACCCGCGGAAACAAATACCACAGATCCCTTAGCTACAACTACCAGAGTCTCCGGAGAGTCATCAGCTAAAACAACCACTACAGACTTCTTTAACAACACGGACACAACACTCAGTGCACACAGAACGACACCTGATATCAACAGTGCAACACCCGATGTTAACAGTACAGATATCGCAACACCTGATATGGGCAGTAGAGATACAGTAACACCTGATATTAACAGTACAGACATACCAACACCCGATGTCAAAGTTGCAGATATAATAACACCCGATGTCAACAATACATACATGACAACACCCGATGCCCACAGTACGAATATAACACCTTCTGTCAGCAGTACAGGCATATCCACACCCGATGTTAGCAGTACAGACATAACAGCACCTGATGTGAACAATACAGGCATTGCAACACCCGATGTTAGCAGTACAGACATAACAGCACCTGATGTGAACAATACAGGCATTGCAACACCCGATGTTAGCAGTACAGACATAACACTCGATGTCAACAGTACAGTCATAACAACACATGGTGTGAATGGTACAGATATAATAACATCCGGTGTTAGCAGTAGAGACACAATAACACCCGATGTTAGCAGTATAGACATAACAACAACCAGTACCAACAGTACCGGCATAACAATACCCGATGTCCAGAGCACAGACATAACAACATCCAATATCAACGGTACAGACGTAGCAACTCCAGACGCCATTGTAACAAAAACATCATATTTCAACATCACAGAAACAACCAGAACAACACCCGATTTTAGCACCACAGACCAAACTTCACGTTATAGTATGACAGAAACAAGCACAAGAGGACTAGATGATAACCTCACCCACACAGCCACAACAACAAATATCAACACCACACGCTCAACACAAAATATTACAGACATAACCACAACAGTGGTCAACATTTCAGACACATCAAAACCAGATCTGAACGCCACAGAGACAACAACTCCACTTGTCTACACCACAGACACAGCTACACCAGATGTAGGTATGACAGGCACATTTCCGGCATCAGGTACCAACATCACGGACACACCTATTTCGCAAGCTGTCAACGTCATAGACACAACTACAACACCAAGTGACAGCATCTCAGACACAACTGCAACACCCGATGTCAACATCACAGACACAACAACACCGAGTGTCAACATCACAGACACAACTACGGTACCAGATGTAAACATTACAGACATAACTAGAACTCCAGATATCAACATCACACACTTAACTCTAACACCAAATATCAACGTCTCCGACATAACTACAACACGAGATGGCCACACCACAAACACAATTACAACACCCGATTTCAACACCACAGACACAACTACAACGCTAGATTTCAACAGAACATACACAAATGCAACAACAGATGTTAACATCACAGACACAACCTCAACGACAGATGTCAATAAAACAGACACAGCTGCAACACGCGATGTCAACATCACATACACAACTACAACACCCGACGTCAACATCACAGACGCAGCTTCTACAATACATGTCAATATTACAGACACAACCCGCACACCAGATGTCAGTATCACTAACACGGCTACAATACCAGATGGCAAAATCACATACACATCTTCAACCATTGATGTCAATATCACAACCACGACTGAAAATCCGGTTGCCAACATCTCGGACACAACACTACCGGATGTAAATATCACAGACACATCAACACCAAAAGATGTCAACACCACAGACAGAACTTCAACGATACATTCCATCAACACGGACATGACTATAAAACCTGATGTCAACATCACAGACACAGGCACAACCCCAGATGTCAGCCTCACAGACACATCTACAACACCAAATGTCAACGTCACAGACACGAAAACACTGGATTTCAACATTATAGACATAACTACAAGACCAGAAAACAATATCACAGGCACAACTGCTGCACCGAACGTCAGCATCAGCGGCACATCTGCAACACCAAATGTCAACATCACTGACACAGTTACAACACCAGAAGACAATACCACATACACAAGAACAGCAAACGTCGACATCACAGACACAACAGCAGCAGATGGCAATATCACAGGCACAACTACAACACCAGCTGTCAGTATTACACACACAGCAACACCCGATGTGAACATCACATACACAACACCCGATGTCAACACGACAGAAACAACTACAACACTCGGTGTGAATATCTCAGACACAAAAACACTGGGTATCAATATATCAGACACAACTGCAACACAAGAAGTCAACATCACAGACACGACCTACACACCTACACGACCAGATGTCATAGTCACTGGTAAAACTTCAAAGCCAGAAGTCATCACCACAGGCACAGCTACAGCACTAGATATCAACGTCACAGACATAACTACAGCATCAGATGTCAACATCACAACTACAACACCCAGTATCAACACCACAGGCACAACTATAAAAGCAGAGGTCAACAGCACAGAAACAACAATACCGGATGTCATTATCTCATACACGCCTACAACACCAGAACTGAACATCACAGGCGCTGCTACAACACCAGATGTCGACATCACAGACACATCTACACCAACATATGTCACTATCACAAACAGAGCTACAACATCAGATGCTAACACCACAGACACAACCACAACATTCAATTTCAACAGCACAGGCGCAACTATAAGACCGTATGTCAACAGCACAGACACAACTATAAGACCGTATGTCAACAGCACAGACACAACTATAAGACCGTATGTCAACAGCACAGACACAACGTCATCAATAGATTTAAATATTACAGCTGTAACTACACCACCAGATGTCAACGTCACAGACACAACAATACTGGGTGTCAATATCTCAGCCTTAACTACAACACCAGAAATGAACATAAGAGACACAACTACATCACCAGATGTCAACACAACAGACACCACTACAACACCGGAAGTCAACATCACAGACATAACTACAAAATCAGAAGTCAGCATCATAAACATAACTACAAAATCAGAAGTCAGCATGACCAACACAACAATAACACTAAATGTCAACATCACAAACACAACAACCTCGGGTGTCACTATATCAGACATAACTACAACACAAGAAGTGAATATCTCAGACTCACCTACACCACCAGATGCCACCATTACAGATAGAACTACAGCATCAGACGTCAGCATCACAGACAGCGGTACATCTGTAGATGTCAACATTACAGACATAGCTACAACATTAAATATCAGCATCACCGACACAACTACAGCACCCAGTGTGAACACCTCAGACAAAAGTACAATGCCAGATGTCAACATCACAGACACAATAACACCAGGTGTTAACATTATAGGCATGGCTACAACAGCAGATGTTAACATCACCAACACAACTACACCACCAGAAGTCAATATCACAGACATAACTACCACACCAAATGCCAAAATCACCGGTACAGCTACTTTAGCAGATGACAATGTCATAGACACAGTTTCAACGATAGATGTCAACATCACAGACACAGCTACTACACCCAGTGTCAGTATCACAAACACAGCTAGTTCATCAGATGTTAACAACACAGAGACATTTACAATATCCGATGTCAACATCGCAGACGGAACTTCAACGAAAGCTGTTAGTATTACAGACACAACTAGCACACCCGATGTCAATATGACTAACACAACTCAAATATCTGATGGCAATAGCACAGACACAGTTACAGCATCCGATGACAACATCACCGACACAACTATAATACCAGAAATCATCATCACAGACATGACCACAACACCAGATGCCAAAATCACCGGCAAAGCTACAACACCAGATGTCAGTACCAGGGACACAATTACTTTACCCATTGTCAACACCACAGACACAAGTGCACCGATATATTTGAATATCACAGAGACAACTGCAATGATATATGTCAACATCACAGACACAACTGCTACACCCGATGTCAACATCACGGACACAGTTACAACACCTGATATCAACATCACACGCGCAAAGTCAACACCCGATGTCAATATCTCATACACAACTTCAACAATAGATATTAATATTACAGACACACATAACACACCAGATATCAAGATCACTAACACAGCTACAATATCAAATGACAAAATCACATACACATCGTTAGCAACCGATGTAAATATCACGGACAGAACTACAAGACCACATACCAGCGTCACAGAGACAACAACGCCGAATATCAACATTACAGGCACATCTACAACACTAGAAATCAACTTAACAGAAACAACTGTCACTCCCAGTGTCAACATTAGCGACACATCTACAACACCAGATGTCAACATTAATGACACAGTTACAACACCACAAGATAATACAACATACGAAAGAACACCAGATTTCAACTTCACAGGCGAAACAACACCAGTTGTCAATATCACAGGCACAACTATCACACAAGCTATAAACATCACACACACAACTACGACACCGGATATCAACATCACATACACAACCTCAGTAACACATGTCAACATCACAGACACAGCTACTACACCAGACGTCAACAGCATAGACACAACTACAACACCAGATGTCAATATCAGAAACACAAATGCAACAACAGAAGTCAGCAATACCACAGACACAATTAGCACACAAAATAGCAATATCATTAACACAACTACAATACCAGAGGGAAAAAATACTTACACATCGTCAGCTATTAATGTCAATATTACAGATAGAACTACAACACCGGATTTCAACATCACAGACTCAGCAGTACCGGATGTTAATATCACAGGCGAAACTACAACCCCAGATATCACAGACGCAAGTATGATATCAGATGTCAATGTCACAGACACAGTTACAATACCAGGCCTGAACGTCACAGACTCAATTACAATATCAGATGTCAACTTCACAGACATAACACCGGGTGTCAATATTACAGGCACAACTACACCAGAAAGCAATATCACAGACACAACTATTGCACAGGATGTCAGCATCACAGAACTAACTACAACACCCGATTTCAACATCACAGACACAACTTCAGCATTAGAAATCAATATCACAGACATACCTAGCACACAATATGTCAATATCACTGACTCAACTAGAACATCAGATGTCAACATCACAGATACTGCAATAAAGGATGTCAATGTTACAGGCAGAATTACAACACCAGAAGCCAACATCACAGATACAACTGTAAAAAAAGATGCTAGCATGACAAACACAATTTCAACGATAAATGTCCATGTCACAGACACAAATACAAAGCTAAATGTCAATATGACAGACACAGCTACAATACCAGCTGTCACAATTACGTACACAGCAATATTAGCTGTCAACATCACAGACACAACTACCACGCCAGATGTCAATATGACAGACACAGCTACAATACCAGCTGTCAACATCACACACATAACAATACCAGCTGTCAACATCACAGACACAAATACAACGCCAGATTTTAATATGACAGACACAGCTACAATACCAGCTGTCAACATCACACACACAGCAATACCAGCTGTCAACACCACAGACACAACCACAACGCCAGATGTCAATATGACAGACACAGCTACAATACCAGCTGTCAACATCACACACACAGCAATACCAGCTGTCAACACCACAGACACAACCACAACGCCAGATGTCAATATGACAGACACAGCTACAATACCAGCTGTCAACATCACACACATAGCAATACCAGCTGTCAACATCACAGACACCACTACAATACCAGCTGTCAACATCACAGACACAACTACAACGCCAGATGTTAATATGACAGACACAGCTACAATACCAGCTGTCAACATCACATACACAGCTATAACACCTGATATCAATATGACAGACACCACTACAATACCATCTGCCAACATCACATACACAACATTACCAGCTGTCAACATCACAGACACCACTACAATACCATCTGTCAACATCACATATACAACATTACCAGCTGTCAACATCACAGACACTACTACAATGCCAGGTGTCAATATCACAAACACAACAACACCGGACGTCAATGTAACAGGCGCAACTACAAGACAAGAAATCAATATAACAGACAAACCTGCAGCACCAAATATCAGCATCAGCGACACATCTACAACGCCAGATGTTAACATCACTGACACAGTTACAACACCAGATGATAATATCACATACACAAGAACACCAGATGTTAACATCGTGGACACAAAAGCACCGGCTGTTAATATCACAGTCGCAACTCCAACACCTGATGTCAACATAACAAACATTAATACAACGCCAGAGGTCAGTATGACTGACACATATATAACACCGGATGGTAACATCACATACACACCGCCATCAAGCGATATCAATGTCACACACACAACTACAACACCAGATGTAAACATTACAGAGGTAACAATATCGGGCGTTAACATCACAGGCACAACTACAACACAACATGTCAAAACCACCTACACAGGTTCAACGATAGGTGTCAATATCACAGACATAACTACAACACCATATGTCAACATCAGAGACACAACTAAACCACCAGATATTAACACCACAGACACAACACAGGATGTCAGTATCATAGGAACAACAACAGAAGTCAACATCACACACACAGCCGCAACACCTGATGTTAACATCACCGACACATCTACGACACCAGATGTGAACATCACTGACACCGTTACAATACCAGATAATAACATCACAGAAACAACACCATATGTGAAAATGACAGACACAACACCGTCTTTTAACATGACAGAGACAACAGCATCAAATGTCAACATTACAGGTAGGGCAAAGCCAAATGTCAGCATTACAGACACAACATCATATGGCAATATTACAGGTACGGAAACACAAAATGTTATCATGACAGACACAACAACATCATATGGCAACATTACAGGTACGGGAACAGCAAACGTCACCATCACAGACACAACTACATCATATGGCAACGTTACAGGTACGGAAATAGCAAATGTTACCATGACAGATACAACAACATCATATGGCAACATGGCAAGTACTGCAACAGCAAACGTCACTATCACAGAAACAACAAAACTATGGGTCAACAGCACACACACTGTATCCTATGCTGACATTACGAACACAACACAGGATAACAGAATGACAGATACACCGGCTGACGTCAACATCACAGATTCTACCTCACCAGGTGCCACAAACATCACAGGCACAACACCACTAGATGTCGATACCACCCACACAACAAGAGCAAATGTCAACGTTACATTTACAACAGCACTGATCGTCAACGCCAGTTACACAACACCGGATGTTAACATCACTTTCACTATACAAGAAGAGAACATCACAGATACAACACCGAATATTAGCATCACAGACATAACACCGAATATTAACGTCACAGACACAACACAGAATATTAACATCACAGACACAACACTAAATGTCAGCATTACAGACATGACACCGGATGTCAAAATCACATACACAACACCGCATGTCAGCATCACAGACACAGTTACTCAGGATGTAAACATGACGTACCCGACAACAAATGGCATCACTTACACAACACCGGACAGCAACATCACTCACACAACACCACATGGCAACATCAGTTACACAACACCAGATGATAAAACCACTTACACAACACCAGATGGCAATACCACTTACTTGGACATACATGAAGTCACCATCTCAAACACAACGACAGATATGAATACCACATACACGACACCGAATGTCAACATCACAGACACACCAGATCACAACACCACATACACGATACCAGATGTCAACATCACGTATATGACACAGAATGTCAGCACCACAGATGCGACAGCGCATGTCAACATCACAGACACACCAGATGTCACTGTCACATACACGGCACCAGATGTCATCATCACGTACATGACACCGAATGTCAACACCACAGACGTGACAACGCATGTCAACATCACAGACACATCAGATGTCAGTGTCACATACACGGCACCAGACGTCAACATCACGTACATGACACAGAATGTCAGCACCACAGATGCGACACCGCATGTCAACATCACAGACACACCAGATGTCATTGTCACATACACGGCACCAGATGTCAACATCACATATATGACACCGAATGTCAGCACCACAGACATGACAACGCATGTCAACATCACAGACACACCAGCTGTCAGTGTCACATACACGGCACCAGATGTCAACATCACGTACATGACACCGAATGTCAGCACCACAGACATGACAACGCATGTCAACATCACAGACACACCAGATGTCACTGTCACATACACGGCACCAGATGTCAACATCACATATATGACACCGAATGTCAGCACCACAGACATGACAACGCATGTCAACATCACAGACACACCAGATGTCAGTGTCACATACACGGCACCAGACGTCAATATCACGTATATGAAACCGAATGCCAGCACCACAGACGTGACAACGCATGTCAACATCACAGACACACCAGATGTCAGTGTCACATACACGGCACCAGACGTCAATATCACGTATATGACACCGAATGCCAGCACCACAGACGTGACAACGCATGTCAACATCACAGACACACCAGATGTCAGTGTCACATACACGGCACCAGATGTCAACATCACGTACATGACACCGAATATCAGTACCACAGACGTGACAACGCATGTCAACATCACAGACACATCAGATGTCAGTGTCACATACACGGCACCAGATGTCAATATCTCGTACATGACACCGAATGTCAGCACCACAGACATGACACCGCATGTCAACATCACAGACACACCAGATGTCAGTGTCACATACACGGCACCAGATTTCAATATCACGTATATGACACCGAATGTCAGCACCACAGACGTTACAACACATGTCAACATCACAGACACACCAGATGTCAGTGTCACATACACGGCAACAGATGTCAACATCACGTACATGACACCGAATGTCAGCACCACAGACGTTACAACACATGTCAACATCACAGACACACCAGATGTTAGTGTCACATACACGGCACCAGATGTCAACATCACGTACATGACACCGAATGTCAGCACCACAGACGTGACAACGCATGTAAACATCACAGACACACCAGGTCACAACACCACATACACGGCACCAGATGTCAACATCACGTACATGACACCGAATGTCAGCACCACAGATGCGACACCGCATGTCAACATCACAGACACACCAGATGTCACTGTCACATACACGGCACCAGATGACAACATCACGTACATGACACCGAATGTCAGCACCACAGACGCGACAACGCATCTCAGCATCACAGACACATCAGATGTCAGCTTCATAGACACCACACCAGATGTCAACATCACCGACCTAACTACACATGAAGTCAGTAGCTCAAGCACAACAGCAGATGTGAATGTCACGAACACAACACAATATTTCAACATCACAGACACTACACCGAATGTCAGCATCACTGACACCACAGAAACAGCACCAAATGTCAACTTTACATACACAACATCAAATGTCAGCATCACAGACGCAACACAGCATGTCAACATCACAGACACACCAGATGTAAGCGGCACATACTCGACACCAGATGGCAATGCCACTTATGCAACACAATATGGCAACATCACGAGCTTAACCACACAAGAGGTCACCGCCACCACCACAGCAACCACAGATGTGAATATCACAAACACAACACCAGTTGTCAGCATCACAAACACAACACCAAATGACAGCATCACTTTTAAAACATCAGATGGCAACACCACTTACACAACACTAGATGGCAACAGTACTTACACAGCAACAGATGGCAACAGTACTTTCACCACTTCAGAGGACAACATCATTTACACAACACCGAATGGCAACATCACTTACACACCGAATGGCAACATCACTTACACACCAGATGGCAACATCACTTACACACCAGAGGGCAACATCTCTTACACAACAGCAACTAGCAACATCACTAACACATCAGATGGTAGCATCTCTTACACACCAGATGGCAACATCACGTACGTAACACCGGATGACAACATCACTTACACAACACCGGATGACAACATCACTTACACAACACCGGAAGGTAACATCACTTACACACCAGATGGCAACATTACTTACACAACACCAGATGGCAAAGGCTCTTACACGACGCCAAATATCAACATCAGAGACACTTCACCGAATGTAAACACCACAGACACAATACCAGACGATAGGATCACATACACAACACCAGCAGGCATCATCACGGACACTACACCAAACGTCAACATCACGGATACTACACCGAATGTCAACATCACAAACACTAAACCGAATGTCAGCATCACAGACACTACACTAAATGTTAACATCACAGACGCTACACCGAATGTCAACATCACAGACGCTACATTAAATGTCAGCATCACAGACACTACAACGAATGTCAACATCACAGGCACTACACCGGATGTCAACACCACAGACATTACACTGATAGTCAATATCACAGACACTACACCGAATGTCAACATCACAGACACTATATTAAATGTCAATATCACAGACACTACACCGAATGTCAACATCACAGACACTACACCGAATGTCGACATCACAGACGCTACACTAAATATCAATATCACAGACACTACACCGAATGTCTACATCACAGACACTACATTAAATGTCAACATCACAGACACTACACCGAATGTCAACTTCACAGGCACTACACCGGATGTCAAAAACACAGACACCACACCGAATGTCAACATCACAGGCACTACACCGGATGTCAACACCACAGGCACTACACTGATAGTCAGTATCACAGACACTACACCGAATGTCAACATCACAGACACTACATTAAATGTCAACATCACAGACACTACACCGAATGTCAGCATCACTGACACCACACCGAATGTCAACATCACAGACACTACACCGAATGTCAACATCACAGACACTATATTAAATGTCAACATCACAGACACGACGCCGAATGTCAACATCACAGACACCACACCGAATGTCAACACCACAGACACCACACCGAATGTCAACATCACAGACACTACACCGGATGTCAACATTACAGACATTATACCGAATGTCAACATCACAGACACTACACCAAATGTCAGCATCACTGACACCACACCGAATGTCAACATCACAGACACTACGCCGAATGTCAACATCACAGACACTACACCGAATGTAAATATCACAGACACTACACCGAAAGTCAATATCACAGACACTACACCGAATGTCAACATCACAGACACTACACTAAATGTCAACATCACAGACACTACACCGAATGTAAATATCACAGACACTACACCGAAAGTCAATATCACAGACACTACACCGAATGTCAACATCACACACACTACACCTAATGTCAACATCACAGACACTGCACCGAATATCAACATCACAGACACTACACCTAATGTCAACATCAGAGACACAACACCGAATGTCAACATCACAGAAACTACACCGAATGTCAGCATCACTAACACCACACCGAATGTCAACATCACAGACACTACACCGAATGTCAACATCACACACACTACACCTAATGTCAACATCACAGACACTAGACCGAATGTCAGCATCACTGACACCACACCGAATATCAACATCACAGACACTACACCGAATATCAACATCACAGACACTACACCGAATGTCAACATCACACACACTACACCTAATGTCAACATCACAGACACCACACCGAATGTCAACATCACAGACACTACACCGAATGTCAGTATCATTAACACCACGCCGAATGTCAACATCACAGACACTACACCTAATGTCAACATCACAGACACTAGACCGAATGTCAGCATCACTGACACCACACCGAATATCAACATCACAGACACTACACCGAATATCAACATCACAGACACTACACCAAATGTCAGTATCACAGACACTGCTCCGAATATCATCATCACAGACACTACACCGAATGTAAATATCACAGACACTACACCGAAAGTCAATATCACAGACACTACACCGAATGTCAACATCACAGACACTACACTAAATGTCAACATCACAGACACTACACCGAATGTAAATATCACAGACACTACACCGAAAGTCAATATCACAGACACTACACCGAATGTCAACATCACACACACTACACCTAATGTCAACATTACAGACACTGCACCGAATATCAACATAACAGACACTACACCTAATGTCAACATCAGAGACACTACACCGAATGTCAGCATCACAGACACCACACTGAATGTCAACATCACAGACACCACACCGGATGTCAACATCACAGACACCACACCGAATATCAACATCACAGACACTACACCGGATGTCAACAGCACACACACGACACCGAATGTCAACGTCACAGACTCCACACCGAATGCCAACAGTGCATACACAAATACAACATCAGATGTCAACATTATTAACACAGAACTAAATGGCAACATCACTTACATAACACCAGATAGCAGCAACCTCACTTACACAACTCTAGATGGCAACATCACAGACACAACACCAGATGTCAGTATTACTCATCCAACATCACATACCACATACATCACAGACACGACATCGAATGTCAATATTTCACACCCGACACCGAATGTCAGCCTTACAGACACTACACCGAGTGTCAACATCACAGATACATTACAAAATGTTAACACTACAGACACGATACCAGATGTCAATATTACAAACACAACACCAAATGTCAACATCACAAACACAAAACCAAATGTAAATGTCACCTATTCGACACGAAATAGCTATACCACAGATACAACACCGAGCGTGAGCACTATAGACACAACACCGAATGTTAACATCACAGACACAATACCGAATTTAAGCATCACACACACAACACCAGATGTCAATCTCACTAACACAACCCTGAATGTCATCATCACAGATATAGTCGCAGATGTCAATATCACACACACGACACCATATGTCAACACCACAGACATAATTTCAACAGATGTCAACATCGCAGTCACAAGTACACAAGGTGTGAACACAGAGTACCCGACATCTAATGTTAACATCACTTACATGACACCAGCTGTCAACACTACAGACACAACAACACCAGATGGCAACTTCACAAATACTACCCCAGAAGGCAAAATAACTGACATGATCACACCATCTGTCAACACAACAAACACAACAGTGACCAAACAACTTGATCCAACAATGACAACACAGCCAGACACCACAGTGAGAACACGACTAGATATAACAATGACAACACAGCCAGATACCACAGTGAGAACACGACTAGATATAACAATGACAACACAGCCAGATACCACAGTGAGAACACGAACAGATATAACAATGACAACACAGCCAGATACCACAGTGA
Organism: Alviniconcha strummeri; assembly: GCA_963584105.1. Taxonomy (NCBI): domain Eukaryota; kingdom Metazoa; phylum Mollusca; class Gastropoda; family Provannidae; genus Alviniconcha; species Alviniconcha strummeri. Next base: position 8,433,783 of record OY757553.1, on the reverse strand, counting down.
GAACACGACCAGATATAACAATGACAACACAGCCAGATACCACAGTGAGAACACGACCAGATACAGCAATGACAACACAGACAGATACCACAGTGAGAACACGACCAGATACAACAATGACAACACAGCCAGATACCACAGTGAGAACACAACCAGACACAACATTGACAACGGAACAACATATAACAGTACCAATACAACTGGATACAACAGTGATGGCACACCGAGATACAACAGTGACAATGCGATCAGACCCAACGGTGATAACACAGCCAGATACAACAGTGACAACAAAGCCTGATATGATAGTGTCCACACAACTTGATACCACAGTGGAAATACAGCCAGATACAACAGTGACAACAAAGCCTGATATGATAGTGTCCACACAACTTGATACCACAGTGGAAATACAGCCAGATACAACAGTGACAACAAAGCCTGATATGATAGTGTCCACACAACTTGATACCACAGTGGAAATACAGCCAGATACAACAGTGACAACAAAGCCTGATATGATAGTGTCCACACAACTTGATACCACAGTGGAAATACAGCCAGATACAACAGTGACAACAAAGCCTGATATGATAGTGTCCACACAACTTGATACCACAGTGGAAATACAACCAGATACAACAGTGACAACAAAGCCAGACTCCACTGTGACAACACACCTTCATACAACAGTGACGACACAAGCAGATACCACAGTGAGAAATCAACCAGGCAACACAGTATCAACGCAAGTGGATACAGGAGAGACAACGCAATCGGCCGCCACAATGACAACACGTCTTCCTACAATAGCCACAACAGAAACAAATACAATTGTGACCACGCAACCTGGTACTAGTGACACAACACAACTGGATACCAGTGTGGGAACTCCTCCAGACACAACACAACTGGATACAAGTGTGGGAACTCCTCCAGACACAACACAACTGGATACAAGTGTGGGAACTCCTCCAGACACAACACAACTGGATACAAGTGTGGGAACTCCTCCAGACACAACACAACTGGATACAAGTGTGGGAACTCCTCCAGACACAACACAACTGGATACAAGTGTGGGAACTCCTCCAGACACAACACAACTGGATACAAGTGTGGGAACTCCTCCAGACACAACACAACTGGATACAAGTGTGGGAACTGAGAGAAATCCCCCAGACACAACTGTGACAACACAACTGGATACAAGTGTGGGAACTCCTTCAGACACAACGCAACTAGATACCAGTGAGGGAACTCCTTCAGACACAACACAACTGGATACAAGTGTGGGAACTCCTCCAGACACAACACAACTAGATACCAGTGAGGGAACTCCTCCAGACACAACACAACTGGATACAAGTGAGGGAATTCCTCCAGACACAACTGTAACAACACAACTGGGTACAAGTGAGGGAACTCCTCCAGACACCACTGTAACAACACAAAATACCACTATAAGAAAACAACCGTATACGACTGTGACGACGCAAACAGATACAACTGCGGTGACACAACCAAATATGAATATGACGGTACAACCTGATACCACAGTGAAACTTCAGCCTGATACAACTGCAGCACCAGAACCAGATACAACTGTGACGACACAACCAGATATAACTGTGACAACACAACCAAATACAACTGTGACAATGCAGTCAGATACAACTGTGACAACACAACCAGATACAACTTTGACAACACAACCAGATAAAACCGTGACAATGCGATCAGGTACAACGATGACAACTCAGCCAGATACAACTGTCACAACTGAAGCGGGCACAGCTATGACAGCACATGTGACAACGCAACGGGATAGAACTGTAACAGTACACCTAAATGCCACAGTGAGAATAGAACCAGATACAACTGCATCAGCAGTGACAAGACAGCCAGAAACAATTGTGACAACTCAGCCAAATACAATAATGTCAACCCAACCTAATACAGGTGTCACAACACAACCAGACAGAACTGTGACTACACCATCAAATACAATAATGACAACTCACACAGTTACAACAGTCGCAACACAACCGGACACAACAGTGACAACGC
>OY757553.1:8388513-8424013 GCA_963584105.1 Alviniconcha strummeri | reverse complement strand
TCTCTGTGCCGAACGCAACACGCGAAGAGGTACTTATACCCATTCATTCACTTTGCTATAATAATAACTTTATTCTCCACGTACCTATTCCTTTTCTGTACCAAACTTAACACACACAAACAGGTACTTACCCATTCATTCTCTGTGCCGAACGCAACATGTGAAGAGGCACTTATGCCCAGTCATTTACTTTGCCAAACTCAGCACACACAAAGATGTACGTACCCACTTATTCTCTGTACCAAACTCAGCACACACGATTAGGTATAATTACTTACTCTCTGTACCAAATTAAACACAGTTGTCAGTTTTTATTTACATAATACGAGCATGTCTGTTCGTTGATTGCAACCAACATCGGATACGTAAAACCGGATTGTTTCCTTGTCTTTCAGTTCAAAATTCAACGACCCAACGTCAACCCCAATCCAAGTCCGCCATTTAAAGTGAGTCTTTTTCGGTGTGTGTGTGTGTGTGTTGTGTTGTAGTGTGTGAGTGTGTGTGTGTGTGTGTGTGTGTGTGTGTGTGTGTGTGTGTGTGTGTGTGTGTGTGTGTGTGTGTGTGTGTGTGTGCACACGCGCGCGCGCTCACGCGCGTAGAGATTATTGCATAATTATATGAGAAATGGGCGTGTTTTGACACTTTTAACCTGCCTGTCTTGATTCCTCCCAGGCTACCCAGTCTACTAACGGACGTCCTGACCACAACGACCCCCATCAATATGCCTATTCCACCAGATTGTAAACGACCCATATTCGAAGTCCACCAAGAGATTTCACATCAACGAACCTCATCGATACGCCCAGATCCAAGACTCAAACACTGACGGGTGAAATGGGAATCCCAGAGTGGAATGTAATATGTCAATGGTCGACATCCGCTTCGAAAACTCCTGTGGGTGTACTGCCTTTGACATGCTGGAGTGAAGGAAAATTACCAAACAGATAGACTGGCGGGCAAAGCAACCATAATAAGTGGCTTGCTTCTCGGTAGGTCTGAAGTGTTGAGGAGCTTGAATCATTACCTGCGGGCACAAAGCCAAGTAAATTACATCATTGATGACCTGGAGGAGAGAGGCGTTGCAAAAAAGGAAGCACTAGACGACTTTCCTTGAAAGGACGAGAGAGGGCCATCGTCAGTCAGACGAACATTGGAACAGTTTCAAAGGCAACGTTGGACGGGGTGGAGCGGATACGGGCTTTTCCGAGCGCACAGATACCATCTTGAACTGAACTGATGTGAACCAAGACTCAAAAGCAGAGCTTAATTATGGCGTGATCACAAATTTGTGACGGAAGATACTCCGGACAACAGCCCGTCTTCCCGAGGTCAACGGCCTAGTCCGATCACAGCAGTCATGCGGTTTTGCACCACAGACATACATATTCATATGTAATGGTCTGTGTTTTTCACCGCCCTCTTACTCCACCTTTCCTCGCAAACCCGCGTCGTTCGGCCAGGCACTGATTGTCTCTCATCGCTCATGTATCAACGCGTGTATTATTCATTCGTTCAGTCGGTTTTTTCCTGGGATCAGCATGCACTGCTTGCCGTATCCTTACCCCCAGCAATGGTATTGAGCTTTTTACAAGCCTGTCTCTAGTCAACCCACACCCCTCCACCCAGGCTGTGTTTAATGAGCCTTTAATGCTGATAATAATGACAACTTACATTTATAAAGCTCCATTCTGACAACAGCTCATAACGCAAATTTCACAGTCACATTGAATCAACCATTTTATTATGAAACCAGTTCCACCACACACACGCGCACACACACACACACACACACACACACACACACACACACACACACACACACACACACACACACACACACACACACACACACACACACACACACACACACACACACACAAACACACACACCAATCAGTGCTATTTTGGAAAAAAGGTGGGGTTGGCACGTGAGCAACATGAGAGAAAAAGTGGTCGTCGAACGACTCGGTGTTGACAGGTGGAGTGCACATGCAGTATACGGCTGTCTGCAGAAGATCGAAATTGCCTATTTCTTCGGCCATTCGTGAACTGTTCGTCCATTTGATCGTTTATTTGTTGATGTTTATGCCTGTGTCGTTATTTATTTTATATAAATGTAGCAGACAAGACAACAACAACAAAAACAACAACAACAACAACCACCAAAAAGAAAAAGATCAGTGCTTCTCTAACGATGTGGAAGAGATCCAAACACATTAAAGGTTCAATAGAACTTATTTATTAGGACCCACAACCTGCACATTTTCGGGGTAATCCCCTTTGTCAAGCTACAAAACGACGCTTAAACAATAGTTAAACGGTTAAAAACGATGAAAAATGAGATGAGAAGCGAAATAACTGATCTTTTTTTGGTTGAGCCGGGTTTTTTTTTTTTTTTTGTCCAGTGCTTAGAAGAATGCGGAAGAGGATCAACGAGTTGACTAGGAATGAAGGCATGGCAGAATTTCTGACAGTAGTTGGTGCTATAATTATTCTGACTTATTTCAAGCTTTGTTGTTGTTGCTGAACCCGCCGGAGGGTCAACGGGTATATATAGATAGATAGATAGATATGCAGTTGTACATTGACAAATGATTCCACGAGGTGAGAGAACTGCGTGTGTGGCCGATTTTCATTCCCCCGCCACATGGGCAGCCACACACCGTCTTCGGGGGATTGATCTCCATTTCTGGAGGGTGGACGCTGGTCTTCAAGGAGTCTGTCATGGCTGAAGGTAGTCCCCCACATAACTATGCAGCGAGTAGCATTTTAGTGTAGCCTTGGTGGTCTTGCTGTGTCAATTAATAATGTATTGTACCACAACCTGAGCCACAGCGAGATTCCGAGCTTTGGGGAAAATCCGACAGCTCTGGCTTCACAGCATAGGGAGCCCTGGTCTGTGTCCGCGTTGGCCCAACTCAGCGAGGATGAGAGACGTGAGACACAGGTTTAGCTGTGTGGACTGTGAGACACGGGTTTAGCTGTGTGGACTGTGGGACACGGATTTAGCTGTGCGGACTGTGGCACAGGTTTAGCTGTGTGGACTGTGAGACACGGGTTTAGCTGTGCGGACTGTGAGACACGGGTTTAGCTGTGCGGACTGTGAGACACGGATTTAGCTGTGCGGACTGTGACACAGGTTTAGCTGTGCGGACTGTGAGACACAGGTTTAGCTGTGCGGACTGTGAGACATGGGTTTAGCTGTGCGGACTGTGGCACGGGTTTAGCTGTGCGGACTGTTAGACAGGTTTAACTGTGCGGACTGTGAGACACGACTCAGACCGCTGTGGGATGAGCGGTGGTGGGGTCACGTTTTGCATGATCTCCGAGCTTCGCCTCATTAGAGTGCACGCCACTCTAAATCATGCATGACTTCAACTCTAATTCTACCAGTGTGTGTGTGTGTGTGTGTGTGTGTGTGTGTGTGTGTGTGTGTGTGTGTGTGTGTGTGTGTGTGTGTGTGTGTGTGTGTGTGTGTGTGAAATAATGTTATATATGCAATTCCGTGTGTGTGGGGGGGGGGGGGAGGGGGTGCGTGCTTACGTGCGTGCACGCTAGTTGGAGGAAAAAACTAGTGTACACACAGCATATTTTAGTTCCAAAATAATATGTGATCCTTGTTCTGTGACCGACAAATTTGTCAAAAAGTGCTCTATCTTAAAGGACCCTGAGCATGCCCTGTACGGGGAGTTGGAACGCTTGCCCGACGGGCTCCGGTTGAGATCACTGGCACACAAAACCAACAGAAGAGAAAACTCTTTTGTTTCCACTGCAGTTCGTATCCTCAACGGGGCATGATCAGCTATTTGAACTGTCTGAACCATTCTCTATGGTTTTACCAGTGTAGCTGTCTGATTAGGATTGAGTGGTGTGTATAGATCCAGCGATGTGTGTTTGGTTGATGATAGTAGTGGTGTGTGTATGCAGGTTGGGTGAGGAGTATATGCATGTGGGTGTCGTGGGAAGGTGATGGGCAAGAGGGATATGTTTTCTGCTGTGATAATTTGTATTATGGATTAACACAAAATCCAGTATGAATGTTTATTATTATCAGTTTAAATGCTTCTGACGTTGTTGCTCTGATGCTCTTTTTACAGATTGTTTTTAAATTAATAATAATAATAACTGCATTTCCAATTCGTCAGATCCCTCTGTGACTATACGTGTGTGTGTGTGAGTGTGTGTGTGTGTGTGTGTGTGTGTGTGTGTGTGTGTGTGTGTGTGTGTGTGTGTGTGTGTGTGTGTGTGTGTGTGTGTGTACGTGTGTCAAAGCGCTATACATGAAACATTACACAACCTAATTTAATGATGCTTTACAAACTCATTCTATCCTCCGCATCCACACACAAACTCTCTCTCTCTCTCTCTCTCTCTCTCTCTCTCTCTCTCTCTCTCTCTCTCGCGACCCCTCTCTCCTCTCTCTCTCTCCCAGTCTCTCTCCACCCCCCGTTCTCCAATAATTATTTGCAGTCAGCCAGTGAAGACATCAGCAGCACACACACACACAAAAAAGCTGAATTGCCCTGTGAGGGATGATTAAAATGTATTAACGTGAATATCTACGTGAAGAGAGAGGGCATCAGAAGCAGCATCAACAAATGGCGGACTGGGAGCTTGATGCAAGTTTTGTATCGCTGTATTCCTCTACACTGCCGTCTCTCGGAGGCCGCTGCTGCCAGCGCCAGCCAGCTGCAGCACAGCAGCGCCAGCCAGGTACTAAAGGACCCCACCACGGAGGGTTCCACGCTGAGCACAAAGTCCTATCTCCCATAGCTACGCTCCCACAAGCTTTCGGTCTCACCGTGACGCTGTGTTGACTGGTGGAATGCAAGGCGGTGTGTGTGTGTGTGTGTGTGTGTGTGTGTGTGTGTGTGTGTGTGTGTGTGTGTGTGTGTGTGTTGTGTTGTATGTGTGTGTGTGTGTGTGTGTGTGTGTGTGTGTGTGTGTGTGTGTGTGTGTGTGTGTTGTTTTTTTGTTTGTGTGTGTGTGTGTGTGTGTGTGTGTGTGTGTGTGTGTGTGTGTGTGTGTGTGTGTGTGTGTGTGTGTGTGTGTGGTGTTGTGTGTGTGTGTTGTGTTGTGTGTGTGTGTGTGTGTGTGTGTGTGTGTGTGTGTGTGTGCGCGCGTGTGTGTATTGTGTTGTGTGCGCGCGCGTATTACCACGTGCTACCAAACTGGTGTGTTTGCTTGCATGCGTGCGTGCATGGTGTGTGTGTGTGTGTGTGTGTGTGTGTGTGTGTGTGTGTGTGTGTGTGTGTGTGTGTGTGTGTGTGTGTGTGTATGTGTGTGTGTGTGTGTGTGTGTGTGTGTGTGTGTGTGTGTGTGTGTGTGCATGTGTGTGTGCGTGCGTGTGTTATACATTGTGTCACTTGACAGTCACCATCCACAGCATATCCTATATGTCTGTCAGCTCGCGGTGTATTGTATATATGTAAGGCGGAACAGGAATCCTTTGTAACATTCCTATTGGCCGACACAGCTCTGGAGACTGACAGCCCGGAACCCTCTATTTGTCAGATCAAAACAAACAAAAGCACTCTGAAACTTTGCGCCTTCAAATATATTCTCAGTCACAGTGGTAATTAACACATCCGTACTTTCTGTTGCCATATAAATAGTTCCGAAGGTTCCATTAGCATGTTGGGTACACAAGACGGCCTGGATCTACTCTGTACAAGTATGTGAATGAGGTGAAACAGATCACGTGGAACAATTTTAGGGCCCCAAAACTGACACCAAGAGGGTGAGAAGAACGAAAGACAAAGCATAACAACGTTTACAGTGGAATGGGCAGCAACGCCAAACCACAAGACGAGCTGGTCTACATCATGATATGCACGACAATACAGCAGAGTCTGCCAAGACCAACCGTCTTCCGGAAGAAGGTGAGCTGTGCTTAACGCATACATACCACATTTTCCCAGCAGAATACACAGGGTCTCCCGACGAAAGGCTGTCCTAGCTTTTACGACCATTCTTTGAGACCGTACTCTTTACGCGTCTGTCTGTGCATGGACTCCTGTTAAGACTGTTGAAGTTTAGGGTCCCTCTTCGACAAGGACTTTCACGGTGTGCTTTCCATTCTACCTTCACGATTCAGCACCCCTTTCAAATAACATATCCAGGACGCATGCTGCCAGTGATATACAGGGTGTTGCTGGTGAAAATGCAAGACTGCTGCAGGCATGTAAGTACCTGGGTGTTGCAGGCAACCCTACACACAACTGTACAAGTACTGAGGTAGAAAAGTGAAGAAGTGATATTCTCTGTTTCAAACAACATGAGCTATGAGCATGTTACGAAGCTGTACTCAGCACTGAATAGGCTCAAGACCATTCTCTCCTCCTTCGATCCCCGGAAGACGGTTTGCTCCTAGCAGTCTCTGCTGTAAACATCTATGTACAATTACATAACACAAAGGACTTCTGACATGTACTGTCCCATCAAACACACGCGTACCACTTTCAGCAAAAATAACCTTCATTCACAAAATATAATGCACAAGTTTTTTTCCCTAAAGACATTCTTCAAATGCTTTCAATTGCAATCATCTTGAAGAAAACGAAGCTACCACAAAATAGTGTCTGTTCTGCTTGCATATGTATTATATATACCACACTGCAGTATGATAAAAAAACAATTCAGTCAGTCATACAAACACTGGAACTGATTCACAGACAACGTTGGGGAAACTTCTGCAAGACAGGGTGGCGCATGTATGGGCTTTTCCGAGTGCGTAAATACAATCTTGAACTGAACTGAACTGGCAAAGCATAACCAGATCAGGCTCCAGTGATAAAGGCACAGGTGGACCAACTGAGGAAGAGGCTAAAGGATGAAAGGAAAGTAACAGTTGAATGCAATGTGCAGTAGAAAAAGTAAAAATAAAATATGTAATACACAATATAATTACGGACTGATGTGATACACAAAAGCTGGTTGCATGCAACCAAGCTCTTTCATAAAATCATTCTACTCGAAAGTCTGAATAAAAATGTAGACAGACTTATTTCTTCATTATGACAGTACGCTTTTTGTGACTGCATGAACTAATCTCACTCTTATTCTACACTGCTTTTGCCTCCAACGAGTCTGTTACAATGCTACAAGTGCTGAAATTGAAAACAGTCACAATCCACGTTCAACTGTTCTTGTGATTCATCTCTCTCACAGTCTCCTTCTCTTACACACATACACAAACACACTCGCAAAAAGTATCTCAAAATCACATGTGCAATGCTATTCAGTTTCAAACTTGTTTATGGAATGACACATTGCAAAGAAGAAAAAAGCTCATTACAATAATTAAAAATAATAATTCAAAAATATCATAACTCTTAGTGTGCAAAATACATATACAATACACCCCCTTCCCTTCCCTCCAAGAGAAGACAAAGATTATGTACAAGAAAAAGAAAAAAAACACAAAAAAAAACATGTTCATGACCAACTCAATTTACAATACAAATGTGATGCAAACATCCCCAAAAGACCTGTGGGACAATAGGGGAAGAGGCACATAAGCGGAGAAGGTGGGGGCGGGGCAGTTGGGGTATGGGAGCAGGGGTCAACTGATTAATGGGGTTCCCTGCTGACTCAGCTGGAATAGACAAGGCGGAAACTGGGTGCAGGACTCGACCCAGTGGAGGTCAGTTTGACTGTTGCCGAGTTGCCAGATGCCACCAGTGTTGCCGGTAAGCTCTGTAACATATAACCAAACATAGCTGGTGGTAGTCACCGTAATTTACACTTAGGGATAAACGATTGAAACACATGAAAGGTTAGAAAGAAAGCTATTTACTAGGACAAAACACAACATGCTAAATTTGGGGTAATCCCTTTTACCAAGCTACAAAATGACACTTAAACGACAATTAAACGGTGAAAAACAATGAAAAACGAGATGGAGAATTAAGGATAAAAACAGAACAGCAACAGCAATACTTCTGTAGATGAAATGCAGTTGCAAAGTGTCAGACAGGAAAAGAGACACATGTGCAAAGTTCTCATTCTGTTCTACTTAGTAGACCCATGAATTCAAGCAGAAGGAAAAACCCTCACATTAAGAACACAAATAAAATCATTAAAAATACAGATAATGATCAGTTCATAACTACAGAAATGGCTTCTAAATGGGGTAGATAACAGCAACCTTAACAAAACCAAAGCGCACAGTTTTAGACCATTTAACTAACAGATGAAGTTTTATACTTAGAGACCAAAACATTTAGGAAAAGGTAAGATTGTAAAGTCTGATAAATTAAAGTCAAAATCTCCGCCCTTATTCTGTCACCATAGTAACAAACTATCCAATCCAAAGCAAAAACAAACAAACAAACATACAAAAAATCCCCAAATCCTCAAGAAAAGTTGAAAAATACTCAGTCACATTACATTACTGGCCAAAAGCCAATGATAAGGATAATACTGATCACTGAAGTACTCACTTTACATTACTGGCTAAAAACCAATGTTAAGGATAATACTGATCACTGAAGTACTCACTTTACATTACTGGCTAAAAACCAATGTTAAGGATAATACTGATCACTGAAGTACTCACACTGCAATACTGGCCGATGGTAAATGATAATACTGATCACTAAGCGCACAAATTGCAATACTGGCTAAAGACCAATAGTATGCAGGGTATGGAGGATTAAAGCAGTAAACATCCAGATCAACAATGCAGTCAAACCATATAACAGGCATGATAATACAGAAAAAAAAAGCATCAGCAATATATCTCCTTAACACAGCACAGCAAAAAAAAAAAAAAAAAAAATCAATAATATTTAACACAGCACAGCACACCCAAAAAATCAATGATACTTACTCAAGTACAATAATATAAAAGAACAGTGCCGTTACCCAAAGTACTCACATTGCAAAACTGGCCGAAGGTGGGAGAGAGGGCTGTGGGCCCACTGAACACCTCCACATAGTTGCTGGCACAGTCCGCTTGGCCAGGAGTGGCCAGGTAGGTGAAGGTCAGACGAAGCACTCGCCTGGCAGGCACCCTGATGCTCCATGTGCACGTGGTGGCGTCTGAGAAATTGCCTGGGAAGTTGGGGCTGGTGAGGCTGCCGTTGATGCCCATGACCACGTCACCGCCACATCCCAGGCCTGCACAGTCGCAGTCAGTACCGTCATGTACAGCCAGGCACAGTCGCAGTCAGTACCGTCATGTACAGCCAGGCACAGTCGCAGTCAGTACTGTCATGTACACCCATGCACAGTTGCAGTCAGTACCGTCATGTACAGCCACGCACAGTCGCAGTCAGTACTGTCATGTACACCCATGCACAGTTGCAGTCAGTACCGTCATGTACAGCCACGCACAGTCGCAGTCAGTACCGTCATGTACAGCCAGGCACAGTCGCAGTATCATCATGTACAGTCATGCACAGCTGCAGTCAGTATCATCATGTACAGTCATGCACAGTAGCAGTCAGTATCATAATGTACAGTCATGCACAGTAGCAGTCAGTATCATAATGTACAGTCATGCACAGTAGCAGTCAGTATCATAATGTACAGTCATGCACAGTAGCAGTCAGTATCATCATGTACAGTTGCAGTCAGTACCATCATGTACAGTTGCAGTCAGTATCATCATGTACAGTTGCAGTCAGTACCATCATGTACAGTTGCAGTCAGTACCATCATGTACAGTTGCAGTCAGTACAACCATGTACAGTGAGTCCATACAACCATGCATAGTGAGTTATGCACAGTTGCAGTCAGTACCATCATGTACAGTGAGTCTGTACAATCATGTATAGCGAGTCATGTACAGTCACGAATACTGTTAAACATGAAGTCAGTCATCATGTACAGTGAGTCAGTACAGAGAGCCAGTACAATCATGTACAGTGAGTCAGTACAACATGTACAGTGAGTCAGTACAATCATGTACAGTGAGATGGTAAAATCAAGTACAATGAGTCAGTACAATCATATACAGTGAGTCCATATAATAATGTCCAATGAATCATTAACATCAGGTACAAGAGAATAACTATGAAAAATGAGTCAGCTCTATGATGTCCAGTCAGCGGAATCATGTACTGTGACTCAGACCCGTGATGTATAGTCAGCAGAATCATGTACAGTGGGTCAGTGAAAACAAAAGAGGATATACTATCCAACCAACAGACTGTGGTGCTGCTATTTTCAGGAAGACCATGTTCACCATGACAGGCAAACTGGAGAGTAACCTCTCTTCGTTGTTACTGATAAATGAACCATGCGAAACTGACTCTCTAAAATTCTGCTGTAAGCCAACTGCGTCACTGGTTTAGGCCGTGCCAGCAGTTACTCCTAAACCACTCAAAATGGGCCACTTTGGACTGCCAACTCAACACCAGCCTTACAGGTTCAATCCTCGTGAGAACTGGTCACTTTTCTCTGCTAGTTTTTTTTTTTTTTTTTTTTCCATTTTGGTCTGCATTAGTCCCTACTGCACATCCCCCCCCCCCCCAACAGCAGCAACAACAACAACAAAAGCACACACACACACACACACACACACACACACACACACACACACACACACACACACACACACACACACACACAACGATTTACCTTTAAACAAAATCTAAGTAGCATAACAGGTTTTTTTTCTTCTTCTTCTTTCTTTTTTCCTGTAAGTACCACCTGGCAGCATGAAGGCTTCCATTTCCTGATCTATGCTTGGGACTCATCTTCAAATGAGTCTTTTAGAGTATTCCGTCTGCTTCTTCTGCTTGCTTACCATTGGTGGAGGCAACATAGGTGATGTCATAGCCGGGGTGCTGCACAGACGTGTCTGTGACGAAGTAGAGGAAGGCAGTGTTGGAGGAGATGAACACTGGGTTCGGGATGTCAGCCCCACACAGCTTGGCCACTTCTGGAGCTGTGGCGTTGGTGCCGTTACGTATCTGCCCACACAACCACAGGGTTAGGCCCCACACAACTCGGCCACTGCTGGAGCTGTGGCATTGGTGCCGTTACGTATCTGCCCACACAACCACAGAGTTACGCCCCACACAACTCGGCCACTGCTGGAGCTGTGGCGTTGGTGCCGTTACGTATCTGCATGCCCACACAACCACAGGGTTAGGCCCCACACAACTCGGCCACTGCTGGAGCTGTGGCGTTGGTGCCATTATGTATCTGACACTTCATATCCTCAACTGTCGCTGCCCCAAATCCCTGTTCCAGAAACTGATACAGACAACTGATTGATGATTGTTTTTTGGTGCCCAGTCCACCATATCACGGTGACTGCAAAAAGACAGAACAATTACCTGCAAGTAATCATAGCGGCAAGATGAGTGAGGTTCTATGTAGAACCGCGTGAAGTACAGAGCCAGCGTTGAACCCACAGGGGCAGTTATTGTCACGGTGCAACGCGCATTGGTTGGGTAATTGCCAGGATATCCAGGGCTGGTGATGCGACCACTGGTACCAACAAAGTTCTTGTTGCAGTCTGTCAACACACATTCACTCATCATCATGTGTAGTCTGTCAACACACATTCCCTCATCATCATATGTAGTCTGTCAACACACATTCACTCACCATTATGTGTAGTCTGTCAACACACATTCACTCATCATTATGTGCAGTCTGTCAACACACATTCACTCATCATCATGTGTAGTCTGTCAACACACATTCACTCATCATTATGTGTAGTCTGTCAACACACATTCCCTCATCATTATGTGCAGTCTGTCAGCACACATTAACTCACCATTATGTGCAGTCTGTCAGCACACATTCACTCACCATTATGTGCAGTCTGTCAACACATATTCACTCATCACTGTGTTGTGTGTTGACAGACTGCACACAATGATGAGTGAATGCGTGTTGAATGACACTGCTAAATAAACAATCAATGTACACTGGATGATGATGATCAACACTGCTGACTCCCTGCCAATGCATACTAGATGATGATGAACGACTATGCTGAACTAGATGATGATGAACGACTATGCTGAACTAGATGATGATGAACGACTATGCTGAACTAGATGATGATGAACGACTATTCTGAACTAGACGAAGATGAATGACTATGCTGAACTAGATGATGATGAATGACTATGCTGAACCCCGGTCAATGTACAACAGACGATGATGAATGACTATGTTCAACATCAGTCATGTCAATTAATGCACATTAGATGATGATGAATGAATGCTGATCCCTGGTAATGTGCACTTGATGATGAATGACTATGCTGAATCCCTGTCAATGTATGATGAATAGCGAGGGATGCTGAATCCCTGTCAATGTATGATGAATAGTGAAGGATGCTGAATCCCTGTCAATGTATGATGAATAGTGAAGGATGCTGAATCCCTGTCAATGTATGATGAATAGCGAGGGATGCTGAATCCCTGTCAATGTATGATGAATGCGAGGGATGCTGAATCCCTGTCAATGTATGATGAATAGCGATGGATGCTGAATCCCTGTCAATGTATGATGAATAGTGAAGGATGCTGAATCCCTGTCAATGTATGATGAATAGCGAGGGATGCTGAATCCCTGTCAATGTATGATGAATGCGAGGGATGCTGAATCCCTGTCAATGTATGATGAATAGCGATGGATGCTGAATCCCTGTCAATGTATGATGAATAGTGAAGGATGCTGAATCCCTGTCAATGTATGATGAATAGCGAGGGATGCTGAATCCCTGTCAATGTATGATGAATAGCGAGGGATGCTGAATCCCTGTCAATGTATGATGAATGCGAGGGATGCTGAATCCCCGTCAATGTATGATGAATAGCGAAGGATGCTGAATCCCCGTCAATGTATGATGAATAGCGAAGGATGCTGAATCCCTGTCACTGTAACAAAAGATCACGAAGAATGACTGTAGCTGGGTGATGACCCACCAGCCCAGGCGTAGGTCAGTCTGAAGCCTCGACTGCTGGACCCTCCAGGAACGTTGTAGTTGACCTGAACCACGCGGCCCACAGAGTCAAACGTCTGGGGGATGGTGGTGCCGCAGTAGTGCACTGACTGCCCGTACAGTCCCTAAGATCAGCCAACAGTAATGACAGTCACTACATGCACTGAGCCACAATGACAATAAGAGTTCAAAGTGTTGTAGGGCTGGAAGCACTAAGCTCTCAGCCCATGGGCACAGCTTGGTGAGGAAACTGACTGACTAGCTTTTATCAGCTACTGCCCTGAAGCACTATATTTATAGTGTCCTTGTAAAGTTAGATGCAGGTATTGTAAGTATATCTGCTTACAGTATTCGGTAGTTGATCGGTTTGTTTGTTCATGCATGTGCAGCATTGCCCATGGTTACAGTATCTGGTAGTTGATCGGCTTGTTTGTTTATTCTTGTGCACCACTGCCCTTAAAAAGGAATGCTGCACTTTAGCTTAAAATATATCTTTTGTGAACGTGTCATCATACGCAATTTTTATTATATCTTTTGTGAACGTGCCATCATACGCAATTTTTATTACATAAGTTTTGTTCTCACAAAGCAGGACACATGTAGCATAACAGCTGATCTAGTCGGTTGGGTGGCTTACAAGTTTGTATTCATACGGTGACATGGGGGCAGCACCTCCCATGCTGATTATGTGCTGGATGTGCTGCTTCTGAGTTTCAACCCCATTAACTGCTGAAAACTTGAAAGTTTTGATCTGCTGAAGGAAGAGAGCAGTACTGGGATGTGGTAAACGTTTATCATTACGCACAAACATGGGTATCTGAAGCACTAAACCTCTGACCTGTGCATCACCTGGATGCACGATTTGACCAAGACATACTGAAACTCAGCAGCATGCATTACATTTCGGTCGGTGCTTCAGCTGCACAAATGACAGTGTTACTGACTCAGTTTTATCTTCTCTGAGTGTGTGTGCATATTAGCAACAGTTGAAGTTTCTAGGATTGGTTGATAACGAATGTGACCCTGTGACGTTGCGCTGTGACCGTGTGGAACTTAGTTAAACACCAACTCTGATGCCCTCGACTTTATACAGTTGCAGTGCATGATTAACACTGGCGCCTGGTGGAAACACCTGTACACCAACAAGAAAACATTGTACCTCTGAGGCCTATCACAGGTCAGCACAGTCATACCCTCCACCTCCACCCCTTTAACTACCCAACCGTCTGCCTCCTATCACCACCCACTAACTCCACCTTCACCCCTTTAACTACCCAACTGTCTGCCTCCCATCATCACCCACTCACCTCCACCCCTTTAACTACCCAACTGTCTGCCTCCCATTGTCACCCACTCACCATGGGCGAGTCTCGGAACTCGATATATTCACTTGAGCACGAGGGATCCTCAGCCAGTGACAGATCTGCCAGGGTCAAGGACACCTGGCGACGGTTGGAGCCGGAGTCGATGGTCCAGCGGCAGCGCACATTCTGGTTGTAGGCATTGGGATAGCCAGGTGAGGATATGTTCTGGCCTGTGCGTGTAGCTGTCAGAGTCCCTCCGCACACAGCTGTTTCAAAAACAGATGGCTTAACCATTTTCCAGCACTGACAACATATGACATCTCTGATGAAGAGTTTTATATCTGTTTGTAAGGATTCCTGGGAAAAGTAAAGTTGAAGAAAGCTGAACATTTTGGTCAGATAAATCTCTCTGCGAGACTTTGGGGATTGCATCAGAAGCACAAATTCTTTGATAAAGGGTTAAACTCTTATATCCCCAGCAATGTACTAGTAACTTTGCCTTCATAGCCAGTTCAAGTACAGCAGTTAGTCATATGCAACCTCTGTCAATCCTAGAACTCAATCCATCCATAAATGTTTTTGTCAGCCAGCTCAGCTGAGAAAAAGAAAGTACAAACACACAAACTTTAAAACAAAACAATACAAGCAGAGAATCATTTCTGTATAGAATTAAAAACTGTACAACAATCAACTGTACAATGCAAAAGCATTGTCCTGCAGGCAAAGGCTTCTGTTACAAAGTGGGCCTGGGAGGACTTTGCTTACACATTAGGCTGTCTTGCATACAGGGTAGGGCTTTGCTTATATTTATAGGGATATAAATCTTCATTTATCTTCTCTTCCACACAGGAGAAAGCTTCCCTTATAAGAAATACTGAACTTGTAAACACAGGGGAGGACTTCTTGTGAATATGGGGGTGGGGGGGAGGAGGGGGACACCGCTTACATATATACACGGGAGGTTATATAGCTTATATAAATGGCAGGACATAATAATTTGTTTCTGTGCATGTTAAGCACCATGTTTACTTTTTTTTTTTTTACATACAGGGTAGGATGTTTGTTTTGCTCTATCACCACAGACTCTTTGACACACCTGACTGTAAGGAAAGAGCAGTCAGAGTTAGTGCTGTTCAACGTTAAACAATCCTTTCATCACTGAAGACTAACACAGCCGACTAACAGATGGAGCTGGTGGCATTCATGACACTTCTGTTCAACGTTAAACAATCCTTTCATCACTGAAGACTAACACAGCCGACTAACAGATGGAGCTGGTGGCATTCATGACACTTCTGTTCAACGTTAAACAATCCTTTCATCACTGAAGACTAACACAGCCGACTAACAGATGGAGCTGGTGGCATTCATGACACTGCTGTTCAACGTTAAACAATCCTTTCAACACTGAAGACTAACACAGCCGACTAACAAATGGAGCTGGTGGCATTCATGACACTGCTGTTCAACGTTAAACAATCCATTCATCACCAAAGACTGTTCAACATTAAACAATCCATTCAACACTGAAGACTAACACAGCTGACAAAGCTAACAGAGCTGGCTAACAGGTGGAGCTGGCAGCATTCATTTTCCTCACAAAACCCACCATCACGCTGCTGATAGGTGAGGTTGAAGCCGCGCGGGTTGACGTTGAAATCGGTGACAAACTGCACGAGGACCACGTTGGAGGAAGACAGCATGGCAGGGTGTGGGGCACCATTGCTGCAGAACTTGCCTATCAGCGGGTCGTCCATGCTGAGTCCGTCGTATATCTAAACATGTCAGAAGGGTGAAACTGGAAAGCATGTACAGGAGTGCTGTCCTTGCTAAAGTTGCCTTTCCGAACCCTGTCATATGCCTATATATACACATGTTACAGAAACGAAATTAAAAAGCATGCACAGGAGGGATGTTGTTGTTAAGGGTTGCCTTTCTTAATCTTGTCAGATATCTACACAAGTGACAGAATTAATTAAAACAGAGTGATGTTGTCACTAAAGGTTGCCTTTCCCAGTCCTGTCATATGCCTACACATGTCACAAACACAAAGTAAAAAGGCATGCACAAGGCTTTCAGCACAGTCATGACAGGGAACAGGGAGCGACATTAGCACAAAAGGTTATTATTCCCCATCACATCCTACCATTGCACACCCCACAGCAGTGCCAGAGTATGTGCAAGGCACAATGAAGCCCCCCTTCATTGTGCCTTGCACATACTCTGGCACTGCTGTACACACAGCACTGCTCTAAAACAGCTGTCTGTGGTCAGTCCATCATGCACCTACACACAGGAGAGACGCAAAATTGAATAGCATGTACAAGGCAATGGGCCAGGAGACTGACATGTACGCATGTGTGCACCTATGTATGCATGTACACACACACACACATGTACCCACACATGAACACACACACACACATGTACCCACACATGAACACACACACACACATGTACCCACACATGAACACACACACACACACACATGTACCCACACATGAACACACACACACACATGTACCCACACATGAACACACACACACACATGTACCCACACATGAACACACACACACACATGTACCCACACATGAACACACACACACACACACACACATGTACCCACACATGAACACACACACACATGTACCCACACATGAACACACACACACACACATGTACCCACACATGAACACACACACACACACACACATGTACCCACACATGAACACACACACACACATGTACCAACACACACCCACACACACACTCATACACACAAAGAAAAGAAACAAGACCTGCTCACCGCGACATAGTCATAGAGACAATTAGGCCCCCCATTCTCCACATCGAAGTCAGTGAAGTTGAGCCACACTTGTTTGTTGGGGGACACAAAGATAGTCCAGCGGCAGTCTACGTTGTTCTCGTAGCTTCCATCTCCATTGACATCAAATGAGCGAAGAACCCCACTTGTCTGGTTCAGAATCCCACCGCAGCCATGCTGGACACCTAGAGAGTGAGAGAAGAAAAAGGCTGTGGACTGTGAAAATTGCTAGCACATGAACCAACTGCTCCACTTAATATCAAATGCTTGATGGAGGTTACCTTAGTGCAGTCATATGGCTGACCTGGTAACTCACTGCTAAGTTGAATCACTCCTGCCCAGTCAACTGCACACTTCTGTGGCCCATGCAGGTCACACATATGGGGGTAGATATACAATGTTTAAACTGAGTCAGTCACAGAGATCACACTGCATGTGTGGAGAACTGGAAAGAGTGACACATGAGTTAATCTCACTGCACTGTACAAACAACTTGACCAAAACCACAGTTACATAGATTTCAATGAACAGAACCCTAAGTATAGTATTCTACCCCAAACATAACCACTATACACACCCACGCACCCACGTCTGCACCAGTCAGTCTCCCATCACCCTTCTTTTACCTGCATGGACAAGACAGTTACTGTACCATCTCCATCCAACCCCCATCCAACTGAAAGTGGACAACACCTTCCACTAAAACCCGAAGTGAAAGCGACTGCTCAAGACTGTTGCCCTGTCACTAAATGACTCTTGAACACAGTAGGTCCTGATTACAAGAAGGCCAAATCGCCAGTCCATCAAACAGAAAACCCTTCTAAAATCCAGCTTTGGAGTAACCTTACAAGAGGATTCCACTGCATGTGTGTGTGTGTGTGTGAGTGTGTGTGTGTGTGTGTGTGTGTGTGTGTGTGTGTGTGTGTGTGTGTGTGTGTGTGTGTGTGTGTGTGTGTGTGTGTGTGTGTGTGTGTGTGTGCATGTGTGTGTGTGTGGGTGTGTTTGCTTGTCTGTGACTCCCACTGACCGTAGGTGGACCAGTATCCAGCAGAAAAGCCGTCACTGGTCAAAGAGCTGTCAGTGACAAAGTTCACCAGCATTTTGTTGCTGGTTGATTTCACCACATCCGGCACCATTGTGCCACAGTATCGGCCAATCAGGGGAGATGACACACTATCCCCATCGTATATCGCCACGTAGTCATACTGACAACGACTGGCTGCTTCAAGGCTGAACGCTGTAAATCTGAAACGACAAAAGAAGACAGCACATTTATCTACCTATCCCACCTGCACCAAAAGAGCTTCAACAAATGGCACGTTCTGACGGCACATGTAGGGACCGGGCCAGCCACTCAGCCTGTGCACAGTGCGGCAGTGTTTCTGCCTTTCACAAGAGTTAGACAGGCTGTGCATTCTAACGTCACATCCACAGCACTGGTCACCTCAGGGCAAACTGAGACTAGACAGACAATTTTTAGAAGAAACCGATGAAAAAAGTCCAAGGTGACCTGGCTTTAGCACAGATACTTATGCCTCGGATAACGAGACAAGAAACCTCACGAAAGCTTGCCTAAGGTCCCGACAGTTGCAGAGGAACAGGGGATGGAGACACACACATGAACTGATGAAGTAAAAGCCCTACCAGGGGGTGGGGGTAGTAGTAATTGGATTATAATGTCCTGTCAACCACACAGGGTCACCTCAGGACAGTCAAACTCAGGTCATAACTAATACACATTTCTAAACTCTTCTCATGAGGTTTCTTGTCTCTTTATCTGAGGCATAAGTATCTGTGCAAAAGCCAGGTCAGCTTGGTCTTTTTTCATTGGTTTCTTCTAAAAATTCTCAGATATAGATATATATACCAACTCTCTGTCAAGTCAGTCTACAAAACCAATCACTTTGCAAACACAAAACACACACACACACACACACACAAACATCAGACACAAATTTTGGAAGAGTTAGTGCCTTCAATATTACCCCTGTTACAAGAGCACATAAGGCTAGGACATGCTGGTATCGTTGACCATTCCGTCTAATTTATCGATACCAGGTTAAAGAAAAATATAAAAAAGGAATGGACAGACAATATAAATAAAATTAAAAAAAATGTTACAGAAGCACTGTCTGTGATGGAAAGAAAAATAAACTCCTTTTTGCATGTTTTGGTTACTAGAATCAGCAGCATATCTGATCTGTTGGAATCTTAGGCAAGTTTTCATGTTTTTTTTTGCCTCTTTAGCTGAGGCATAAGTGTCTGTTCAAAACACAAGTCACCTTCAATTTAATGTTTTGTTCATTTTGGAGAAGCAAAAGTCACAATCCAGTCCATGAACTACAACTTTTAAAGAGAAAGGAGAACTGCAGCAGAATCGAATCACTGTCTGCTTACCAGCTTAACACCTGCTTATCAGCCTAACACCTGTTTATCAGCCTAACGCCTGCTTATTAGCCTAACACCTGTTTATCAGCCTAACACCTGTTTATCAGCCTAGCACCTGCTTATTAGCCTAACACCTGCTTATCAGCCTAACACCTGCTTATTAGCCTAACACCTGCTTATCAGCCTAACACCTGTTTATTAGCCTAACACCTGCTTATCAGCCTAACACCTGTTTATCAGCCTAACACCTGCTTATTAGCCTAACACCTGCTTATCACTAGGCCAAACCGGTTCATTATGAATGAAAATAAAAAGCTTATATCTAAAGCACCAATGCTTGGTCCTGGCAGCTACTGTCTGAGATCTGCAGACAGCTGAGACTTCCTTACTTGAGGGCAATGATGTTGGAGGAGTTGACAGTGATGCTCCAGGTGCAGTTGCTGTTGTCGGCGTAGGAGTTGGGGTAGGTGGGTGTCCGCAGCAATCCACTGGGTTCGGTGTACACCCCTCCACAAGCTGCAAGTACACACATTGCCCTTCAGCGAAAGTCACCCCAAAACACAGCTGGATGATGACCGCACGCTGCTTCTGTTCAGTTGTGCTATTGCTTGTGACTGTGCAAGCCCATGCACGTGTCGATATGCATGTGTGCTTTAACACACCTGTTCTTATAGGCTTGGTTTTGGCTACAATTTACACTTTGTTTAACTAACATTATTTGCATGACTTATGTTTAATTTGCCTTGTGTTTTTACATGCTACACTGATGGTATATTTCAAGACACCTGTTCTTTTACAGGTCAATAACGATCCTATCTTGCACCTGTGGGTAACATTTTGACATTTTTCAAGACAAATGTTCTTTTACAGGTCAAGAGTGATCCTATGTTGTAGTGGTGGGTAACTTTTTCACCCAGCATCAGCCAGCCACCAACAGCTGAACATAGCATGGGTACATCCACATGGGTAGAACACAAGTGTGAGGTCATACCCCGGGTGGCTTTTTCCACTCAGCATCAGCCGGTCAGTATAACAGCTCAGCTGTGTATTTCAACAGGGGTAGAACACAAGTTTGAGGTCATACCCCGGGTGGCTTTTTCCACGCAGCATCAGGCAGTCAGTATAACAGCTCAGCTGGGTACATCCACAAGGGTAGAACACAAGTGTGGGGTCATACCCCGGGTGGTTGATACAGTATAACAGTTCAGCAGGTTATATTAACATGGGCAGAACACAAGTGTGGAATCGTTTGGAGAAACAGCACATAAAAAGAGTACATTATTCTTATACCAAGTGTTCAGAAACATCCTCAGGGGCAGAACATCACTTAAGAATAAACACATACAACAACCAACCACAAAAACAGCCAGAAGGTCAGTGCGTACCCTCCACCCTGTAGCGGGCCTTGAAGCCGACATTGACGATGTGCCTGTCCGTCCAGAATCGGATGTGCATGGCCCCTAAAGAGTGCACGGCCTGCGGGACCGACGTTCCACAGAATCTGCCCAGCTGCCTTGCGGAGGAGTTGCGCCCAGCAAACACCTGGATGAAGTCAAACGGGCAATTGCTCGTCGTTCCACCTGTGAGGAGGAAACCACAGACATAGTATCAGCATTTAAGCTCAACCGCCTAGAGTCAGTACAGTGAAAGGCAGTGTGATGGACTCAGCAGAGGTACCACAGGACTAGTGTTAATGACATGCAAACGTTAACAAACACGGGCAACAAAAAGGCAGGATGAAAGGGAGAGATAGACCTTCCAAGCCGTAGACAGAAGTGTCGAAGGAGAGCAGGATGTAGTGCTCGGGGTTGGCCAGGATGGTGTAGTTACAGCGAAGGTTGTCTGCATACGCTGTTGGGTAACCAGGGGAGGGAATCACACCTGACGTGTCTGTGAACACTCCACCACAATCTGAAACACAAACAGGGTAATGGTGTTACAGCAAAGATTGGGGAATCAATGCTGCTGAGGTGCTTGTGAACACTCAATTACAATCTGAAACACAAACAGGGCAATGTTGTTACAGCAAACACTATCCGGTACCAAGGCAGAGTATCACGCCTGACGTGTCAGTGAACTCTCGGCCACAATCTGAAACAAAAACAGGGCAGTGTGGTTTCAGCAAACAGTATCTGGTACCAAGGCAGAGTATCACACCTGATGTGTCAGTGAACTCTCGGCCACAATCTGAAACACAAACAGGGCAGTGTCATTTCAGCAAACAGTATCTGGTACCAAGGCAGAGTATCACACCTGACATGTCAGTGAACTCTCGGCCACAATCTGAAACACAAACAGGGCAGTGTCATTTCAGCAAACAGTATCTGGTACCAAGGCAGAGTATCACACCTGACATGTCAGTGAACTCTCGGCCACAATCTGAAACACAAACAGGGCAGTGTCGTTTCAGCAAACAGTATCTGGTACCAAGGCAGAGTATCACACCTGATGTGTCAGTGAACTCTCGCCCACAATCTGTAAGACAAACAGGGCAGTGTCGTTACAGCAACACTATCAGGTGCCAGGGGAGGAAATCACACCTGATGTGTCTTTGAACATTCCACCACAATCTGAAAGACAAAAGGGCAGTGTCATTTCAGCAAACAGTATCTGGAGGAAATCACACCTGACATGTCTGTGGACACTGCCAAAATCTGACCTACAAATAGGGCAGTGTTGTTACAGCAAAGGAGGGAATTACACCTGATGTGTCTGTGAACACTGCCGCAGTGTGAAACACAAGTAGGGCAGTGTTGTTACAGCAGGTACCAGGGCAGGGAATTACACCTGATGTGTCTGTGAACACTGCCACAATGTGACACAAGCAGGGCAGTGCCATTATAGCAGGTACACAGCCTTACTGGTGGTCCAGTTGGCAGAAAACCCCGAGGCGCTGGAGGTGGAGTCAGAGTGGAACTTGATCAGCAGGCGACGGGAACTGGACACGATCGCAGGGGGCGCTGTGCTGGAGCAGTAACGTCCCACCAAAACCTGTGTGCCGTTGGTCATGACATCTTTGATCTGAAACAATACACACCAACAGAAATGGTGTGAGACACATGGAGGCAAGGACGGCACTGGATGTGAAGTCTCTGCAGATAAATATCTGCAAAGGCAGAAGTGTGCTTCCCTCTATTTTCAACTGTGTGCATGCTGTTGCCTGTGTGTGTGTGTGTGTGTGTGTGTGTGTGTGTGTGTGTGTGTGTGTGTGTGTGTGTGTGTGTGTGTGTGTGTGTGTGTCTGTATGTGTGTATGTGCGTGTGCATGTGTGTGGGTGGATGTGTATGAGAGAGAGAGGGAGAGACAGACAGACAGACAGAGAGAGAGAGAGAAAGAGAGAGAGAGTGTGCATCTGTGTGTAAACGTGTGTACACCCATGTGTTTTTGCCTTCTTTTTACACTTCCAGCGGAAAGTGATTTCAGTCTGGGGTTCAAAACCACCACCACCACCAACCCGAGCGACCGAAGCCAAAGCTTGGGTGGGTGACAGTGCCCGCAGACTGACCTCCACGTAGTCCCGGGTGCAACCAGAGCTGCTCTGCAGACTGAAGTCGGAAGCCACGGTCAGCTGGACAGTGTAGCCAATCTGCACATTGATGTCCCACACACACTCCGTGTTGGCTGGGTAGTTAGACGGGTAGTTCGGGGAAGACAGGCTACCCTGGTTGCTGTGGTAAAGTCCTCCACAGGCTGAAAATGACCGTGAGATGATCAAGGTGCAAAGTTGTACGTAGTAACAGTGAAGACATCAATAGAGATGGCAGAGTCCTCCAGATAAATAAAGGTTAATTTTTTCAGCGCAAATCCTTAAAAGCTCTAAGCACCTTACAGGGGGAGGGGTAACAATACACAAAGGTCATGCAATGTCTCTTTCTGAATAAATATGGAGTAGAGTGAAGGACAACAACAAAACAAAAAACACCAAGAAAGAAGAAACTATCAGGATGTGAAATTACCACTGGTACCTAACACTATAATCAATAAAAAATAAAAATAAACTACTATGTAGAGTCCATGATATTATTAGCTGCAGAAGACTTTATTTTAGGTACCTAGCAAATTATATATTACGCATGTCAATCAGAAGCACAGGGTCCTGTCTCGGTACAGAGTCGTCTCTGGCACCTCACAAAGAAAAACACAATATTCTCACCTCCCGAATCAAAGCTGTAGACAGCCCTGAAGCCTCTAGATGCTGCGCTGATGTCGGTTCTGAAGATGATTCGAACGGCATTGCTCTGGGACAAAAAACTGCTGGCTGGGTTGAGGCCACAGAACCTGCCCACAGAGGGCGAGTCTGGCAGGCCACCATTGAGAATCTCCATGTAGTCAAACACGCAGTTGGTGTGGTTCTCCAGGCTGAAGTCGGTGAAACGCAGCTGGAAAGTTACACGGTAACTAGTTTTTAACATCCCGTCAACTGCACATGGTCACCTCAAGATGATCACTTACAAGTCAACAAATTAAACAAAAAATTAAAAAAGAATTCTTCCTATGTATAAAACCATCCAAGTCAATACATTAAAAACAAAGAAATCTTCCTATGTATAAAACCATCCAAGTCAATACATTAAAAAACAAGGAAATCTTCCTATGTATAAAACCATCCAAGTCAATACATTAAAAAACAAAGAAATCTTCCTATGTATAAAACCATCCCAAGTCAGACCTACAAGCTCAGTCCAAATGCAAACATCACTGAAACTAACACAGATAAAAATTAGGGTGAAGATCAGGAGAGAAAAAAAAGCTGAATGGACCTGAAGGATAATTTTATTAATCTTCAATAGCTGAAGTTGGTTTTTTCTTGTTGTTTTTTCCAAGTCAGATCTGAGTTGGCACCACATCCTACAGTATATGGCCAAGGTTTTCCGGGGTCCACTTATGGGTGGCCCCATGTCTTGTGGCTGAGGTGTATTCTGCATCGTCACATCCTACAGCTGAAGATTTCCTGGGTGAGCTCAGAGCTAGCCCCATCACAAAGCCAGTCTCCCGGAGCCTTACCCTGATCCTCTGGCCCTGGGGAGCCTGGATCTTCCAGGCGCAGTTATCGTTATGGTCGTAGTTGGCGGGGTAGTTGGGGCTGGTGATGACACCTTGTGGGCTGGTCAGCAGCCCGCCACATGCTGCACAGTTTGTCCACAAATACAGCTCAGTACAGAGACATTCCCAAGGTGGAAAATGAGACAGGTCAACAACAGTAACCTGCTGAATGCTCCACAAGCTGGTGTCAAGATGAGAATGCTTCAGTTATTTCCCGTGAATAAATGATTATGCAAAATAGCATTACCAGTATAGGCACAATTTAGCCCATGTATCTAACAACTGTAAAACATTTGAACTTGATCTTAATAAGAACATATTAAGAGACTCAATTTTGCCTGTGACTGGAATACAGTCACCCATCATGCCGTCACATTCTTTGCACCATCACATTCTTTGTGTCATCATATTTTTTGTGTCAGGTTAAATTTGAAGCAAAAAAACACCAAAAAAAGTACTTCTGTCACACAGATACTGACAGAACAGCCTGTACACAGACCACACAATGCTGCAGAGGGGCACTCTACTCACAAGTTGACTGGAAGGTGACTGAAAATCCAGAGTCAACAATGCTGCGGTCTGTACGGAATCGAACCCACACCTGTTCGCTGGGTGTCACCCTCGGGGCAGGGATTGTGTTGTTGCCGCAGAACTTTTCAATGATGGGACCGTTCTCATCAGGTCCTGAAAATCCAGCCATTGAAAGAGCTTCGTCATTGCCATGATCGTTACTCAATCGCTGTCCCACTTTTGGATCATCATTCAATCAGCTGTCCCACCTTCTTACTATGATCACTATTCAATCAGCTATCCCAGTTTCATTACTATGATCCTTATCCAGTCAGCTGTCCCACATTCATTACTATATCATCATTCAGTTAGTGGCCCCACTTTCATTACTACGATCCGTATTCAGTCAGAGGTCCCACTGTGATTACTGTGATCCATATTGTCAGCTGTCCCACTTTTCATTATTATCATCACTATTCAATCAGCTGTCCCACTTTCATAACTATGATCATTATTCAATCAGCTGTCCCACTTTCATAACTATGATCATTATTCAATCAGCTGTCCCACTTTCATAACTATGATCATTATTCAATCAGCTGTCCCACTTTCATAACTATGATCATTATTCAATCAGCTGTCCCACTTTCATAACTATGATCATTATTCAATCAGCTGTCCCACTTTCATAACTATGATCACTATTCAATCAGCTGTCCCACTTTCATAACTATGATCACTATTCAATCAGCTGTCCCACTTTCATAACTATGATCACTATTCAATCAGCTGTCCCACTTTCATAACTATGATCATTATTCAATCAGCTGTCCCACTTTCATTACTATGATCAGTATTCAGTCAACTGTCCTACCTTCTCTGAACTCAAGGAAATCGTAGCCACAGCGGGGGTGGTTTTCCAGCGCCAAATGGTTGATGATGATCTTGATGGAAGAGTTGGTCCGCTGTGGGTTCTGGATGCGCCAGATGCACTGCTCGCTGTTGCTATAGTTACCAACGTCATAGTAACCCGGGGAGGAGATGTTGGTGGGTGTGGAGAAAATTCCACCACATTCTGCACATTGAAAAAAAGGAGAGACAAGAAACGTTAAACAAAAGACAAACCAAACCAAACAGACAAAGAAAAGGCAGAAACAGCAGAGACATGAAATACACCTATCCACATTTTTTTCCTAATGGGCTGAAACAGTCTTGTCTTGCCTCTGAGCTTGAATTCATGTTCCTGGGAATGCTATATTACCACTGACATTTCAAGTGGTCTCTCTGATTAGCACTGCTTTATCACAAAGTGGCACCAATGACAGTTGAAACAGTTAGATCCGAGCAGACAGTTACCCAGTCAAATGAAAGGCGGCTGTCATCAAAGACCACCCCTCTTACCCAGTCAAATGAAAGGCGGCTGTCATCAAAGACCACCCCTCTTACCCAGTCAAATGAAAGGCGGCTGTCATCAAAGACCACCCCTCTTACCCAGCGTCTAAAGACCACCCCTCTTACCCAGCCCAGTCAAAGACCTGCCCCCATGTGGTCTTTATGGATCACTCTGGAAAACAATGCCAATCACAGTGTTGAAATCATCCCCCCCCCCCCCACCCCTCTCCAACCCCCAAAGTTTGATTTCAATTTGTTTTCCCTGTGCAACATTCAATTTCAGAAATGAAAAGTCCGCCACCCCCCACCCCAACACACACACACACACACACACACACACACACACACACACACACACACACACACACACACACACACACACACACACTCACACACACACACACACACACACACACACACACACACACACACACACACACACACACACACACTCACTGGCTTCATCATATGAAGTGTATTGAGCGCTGAACCCTCGCTGAGAGACTGAGCCATCGGTTTTGAACTTGACCATCATGGTGTTAGAAGAAGACTCTACAGGGGCCGGGAGGGTTGTGCCGCAAAAACGCCTAATGGATGGTGACAGCGGGATAATGCCATTGAACACCTGCAATTCAGGCAGAAGCATGTGGTGAGAGCAGTAGAGACAGTCAAAACTGCTTCTGTACACCTGGAATTCATGCAACAGCATTTAGTCTGTAACATCCACATAAAAGAATGATACTGACTGTCAAAATTGCCTCTGTACAAACAGAGACTATCAAAATGGCCTCTGACAACCTGGAACACCTCGGCACAAAGACTATCAAAATGGCTCTGCACACCTGGAAGCCTCTGTACAGAGACTGTCAAAATGGCTCTGTACACCTAGAAGCATCTGCACAAAGACTGTCAAAATGGCTCGGCACACCTGGAAACATCTGCACAAAGACTGTCAAAATGGCTCTATACACCTGGAAGCATCGGCACAGAATGAAACTGTCAAAATGGCTCTGCACACCTGGAAGCCTCTGTACAGAGACTGTCAAAATGGCTCTGCACACCTGGAAGCCTCTGTACAGAGACTGTCAAAATGGCTCTGCACACCTGGAAGCCTCTGTACAGAGACTGTCAAAATGGCCTCTGCACACCTGGAAGCATCTGCACAAACAGAGACTGTCAAAATGGCTCTGCACACCTGGAAGCATCTGTACAGAGACTGTCAAAATGGCTCTGCACACCTGGAAGCATCTGCACAAACAGAGACTGTCAAAATGGCTCTGCACACCTGGAAGCCTCTGTATAGAGACTGTCAAAATGGCCTCTGACAACCTGGAACACCTCTGCACAAACAGAGACTGTCAAAATGGCTCTGCACACCTGGAAGCCTCTGTACAGAGACTGTCAAAATGGCTCTGTACACCTGGAAGCCTCTGCACAAACAGAGACTGTCAAAATGGCTCTGCACACCTGGAAGCCTCTGTACAGAGACTGTCAAAATGGCTCTGCACACCTGGAACTCATGCAACAGGATTTATCATGAAATGAGAACAACAGAAAATTTGTTCAATTGTATGTAGTGCATCATAACAACAGAGACTGAAACAAAGAGATCACTTTGAAGACTTGAAATTCAAGCAACAACAGCTACTGTTATAAAAGAGTGCTGCAGCTGACCACCAAAACTCCAGGTTCACATAAAAGAATTTAGCGTTTGATGCACATTCCACTCCTTTGCACACTATACCACTAAACAAGTGCCCTGTTCACTCTACCATGGGCACTACACTAGTACATAGCAGGTGCAAGGTCCTCTCCATCCGCCGTCTCCATGGCCTTCACCATTAAAGAAGCATCTTGTTCATCATCCCTTTGCTCCTTTAGTTGTGCCTTTCTACTACCACCTTTAAAGAGTCATGTTCAGTTTTCTACAAAAATGATACACAGCAACCCACACATTTCATTTCTTTAGACTTTGTGTTTAAGCCCTTCACCACCAAGAATCCTGTCTCATTCTACCATAATAGTACACAACCATTGTGACCATCTCAGTAGTCTTTATATTTGCAGCCACCTTTTCATTTCTTTAGTCTGTGTTTAAGCCCTTCACCACCAAAGAATCCTGTCTCATTCTACCATAATACTACACATGCATTATAACCATTGTGACCATCTCAGTAGTCTTTATTTTGCAGCCACCAAGGGTGGCCTTGTTCGATCCACCGTGAACACAACACATCATCATCCATTCCTTCAGTTTTTACCACCTACACCACCAAGCAAGCCTCTTGTGTATTCCTACTGTGAATGCTGCACACTTTGTGTTTAAGCCCTTCACCACCTAAGAATCCAGTCTCATTCTACCATGATATTGCTAAACAGTGACCATCTCAGTAGTCTTTATTCCTGCAGCAGCAGCAGCATCCATTCCTTCAGTCTTTACGACCTCCACCACCACATAAGCATCTTGTGTATTCCTACTGTGAATGCTGCACAGCAACAGCACAACGTTAGTCTTTATTCCCGCAGCCTCCAAGGACAACCTTGTTCAATCCACTCTGAATACAACACACCAGCCATTCCTTCAGTCTTTACGACCACCACCACCAAGCAGGCATCTGGTTTCAGGCTGGTGTGAATACTGCACAGAAACACTCCACTTCTTTCCCCATTATGTCCTCCACCACCGAGACTAGCAGGGCCAACAAACATGCAGGAAAATGTATACCTGTAGAAAGGAAGTCCTTTCAAATGGGTAGCCATCGAAATAGTCTGGGAAGAAAGTCGACTCTGGAAGAGTGACTGTTTGTGGGTGAGCGGTGGTGGGTTTTAGACTGGTGAGGTGGACAGTAGTCCTGGCTGTGGTGGCCGTGTTTCCTGGTTTCTTTGTAGTTGGAACGAAGGAGGGTTCCTTCCGAGTCGGGAGGATGTTTGTTTTGGCCAAGGGCTGATGATTTTTCTCTTTCACAGAGGACAAGTGACCACTACTTGATGCAGCATTCTGCGCTGACGTCATCAGCTTCCTCTCATCAGCAGCGGGCCAATAGCTGAACATACTTTCCTTTTTTGTAGTGGTGGCGTGGAAATCCTTGGGTCTGGCAGTGGCAGCACGAATGTTCCGACCATGGCGTTCTGACTTAGGGTCATGGCCAGTGTCTGCGGGAGGGAAATCAGGGTGATCAGGGCTGTCTGGGGTGAGCTGGTCTGTCTTCACTGGACTACCACTGGATGGGGAACCTTTCTCAGGTGCGAAGTTACTGCTGGGGCTGATGGTGGAGCTTTCTGTCTGAGGGGTGTGCCCAGGTGAGACCCTGGCTTCATTCTCACCATTGAGCATGTGCTCTAGTTTGTAGTGGTACTCATGCAACTGCTACACAGACAATTGTCATCAGAAACGAAAAGAAAAAACATCATCTCTCACAAAAGGAACTACATACAAATTAACAAAAATAAACAAGATGTGAAGAAAAGCACCTGTTTCTGGAACTGCAGTTTCCATGGAACTAATTCAATGAGAATAAAACAAAACATGAGAAAAATTATACAATTTCAAATCACTTGTAAAACTGGCCAAACCATGGAGCAGAAACCTACAGAAAAATGACATAAACTCCTCTTATCACCTCACTACAGTCCCTAACACAGATACCCTCTTGCGCAACACACCCCATCAGACCCCAGTGTACACCCAAACACAGATATCCTCTTGCACAACACACCCAGTCAGACCCCAGTGTACACCCAAACACAGATATCCTCTTGCACAACACACCCAGTCAGACCCCAGTGTACACCCAAACACAGATATCCTCTTGCACAATACACCCAACCAGACCCCACTGTACACCCTCACACAGATATCCTCTTGCACAATACACCCAGTCAGACCCCAGTGTACACCCTCATACAGATATCCTCTTGCACAACACACCCAATCAGACCCCAGTGTACACCCTCACACAGATATCCTCTTGCACATCACACCCAATCAGACCCTAGTATGTACCAAAACACAGACATTTCCAGGCACCAAACACCCAAATCAAGGAGTTATTTCAAAAAAACCATTGACCAGCTTGGTGAAGCCTCAAATATAGATATCCCCTTATCCCAAACACCTCCTGACTTCAATGATGTCCCAAATACCAATACTCCCTCACACCAAACACCTATTGGCCCAGTGAAGTCCCAAATACCAACACTCCCTCACACCAAACACCTATTGGCCTCAATGAAGTCCCAAATACCAACACTCCCTCACACCAAACACCTATTGGCCCAGTGAAGTCCTAAATACCAACACTCCCTCACACCAAACACCTATTGGCCCAGTGAAGTCCTAAATACCAACACTCCCTCACACCAAACACCTACTGACCTCAATGTAGTCCCAGGCACAGATAGATGAGTTTTCAAGAGCAAGGTCATTGAAGGTCAGTTTGACCCTCCTGCCTGGCTGGACAGTGATTCTCCAGATGCACTCCCTGGAGTGAGCGTACTGTCCAGGGTAGTTGGGGGACATAATTGTCCCCATTGGTGTCGTCAGATCACCTCCACATTCTATGAACAAAACAATTGGTACATCAAAACATACAGAAGGTTAAAAACCGAATGCAATTTTGTTTCTTAATGGAACAGACAAAAAACAAGCAAATTTTACTGAGATATGCCTTTTTCAAGCAACAAACAGGCAAACAGTTATTTTACAAGAAAACCCTGAAAGAACTGCAACGACCTACTTTTCAGCTTGTGACCAAAACAGAGCACCAAGCACAATCCACGGCAGCCCATAGAAATAATGCCAACTCTACCAGAGAATGGAAAGTTGCATTATAAACAAGATCAAGAACAAGGCTGGGCAATTTCATCAAGATGCAAACAACTTGTGAAGATGCAAGCAGCCTACAGACATACAGCCTATAAAGATGCAAGGAACCTCTCCAGTAACCTTTTATTTCATGTAAGCTAGCTGAGATCTGTTTGTGTGCAGAGGGCAGGTGCAGAGGGGAGGGGGCGAAGGGAGGCCGGGAGAATTACATGCACTTTTCACAGAGAAAGAAAGGGAAGGATTGTTAAAATACCTTCCATGTAAGATTATGCATACAAAACAATGTTTCGGAAACTATTGCTCTTTTTGATAGCTGAAATTGAACAACTCTGAACAGAGGCAACAGAAAAAGCGGGGAAAGGTGGAAAAAGAAAAAGAAGAAAACAATAGTTGTAAAGAAATAATATTATCGTTTTTTAGGCAAATCAATTTCATTCCACAGAGCAACCCCTTCCTGAGAGCTAAACTGATACCCAGGTGTTTTGTCAGGTGTCCCGCTGTACCTGCATTGTCCCCTGCTACTCAGGCAGCTTGAGAGAAGTGAGCGCTGTGACCACTGACTGCAAGGTCTGCTGATGCTGACGCTGACAGTACTTACCCTCTATGCTGGACTGGAAGTTGAGGCTGAAGCCTGTGGACTGGCTGTTGGAGTTGGAGACGAAGCGGACGAAGGCGTAGCTGTCAGAGGTGTCAAATGAGGCAGGTATGCTGGTGCCACAACTGGCTCTGAGCACCACTGGACCTGCACCCAGCATTCCATACAATACAGCTTGTAGCACTGGACCTGCACCCAGCATTCCATACAATACAGCTTGTAGCACTGGACCTGCACCCAGCATTCCATACAATACAGCTTGTAGCACTAGACCTGCACCCAGCATTCCATACAATACAGCTTGTAGCACTGGACCTGCACCCAGCATTCCATACAATACAGCTTGTAGCACTGGACCTGCACCCAGCATTCCATACAATATAGCTTGTAGCACTGGACCTGCACCCAGCATACCATACAATACAGCTTGTAGCACTGGACCTGCACCCAGCATTCCATACAATACAGCTTGTAGCACTGGACCTGCACCCAGCATTCCATACAATACAGCTTGTAGCACTAGACCTGCACCCAGCATTCCATACAATACAGCTTGTAGCACTGGACCTGCACCCAGCATTCCATACAATATAGCTTGTAGCACTGGACCTGCACCCAGCATACCATACAATACAGCTTGTAGCACTGGACCTGCACCCAGCATTCCATACAATACAGCTTGTAGCACTGGACCTGCACCCAGCATTCCATACAATGTACAGCTTGTAGCACTGGAGCTGAAACTACACCCAGCATACCATACAATGTACAGCTTGTAGCACTGGAGCTGAAACTACACCCAGCATACCATACAATGTACAGCCTGTAGCAGTGAAACTCACCTAACACTCCATATCAGAACAACACATTAAACAGTCTAATGCCTCTTGATCTTTACAGTCAAATCAGTTTCTTTGCAAGGGGCTAATAAAGCATTGAAAAAACATTGACAGCCATACCTGTTTCATTGTATTCACGCACTTCCACGTAGTCATTGGCACAGTTTGTGGATGACTCCAGAGAAAAGGCTGTGAAGGTGAAGGTCAAGTAATGACCAGTAGGCCCACTGATGAGCCAAGAACAGTTACTGTTGGCGTCGTAGTTGGAGGGGTAGTTGGGTGAGACAATGGTGCCATTCCGACTGTTGTAGCGACCTCCACATGTTGCTGAAAAACACACACTTCACCTGTTATTACGTTGGGCGGAAAGCCCAACTTACAATACACAGCCACCTACATCTTTCTGATGATTCAACTGCAGCTGACAAAAAAGCGCAGCTTTAGACTTTTAGTTCACCTCTCTCCTCTCAAGTCTCCTTGGCTTACTGAGAAAATACAAACAGCTGAACATTTGTCTGAGTATTTACTGGAGCAGGTCAACCAGTCCAAAGATCAAATTCCTCCAGTGCAAAAGTGCCCTATTTAGCATCCACTCACCCAGCCTTTATGGTCAAACTGTACAAGGGCCAATGCAGACCACTGTCGGTACTACTTTGAAGTCCACTCACCTACCCTCAAGGTCAACTTTCCCCTACTCATCCGGAGGTGGCCATGTGCAGTTGATGGGACGTTACAGTTGAGGAACTAACCAACTCACTGGAACTCTCCCCAGCACCAGTTCATACCACCATCAGGTCAACTCCTCCCACTGCCTTCTCCAACTTACAGGGGTGCCCCTTCTCAATGGACATTGATTAAAGTACCAATTGCTTGGACAAGATGGCCCTGAACATTGCCCCCTGTGGTATGAAAGCTGAAAGAAGTGAACAAGTAACAAAAGGTGAATGCTCCTCTTTGTAACACCCCCTACCTTCCTCCCCCCTCCCTCCCCTAATGACTACTGCTCTCTCCTTCACAAATACCCCCACCCCCCTCCCATCCCAGGACTGGCTCCCCAGGTCTAGCCTGGCTCGGCACTGTACCTACTCTGTCTTCCAGTCTGGCGGTCAAAAATCTAGCCTGGCTCGGCACTGTACCTACTCTGTCTTCCAGCCTGGTGGTCAAAAATCTAGCCTGGCTCGGACAGCGTCACCTTATGGCTTGTCATGAGCCTTGTTCAGGTAAGGTAATTTCAGTTTTCCATAAGGGCTGTTCATGAAAGTACAAAAGTTAAACTTACTCCCCCCCACCCACACACACACACACAAACATTAATGTTCACATGCACATGCATGCATGCATGCACACACACACACACACACACACACACACACACACACACACACACACACACACACACACACACACACACACACACACACACACACACACGCATGCATGCATGTACACACACACATGTATGCATGTAGACACACAAACACCCACAAACACATTGTTCTGAGACCTTGAATTCCTCACCTATTTTGTACGTGGCCTTGAACCCTGTCTTGGTGATACTGATGTCAGTGCGGAAGCGAGCGTACATCACATTTCCAGAAGAGTACACAGACCCAGGCAGTTCAGTACCACACAGCTTCTGCAGCAACGGGGAAGTTGGCGTGCCTCCATCACGGAACTCGATGTAATCATAGCGACAGCTGAAAGAGTGTTCATTTTACAGCATTGTTGAACGAGACCTATGCAGCAGGTATTACTGTGAGTCTTACTAATGCTGCGGGTATTGTTAGAACAACGCTTGTGCAGCAAGTCTTAGTGTGTTGCTAACGCTGAAGGTGTTGTTAAACAAGACTTGTGTAGCAAGTGTTACTGTGTCACTAACACTGAAGGTGTTGTTAAACAGCACTTGTGCTGCAAGTCTTAGTGCGAGTGTTGCTAACACTGAAGGTGTTGTTAAACAACATTTGTCCAGCAAGTCGCTAATGCTGATGGCGTTGTTAAAAAGAACATGTACAGCAAGTCTTACTGAGAGTGTCGCTGATGCTGAAGGTATTGTTAAACAAGACTACTTGCAGCAAGTATTACTGTGAGTCTTACTAACGCTGAAGGTATTGTTAAACAAGACTTGTGCCGCAAGTTTTACTGAGTCTTACTAACACTAATGGTATTGTTAAACAAGACTTGTGCCGCAAGTATTACTGAGTCTTACTAACACTGATGGTATTGTTAAACAAGACTTGTGCTGCAAGTATTACTGAGTCTTACTAACACTGATGGTATTGTTAAACAAGACTTGTGCCGCAAGTATTACTGAGTCTTACTAACACTAATGGTATTGTTAAACAAGACTTGTGCCGCAAGTTTTACTGAGTCTTACTAACACTAATGGTATTGTTAAACAAGACTTGTGCCGCAAGTATTACTGAGTCTTACTAACACTGATGGTATTGTTAAACAAGACTTGTGCTGCAAGTATTACTGAGTCTTACTAACACTGATGGTATTGTTAAACAAGACTTGTGCCGCAAGTATTACCAAGTCTTGCTAACACTGAGGGCATTGTTAAACAAGACTTGTGCTGCAAGTAGTACTGTGTCTTACTAACACTGATGGTATTGTTAAACAAAACTTGTGCAGCAGATGTTACCGTGAGTGTCGTTCGATGTTGAAGGCGTCCACAAAGTCCACTTGGACCCTTTCATTGGCTGGAGCCGAGATGATCCAGGCACAGTCCACATTGTGTGGGTAGTTCTGCGGGTAGTTGGGGGACGTGAAATAGCCACTGGTCACACTGCTGGTCAAAAGGAGGGTGCCTGGGCAGAGATGATAAGAATTGTGTCATGCAGCAGAAGCAGTTTGGTAA
>OY757553.1:8361013-8383513 GCA_963584105.1 Alviniconcha strummeri | reverse complement strand
GACACACACACAGATAGAGACATACACACACACACGCACACATGCACAAAGGACAACCATCCCCCACCGCTCTTAAACTGTAGCTTGAAGCCTGTCATGTTGAGGGAGATGTCAGTGCTGAAGACAACGGTGAGGACGTTGGAGGTAGAGGTGATGGGTGAGGAATTGGGGACTCGACCACAGAACTTGCCCACTGGCGTGCCACTGCTAGTCGCCGCTGAAACCAGAAATGGACACTCTGACCTGACCCAGTTTTGAGCAATGGCATATAGATATACCAAATACATCTGTGATGAGTTGCTATGGCAATAGAAAGAATCCGACATCACCACTGAGCATCTGATGATGTCATTAAGAATGCCAGCTAGTTCTGTTCTCATCCTACACAAGCCATTCAAAAGCTGATGAAAATTGTGTCAAATATGTTGTACGGATACACAAGCCATTCAAAAGCTGATGAAAATTGTGTCAAATATGTTGTACGGATTCTTGGTAAGCTAAACCTTCTACCAGTATGACTGTAATCTCTTTGGTCAAATAAGCCAAGACTGTATTTTGAATGCAGTTAAAAAGAAAATGATATCTTCTTTTTTCTCTCTCCATTTTTAGTGACACTATCTTGTAAAATTCATTTTTTCAGCACAGTAAGATGGCTGACAGACTATATCCTGTGTTTGCAGATGCCATTGCCTGAAACTGGATCAGGACCCTTGGCCACAGCTGGTGCAACATTTTCACTGAGGTGTTTTGGAAACCATTTAACTGCTATGGCTTCAACAGCCATAGCAGTGATACTTTGACTCACCATAATATATTCTGATCCGGTCACACTCTGACCCATCAACACAGCTGCTGACCCTCCAGTCACACTCTGACCCATCAACACAGCTGGCAACCCTCCAGTCACACTCTGACCCATCAACACAGCTGGCAACCCTCCAGTCACACTCTGACCCATCAACACAGCTGCTGACCCTCCAGTCACACTCTGACCCATCAACACAGCTGGCAACCCTCCAGTCACACTCTGACCCATCAACACAGCTGCTGACCCTCCAGTCACACTCTGACCTATCAACACAGCTGCTGACCCTCCAGTCACACTCTGACCTATCAACACAGCTGGCAACCCTCCAGTCACACTCTGACCTATCAACACAGATGCTGACCCAATCATACTTTGACTCACTGCTATAGATGTTGACCTAATCACACTCTGTCCCATCAACACACATGCTGACCCAATCACACTTTGACCCATCACCGCACATGCTGACCAGACTCACAGTCCTACAAGCTGACCCAGTCATGACCGCCACTGACCATCATATATGCTGACAGAATCAAAGTTGCAGGAGCCGTGACTCTCCAGGTTGATGTCTGAGATGTTGACCCAGATCCTGTGGCCAATGGCTGTGGAGATGTGCCACACACAGTTCAGGCTGTTGCTGTAGCCATTGGGATAGCCCGGAGACTGCAGGTCCTGAGAGAAGGTTGCTGCCACAAGGTTGCCACCACAGCCTGAAACTGAGGGAGAAGGACAGCCAAACTGTTGTATAGTACTACCTTACATCCTGAAACTGGGGAGGAGGACAGCCAAGCTGTTGTACAGTACTACCTTACATCCTGAAACTGGGGA
This sequence comes from Alviniconcha strummeri, assembly GCA_963584105.1. NCBI lineage: Eukaryota > Metazoa > Mollusca > Gastropoda > Provannidae > Alviniconcha > Alviniconcha strummeri. Next base: position 8,381,874 of record OY757553.1, on the reverse strand, counting down.
GAAGGACAGCCAAACTGTTGTATAGTACTACCTTACATCCTGAAACTGGGGAGAAGGACAGCCAAGCTGTTGTACAGTACTACCTTACATCCTGAAACTGGGGAGGAGGACAGCCAAACTGTTGTATAGTACTACCTTACATCCTGAAACTGGGGAGAAGGACAGCCAAGCTGCTGTACCGTACTACTTTACACAGGCACCTTAAGGGCAGGGGACCATGAAACATGACAGTCAGGGGAAATTGTTGCATAAACAAATCTTGAAACTGTTGGTAAGTCTCTCATTTCAGACAAAAGAATGCAAATACATGGATACAGACAGACACATGAGGACTGTCAGGAAAAGACAACCAGTGAAGCGAAGCCAGTCGGACAGAAAAGGAAGATTGGTGAAACAAGGGCAGGCAGGAAAGGGTAACCTATGAAGAGAGGACAGACAGGAAAGGGTAACCTATGAAGAGAGGACAGACAGGAAAGGGTAACCTATGAAGAGAGGACAGACAGGAAAGGGTAAGATATGAAGAGGGGACAGACAGGAAAGGGTAACCTATGAAGAAAGGACAGACAGGAAAGGGTAACCAATGAAGAGATGAAGGACAGGAAAAGACAACCAGCGAAGCAAAGACAGACAGGAAAAGATGACCAATGATGAGATCGAGAGGACAGACAGGAAAGACGACCAATGAAGCTACAAGTCAGACTCAAAGAGACAACCAATGAAGAAAGGACAGTCAGAAAAACAGCAAAGAGAGGACTGTACGACACTGAGGATGGCCAGTCATACCAGGCGAACTGGTTGAGCCAGCAGGGGGCGTGGTAGGTGGTGATGGCTGCTCATTTGTAGCCTGCCAGTTGATCTGAAAGCCTGCTCTCTGGACGGAGGAGTCTGTGATGAACTCGATGCGCACGGATGAGGTGGTGGAGATTATGGGTGAGGGCACAGTGTCGCCGCAGTAACGTCCCAGCTCACGGCTGGTGGCCAAGGCTCCATCGCGGATCTGAGCCATAGCAAGTTGGAATCAGGTACAGGCAGGTAAGCTTTAACCATGACATGTTACATTGAATAATATATCCTCCTGACCCCCGCCCCCCTTCACCGGCCCTACAATAAGTACTGCTGGCACACACCTACTTCATCAGTCAGGACACTTGCTGCCACAATTTGAGAGAAAATTCCAAACAAATGATGTTTAGAAAAGCCAGGGAGAGTATGCAGCACATGCAACTGGACTGTTGCAGGCTTTGGGCGCATAGGGGTCAAGGGGCCCCCTGGTGGAGTTAAAGGGCAGCAACCTTGTGGCGTCAAGGGGAAAAGGGGCCTTAAAGCTGAAGCATTTTAGGATTCTGCAAATACATCTTCATGCAGTCATGCAATTTCCTGATATTTGATACTATGATGTGAAGAAACAAAGATTACTAATCTTGCTTTCTCAAGTTAACAACCAGAATGCATACAGATGTACAATTCAGCCTGCACGTCAGATTTCGTCAGGAAAAAAAGTAAGTCTATGAAAAGTTGTCCTGATTTCAGGAACCTCAAAAATACAGAATCTCTGGGTTACAGATGGCAATCCCCCCCCCCCCCCCCCCCATCATTAGAGAAAGTACAGTTCAGAGGCCTACATACAAGTCAGTGCCACTGGAATGAGTTTAGAGACAGATGGGGAAACAAGACACTCACCCGGACATAATCATAGGGACATGTTCCAGCTGAAGTGGACTCCACAGCAATGGAGGCAAAGGTCAGCCGTACCTGCATGCCAGAGCTGACCACGATCACCCAGCTATAGTCACCATTGTTGGGGTAGCGCTGGGGGTACCTGGGGGAGGTAATCTGCCCACTGTTACCATAGAAGGTTCCACCGTATGCTGAAACAAGATACCATAATTATGCCAATCAAGTAAGCAACTTGGCGCTTTATGCCCAGTCAACCAGCATAGTTATATCAGAGAGAATATGCCAGTCAAACATCTAGCAAACCAGCCATTTATTCAATAACACCATCATACAGTGTATGTGTGCGTGCTTGCGTGCATGCATGCATGTGTGTGTGCATATGAATGCGCGAGTGCAGGTGTGTTGACCCATCACTTGTTTTATAACATCATATTTTTGGCATGCGCTGACAGTACCACAGAGTGCACCCTTATGCAAAAATCAGTGGGTTTTGCTGCAGAGCACATCACTCCTTTCCATCTGCCATGAAGCTGTGGAACAGACCTCCACCTGAAGCATTCTCCGCTGACGTCTCTACAGCCTCCAAAGCCACGGTGCAACACTCAGTACCCCATCCACCTGATTTTACTGGCACAGCATCCAAATTTAATTCGGTCCAACCAACATGTGTGCAGTCTGTGGTAGATTTATTCGCAAAAATGGGCCTCCACACTAACACAAAGCAGCAGAATACAAACAATGCCCGTCTCTCAATCTACCCACCACCAGACTAACTATGGCTACACAACCATACAGCCTACAAGACGAGTCAGCCCACCTGAAAATTGACTAATACAAGGCTAAAAGCTATCATATATGTATATATGTAAACGAATGACCAATCCACCCATCCGCAGACTGACCAGTCACCCAGCCACATGATCGGCAGGCCAGTCCACCTCAAAAGTTCACTAAGTCACCCAAAATGTAACAGACCAGCAGCCAAGCTTCAACAAACTGCACAGTGACGTTACATTCTCCAACCCCTCAATTAAACCCCCAAAATTAAGTCAAACAAAAGTGATTCCACGCCACACAAGTCCACGACCACACAACACCCACTCACCAACCAACCACCAATCAACTCCCCCCCTCCCCCAGCACCCCCTCCCCCACCAAGGACCAGTGGTATACCCACTTGTGTACCTACTTGTCGCCCAGTTTGCATGGAAGCCCTGGCCGGTGATGCGAGAGTCGGAGTGGAACTTGATCCACAAGGTGTTGGTGATGGTCAGGTTGGTGGGCATGTTGGTGCCGCAGTAGCGCCCCTGTAGCTGGCCGCTAGAGCTCTCAGCACGAACCTCCAGATAGTCGTTGGTGCAGCCGCTGCTGGCCTCCAAGTTGAAGTGGCTGTACAGTATAGGATACCATAGTATAATGCAGCCCAGTGGAACAGTATCTGAACATCACAACTGCTCAACACAGCCCAGTGGAACAGTATCTGAACATCACAACTGCTCAACACAGCCCAGTGGAACAGTATCTTAAATTAACATCACAACTGCTCAACACAGCCCAGTGGAACAGTATCTGAACATCACAACTGCTCAACACAGCCCAGTGGAACAGTATCTTAAATTAACATCACAACTGCTCAACACAGCCCAGTGGAACAGTATCTGAACATCACAACTGCTCAACACAGCACAGTGGGACAGTATCTGAACATCACAACTGCTCAACACGGCACAGTGGAACAGTATCTGAACATCACAACTGCTCAACAATCATATCAACTCAACAGAACGCTCCACACAAGTAAAATGCAACAAAAACATAAATAACAATACACAAAGAAGCCCACACTGAAACATTCATGCACATAATTACACACACCACAGAAGCTAACAGCACCTTGAACAATGTCTCATCTGCAGCACAGAACGAGCCGTTACAGTGCAGTACCCATACACATTCTGCTCATGTGGGTATCGACCCAGAGCAGAAGCAGTGCACTCCAGGCAAGTTATAAAGAAGTGATTTAGAAAGTGCACCCCCCCAGACACCTGATATAGGTGGGGCTCATGGGAGGAACTATAAACTCCTCCAACGTGACATAGCAAACGTGTACCTCTCTTGGGGTATGCAGGAGTTACAGAGGCAGCCTTTAAGCTCCTCCCAAAGATATTAACAAAGTGTCTGAAAGGTGCGCAAGGTGTGCCGTGCCCCAAGGGAAAAGAGGAATAAAACAAAAGAAGACAGAGCAGGGCTCCAGAAGTTGAGACTAACTGACTGAGTCGTGAGTGTGAGTTTTTCAGGTAGCTAAGAGAAACAGCATACCTAAGGGCTACAGTTCAACAACCACCGCCATAGACATGGATGGTCCACATGCTCCACGATGGCAGGCAGCATTGGCAATGGCTGCTGGGGTGGCCCTAAATAATAATAATGTGTTTCTTTCTTCAGCCAAGTCCTTCAAGGCTCTGACTACCAAACCAACCCATTGGGTCAGTGATGGGGTGGTAGCTTGACTGAAGACATGTTGGTGGAAGTGTACAGGCGGCCAGAAGAACTAAACACCACCTACCTGAAGGCCACATTCAGACGACCATTTCCAGACCTTCGGATGGTCCAGATACACTCTATGTTGGCTGGGTAGCTGTTGGGGTAGTTAGGGCTGACAAACGCTCCATTCATTGCAGTGAAATCCCCACCACAACCTGTTTTGGGTGATGCAAACAGCTTATTATACATAAAACTTTCTTAACCTGGTTGGCCAACTCAAACATCTTGCAATGTAACACTTTCTCAGCCTAACTGGTTGATGCAAACATCCTGTTATGTATACATTTTCTCAGCCTGGTTGGCTGACACAAGCATCTTGTTAAATAACACTTCATCAACCTGATTGGCTCATCTTGTGTAAAACTTGCATAGATCTTGACAAAGTGTAATGCTTGCTCAGATCTTGATAAAAACAACTACAAAACACCTGCAAATGGAAATACTTGCACATTATCTACATATCCACATGTGCCTCCACTACCAACAGCACTCACTGGAAGTGGATCGTGTGTACACAGCGCGGAAGCCTGCTTTCTGCGCGACTGAGTCCGACACGAAGATGACAAAGAGGCTGGAGCCTGTGGATGTGAGGGGCGGGGGAACAGTCATGCCGCAGTAGCGACCCAGCTCTGGGGCATCGGCGTCATTTCCACTGAGCACCCTCACGTAGTCGTCGTTACAGCTCTGGGTGCTCTCAATGTCCATGTGGGTGAAGGTGAGCGTGATGCGATCAGCTGAACAACACATCACAAAGCATGCAATCCACTGAGCAAAACACCTTGAAGAATGCAACACACGCAAGTTTGACAGATTACAATGTCCTGTCAACCAAACAATGACATCAGGATGATCAATACACAGAGCACATCACAAAGAATGCAATCCACTGAACAACATCACAAAGAATGCAATCCACTGAACAACATCACAAAGAATGCAGTCCACTGAACAACATCACAAAGAATGCAATCCACTGAACAACACATCACAAAGAATGCAATCCACCAAACAACCCATTGCAATAAAAATGCAATCCACAAAAGAACACATTACAGAGAATGTTATTTGCTGAACAACATGCTACAGGATACGCCATCTGCTGAACATGTTATAATAATTATACACAGAAGCTAGAAGGGTTTTTAACTAGCTAAAACCCTTTGCCACCAAATTCATAATTTAGTTTGTGTATTTACAAACAGTAATTCTGCAGAGTTTGTCACACTTACTATTGTTAGGTACTTGGGCTCATCCCATGATGAAGAGCTGGATAAATGTTTGATGTTCTTATTATCAAGAGGAGTTGGGGGGGGGGGGGGAGGGGGGTAGATGAGCTAAAAGAACAAGCCGTGATCACAAAACAAAGAACAAGCGTGTGACAAAACTTCAATAGAGAAATGTCAGAGGCAGTAGATTTTGCAACTGCTCTGCTTTTCAAAGCAGAAAGTGTTGCACATTGTCTGACAGAGTAAAACAACTCATTCCAAACTTAGGGTCCTAAACTGTACCCCACTGTATCACAGGCATATTTTTTTTGGTACCACACTGTACCACAGGCTGTAACCTGCTGTACCCCAGGCTGTACCACCAGCTGTACCCCACTGTACCACAGGCTGTACCATGCTGTACCACAGGCTGTACCCCACTGTACCACAGGCTGTACCACCAGCTGTACCCCACTGTACCACAGGCAGTATTATTTTTCTTCTTTTAATACCCCACTGTACCACATGCTGTACCCCACTGTACCACAGACAGTACCCTGCTGTACCACAGGCTGTACCCCACTGTCCCACAGGCTGTACCCTGCTGTACCACAGGCTGTACCCCACTGTACCACAGACAGTACCCTGCTGTATCACAGGCTGTACCCCACTGCACCATAGGCAGTTCCCCACTGTACCACAGACAGTACCCTGATGTACCATACAGTACCACAGGCTTTACCCCACTGTACCACAGGCTGTACCCCACCGTACCACAGGCTGTACCCCACCGTACCACAGACTGTACCCCACCGTACCACAGGCTCTATCCTACTGTACCACAGGCTGTACCCCACTGTACCCCAGGCTGTACCCTATTGTACCACAGGCTGTACCTTGATCTACCACAGGCTTTACCCCACTATATCACAGGCTGTTCCCTACCATACCACAGTCATGGTTAGAAGTAGCTGCTGCCTGTGTATTTCTACCACAGCCACCAATCCACTCACTGTTTACGCTGGACGTGATGAGCCAGGTGCAGTTGCTGTTGGGGGGGTAGTTCTGGGGATAGTTCTTGGAGAAGATTTCTCCATCTACACTGGCGTTTCTGACACCTCCGCAGCCTGCAAAAACAATGTCAATGTTTCCAGCATATCCACAGCCTGCAAAACACAATGAACAATATTCCAGCACCACTACAGCCGGCAAACATAATGTAAACCTTTCCAACACACCCATAGCCTATGAACAGAATGTAAATGTTTTCAACATATTCACAGCCTGCAAACACAATGGACAATATTCCAACACCACTACAGCCTGCAAACATATGAAAAACAGTATCCATTTCCCTACTTCTCTATAGTCTATCCCACTGATGTCTATGATTACAGACAATTCACTGTCCCATTGGTGTCCATGATTACAGACACTTCACTGTCCCACTGGTGTCCATGATTATATCCAGCTCACTGTCCCACTGGTGTCCATGATTATATCCAGCTCACTGTCCCACTGGTGTCCATGATTACAGACAGCTCATTGTCACACTGGTGTCCATGATTACAGACAGCTCACTGTCACATTTGTGTCCATGATTACAGACAGCTCACTGTCCCACTGGTGTCCATGATATACAGTTCACTGTCCCACTGTGTCTGTGGTTACATATATATTTCATTGTCCCACAGAGTCTGTGACTATATGTTCTACTGTTCCATGTGTCTGTGATTAAATATATTTCACTGTCCCACTGAGTGTACCCCACTGCAATCCACTATATAGTTCACAGTCCCGTTATGTCTGCAATCATATATATATATTCGCTGTCCCATAGAGTCTGTGACCATACATATTTTACTGTCCCACTGTGTGATTAATTTCACTGTTCCACTGAGTCTGTGATTAGATAAAATTATTATAGTTCACTGTCCTATTATGTCTGTGATTAGATATATTTCACTGTCCCATTGTGTCTGTGATAATATATATTTCACTGTGGCATTGTGTCTGTGATTATGTACATTTCACTATCCCATTGTGCATGGGATTAGATAAATTTCAATGTCCCACTGTCTGTGATTAGATATTTTGCTAGAGCACACAATTATCTGCTGCAGCAGTGGGATCTATAATGTATAAAAGACAGCATCACATGGGACCTCTGGCATTTGGTTCCAACCCTAGACCAGGGAGGGGAAGAAAACTGTCTTTGTTTTGTTTACTGTCCAATGGAGGAAAAAAAAAAAAAAAAAAAAAAATCAGGCTTCTGGCGAAGCAACACAAAACAAAAAGTGCCTTAATCATTATGGATAACCTACCAGCTGTGTAGTTGGCTTTGAAGCCCCTTCCAGACACTGATGAATCTGTCCTCATCTTGACGAACATGACATTGTTTGATGCTCGGTACGTCACATTGCCAGGCAACTGGCGTCCACACAATCGAGCCAGACGGGGGTAGTTGGTGCCTGCACCATCGTACAACTACAACAGACATGTGGAAGGAATACAGCCGACACTGCCATTTAAATTCACATTTCAGGAGTGGGGAGGATAGGGAAGGGATCTTGTGGACAACACATAAAGGTCAGTTCTTGGATTTTAATGTCTTGACATCTGCACAGGGTCACCTAAAGGATAAATCACACATTCACAGTAATTCTACACCAAGCTGAAACATGTCACCAAATTACAAACAAAAAGCCGGCTCACAGTTCTAGACACAACACAATTAATAGCACAACCAAGTCAAAATGGTCTTTCTGCACATGATGCCGTTTCAATGTCAAAATACTCCCATCAACATAATCATATTACCATAGCGTCCCATACGCTTTGATCTTCTTCTGATTCTCACAGATTCAAGATCCAATACAAATGCATGGCACTGCTCTTTTTCTGACTTTGGACCTCACAATTGGACCTCACTTCCTCTTGATCTCCCACCCCACCCTCACTTCTTTTGACTAATACATGTCAATAGTATCAAGAATACGGACTGCACATGTGATGTAAATTTACGTTAGCATTTATTTTGAGTTCTTTACAGATGTACATTATTATTATATGCACACAATCCCCCATTCAGCGTCAAAGACTCACATCCACATAATCATAGGCACATGAGCCTCCTTCGATGTCAAAGTCCATGAAGCTGAAGATGACAGGGTGGTTGACAGGCAGGGTGATGAGCCACTCACACTCCGTGTTGTGCGGGTAGTTGCTGGGGTAGTTCTTGGACATAATGTAGCCACTGAGGGTGGAGAAGTTCCCACCACAACCTGTTAGCAGCATTCACACACACTACATCAAACCCCATCAGGCCAATAACAACACAAGAGCTGTCAGTTCCCTGGGGTGGACGCTGGGGTACGGGGTTCTTGCACAAAAGGTATCAGTGTGGAAAAGTCCCCATGGATGGGATACTTCAAATCCACATGAGGTCTATTCCCTAGCTCCACAACCAAACGGGGACTGTAATGTAACAATCAAGGTGCAATAAGAACCCCGCAAGTCTTCTTCTTCTTCTTCCATACAAAACTAAAAAGATGTCACTCACACTGTAATGCATCCATGCACATATCTGTATTCACCGAATCTTTGCCTCACATGCATGCACATATGCATGCACTCACACATTTATACAAACATATACTTAAGCAAACACACTCACATGTCATACAATTATGTCAAAGTGTACACCCTGACACACATATCATCTATCACCTGTACAATGACTAGCACACACACACACACACACACACACACACACACACACACACACACACACACACACACACACACACACACACACACACACACACACACACACTTTCAAGCCCCCGTCCACTTCCAAGGACTGACAAGTGAAGACGATGGTGGGTTGACCTGAACTGATAAGGACTAAAAACTGGAAACAGCAACTGACAATGTGGGGGATGACCTGAGAGGACAAGGACTGACAAGTGGATAAGGACAGACAAGGGGATAAGGACTAACAAGTGGATAAAGACTGACAAGGGAATAAGGACTGACATGGGGATAAGACTGACAAGCGGATAAAGACTAACAAGGGGATAAGGACTGACATGGGGATAAGGACTGACAAGTGGATAAGGACTGACAAGGGGATAAGGACTGACAAGGGGAGTGCCTTGAAAGGACAAGGACTGACAAGCTGAGAGCAAAAAATGACCAAGTGGGGGTTGACTCAAAATAACAAACAAGGGAATATGAGGACTGACAATGGGGGGGGGGGGGGGGTGACTTGAGAGAACAAGGACTGACAATGGGGGGGGTAACTTGAGAAGAACAAGGACTGACAATGGGGGGGGGGGGTAACTTGAGAGAACAAGGACTGACAATGGGGAGGGGGGTAACTTGAGAGAACAAGGACTGACAATGGGGAGGGGGTAACTTGAGAGAACAAGGACTGACAATGGGGGGTGGGGTAACTTGAGAGAACAAGGACTGACAATGGGGGGGGGGGGGTAACTTGAGAGAACAAGGACTGACAATGGGGGGGGGGGGGGAACTTGAGAGAACAAGGACTGACAATGGGGGGGGGGTAACTTGAGAGAACAAGGACTGACAATGGGGGGGGGGGTAACTTGAGAGAACAAGGACTGATAATGGGGGGGGGGGTAACTTGAGAGAACAAGGACTGACAAGGGGGGGGGGGTAACTTGAGAGAACAAGGACTGACAATGGGGGGGGGGTAACTTGAGAGAACAAGGACTGACAATGGGGGGGGGTAACTTGAGAGAACAAGGACTGACAATGGGGGGTGGGGTAACTTGAGAGAACAAGGACTGACAATGGGGGTGGGGTGTAACTTGAGAGAACAAGGACTGACAATGGGGGGGGGGGGTAACTTGAGAGAACAAGGACTGACAATGGGGGGGGGGGGAGTAACTTGAGAGAAAAAGAACAAGGGTTGTCAAGTGGAACAAAGACCACCATTTACTGAGGTAACTGATAAGTCAAGACGAAATCAAATGGGGGGGTGGGGGGGGGGGGCAAGAGAGGACAAGGACTGACAAGTGAAGACAAGGTGACGGGAGGAAAAAAGGAGTGTGAGAACTGGCATGCTGTACCTCCTTCCACCTGCGACCAGGTGGCATTGAAGCCCTTGCCGTTGATGGAACCGTCTGTGTGCATTCTTACAAACATGGTGTTGCCTGCTGCAGGCACCCTCTGCACCGTTGTCTGAGTGTGACACAGCTTGGTCAGCAAGGACCCTCTGTCGTCTGACCCTCCAAACACCTGCAAACAAACACGGCAGCACAGAGCCTTTATCAGGCCATTTCTGCCATTCTGTACACCTGTCTCCAAGATCAAAGTAAGTCCTCTGGTGCTGCCAGGGTCATTTGAAACATCATGCATGGTCAAGCCAAGTTAAAAATGTTATCTAAACTCTAAGGACAGCCCATACATCCTCAGTGCCAACTATCATGATGTTCCCCCAAATCACCCCTGAAACGGCTCCCATGCTACACAAGTCACATGCTTGCAAAAAGAACACCTAAACTTCAGAGCAAAACATCGCAAGAAAAAGATGGCCGTTACTTATCATCCCACACACCTGCACGCAAAACATGACCGGGTTTGCATGCAGGTGTTGTACACAAGTAACAGACCTGCATAATGAAACAATACCAGGTACAGAAATACTGTATTTCAGAAGGCACACAGACTTGCCTGCAGAGAGTCGTAGGTGCAGTTGCGTGAATTCTCCATGTCAAAGTCGAGGATGGAGAGGCTGACAGAGTAGCCCGTCTGCACGGTTATAAGCCACTCACAGGTCCTGGCATGGTCGTATCCGTTGGGGTAGTTGGGGGAGCTGAACGTCCCATTGGGTCCGCTTAAAATGCCACCACATCCTATGGGAAAGAAATGAGACAAACACAGTGTACCTGCTAAAAAATCAACTTCAGCTTGAGATCTAGTCATTTAGATATTTAAATCACACTTTGTTCTTGCAACTGTAATTCTTTCCATACAAATTTCAAACATTATGAAGAAGTAAGCTTAAGAGTCCTAGCCACTTTGTTTAAAAGTAATTCAGGGGGTTCACTTGTAATAACTAGAATTCATGGAGTGACTAGTGGAGTAGTCAAAAACATACTGTTGTAACCAGTATACATCATTACACTCCCTTGTTGCTCTCTTGAGAAGGTTGTAACACTGCTCATCTAACAGGCAGTTTGTTTGACATACAGATAAAACAAAACTCACCAGCAGACAGTTTATTTAACATCAGAATATAACAAAGCTAACCACTGGCCAGTTTGTTTGACATCAGAATGTAGCATTCTAACAAAGCTTACCAGTGGCCAGTTTGTCTGATGCCACACTGTTAACGAAGCTCACCACAGGCGAGTTTCCTGACATTCACTTGTAGCAAAGCTCATTAATGGCTAGTTTAAGTGACAGCACAATGTCGTAAAGTTGACCACTTTGGACCATACAGTCTAAGTGATATCAAAACGTAACACAGCTCAAGAAGCACTAGAGCATGCATAATCCAAATGTACCAAAGTGCACCACTGACAACGTTGCGAGACACAAACATCTAAACCAAAGCTCAAAACAGACCACAGTTTGTAGGACACAGAAAACAACCACAGCTTGCCATTGGCCAGCTTGCCTGTCACAAAAATGCAACAATGCTCACCACCCGTCATGTATTCCAGCCTGAAGCCTCTGCCGGTGAGAGAGGAGTCACTGACAAAGTTGACCCTGACCTTGTCGGAAGTGGAGGTTATGAGCCCAGGAATGGTGTTGCCACAGAACTTGCCCAGTAATGTGGAACCAGCACTTTCTCCATCAAACACCTGTCAAAGGAGATTGATAACCTGATGTAAAACTAGCATGATAACTTACCAAAAGATGTGAAACTAGCAATCTCTCCACCCAACATGTGGTAAGTCAGGGAAGTCACATTTTTCAGCTAAAAACTTGTGGCTCAGATAGGAGAGAGGTGCAGTAATTGTTAACACACTCTACCAGAGTATCACAATTTCAATTTTCAAGGATGTTCAAGTACAATGCCCAGATTATGTCTGTGCTTTTTTCCTCTCTTTTTTTCTCTTTTTTTTTTTCTTGCTTTTTTTTTCTTTCTCTCTCCTGATTTTCAAGGGTTTTCAAGGCCTTGAAAATTGGCTTTCAAAACTCATGGACTTTGATGGCCTTAGAAAAAGGATTTTAAGACTCAAGCATTGTCATGGCTTTGGAAAGCAGCTTTCAAAACACAAGGATTTTTTAAAAGGCTTTAAATGTGGCTTTCAAAACTCAGACTTTCAAGCACTCTCAGGGTGTGAACAGTATGTGAACAGTGTCCAAAGCACCACACTTGTAATTGTAGTATTTTATTAACTGTAGTGTTAATTTTATCAAAGCTCTAGAATCTTTTATTTTCAGTATAATATCACTTGTTTTTCATCTGTGTGAAATATCTGGCATTCTACAGAATTGCTTTAACAATAAAAGCCAGAATGTTGATGCTTCACAGGGAAGGCCAGAACACTGATGCTTCACAGTAAAAGCCAGAACACTGATGCTTCACAGGGAAGGCCAGAACACTGATGCTTCACAGTAAAAGCCAGAACAGTGATAACAATAAAAGCTAGAACACGGACACTTCACAGGGAAGGACAGAACACTGATGCTTCACAGTAAAAGCCAGAACACTGATGCTTAACAATAAAAGCCAGAACAGTGATGGTTCACAGGGAAAAGCCTGAACGTGAGAAGTGACTCTCCTAGCTAAATATCACCAACCTCAAGGTAATCGTATCGACATGAGGAGTGACTCTCCAGGTCAAATGCCACAAAGGAAATGTTGATTGTGTTTCCATCCAGAGTGTCGATAACCCAGGAGCAGTTGGCATTGTTGCTGTATGTGCGAGGGTAGTTGGGGCTCTCTATCGATCCGTTGAATGTTGTCAGGCGGCTGTTGCAGGCTGCCAAGAGAAACAGAAACAAATTGTAGTGGTGGTACAGTTTAAGCAAACCTTGATTAAAAAATAGTAATGAATTCTTCTGTGTGCTGTTTTTTTTTTAGACTGGAGCACATGGCCTATTAGTACTACAATTTGCATGAAAGCAAAGAACAAATAATCAGTCACAACAAACTTGCTCATGGAGAGAAACACTCCAACAATAAAACTGAAACATACACACTGAGAAAACAGCTTCCAGCCAACAACAATGATAAACGTTCCAGGTAATAAAACTGCTGATTAAAGAGCTGCATTCAGACAATGTCATAGGGTGGGGGAAGGCAAAAGGTGATGAGGAGGGTAGGGAGGGGAACTCAGAACTCTATTACCCAAGGTGAAGAGGGGGTGGGGAGGGGAACTCTGAAATCTATTACTCAAGGTGAAGAAGAGGGTGGTAGGGAGGGGAACTCAGAACTCTATTAGCCAAGGTGAAGAGGGGGGTACAGAGGGGAACTCAAAACTCTATTACCCAAGGTGAAGAAGAGGGTGGTAGGGAGGGGAACTCAGAACTTTATTACCCAAGGTGAAGAGAAGGGCAGGGAGGGGAACTCAGAACTTTATTACCCAAGGTGAAGAGAAGGGTAGGGAGGGGAACTCAGAACTCTATTACCCAAGGTGAAGAGAAGGGTAGGGAGGGAAACTCAGAACTCTATTACCCAAGGTGAAGAGAAGGGTAGGGAGGGGAACTCAGAACTCAAGGTGAAGAGGAGGGTGGGGAGGGGAACTCAGAACTCATCACCTAAGGACTGAGATTTTAGGCAATAGCCTATTCTTACAATCTTTCTTTGCCCAGCTACATAGATGTATTAAGATGATTAATACCACCATCAACACTCATGCAATATTACAAAAACAGCAAGTAAGTAAATGGGTGTTTTATGCCCAGTCAACCAGTACAAAAACAGTAGCAACATGAACAATAATACAAAGGACTATAAGAACTACTAAATTACTGACTGTCACAGGCAATGCTAGAGACATGTCAACCACACTGATGTGTATCAACACTGCATATACATACAGATAGTTACAGACCAGTTTTTACATTAGCATCATATAAATACAGACCTAGGATTGCACAGGGTGCAGAAACGTAAGCACATTTATCTTAAAACTGTATAGTGAACTGAACAGTTACAATCTTGCTGGGAGTGTGTTCCAGACTGGGGAGCCCGACAAAGTGACTCATCTTAGAGGTCGATACGAGGGAATAGTGAAACATAGTTACTTGACACATACCGTGCAGCAGCTTGCTGAAGAAAGTCTTTCAAATATGGGAGTGCCTTGCCAAGGTGTATTTTGAACACAGTCACACACTGTCTAAGTTTAAATTGTGTACTGGACTTTTTCTGTTGTTAACAAGGACTGCTCCGGTAAGATCAACTTTGCAGTTCATCTGTAAAGGGAGCTGAGCTTGTTTAGGTGAACCTCACTGGCCCCACTCCACACAGTGGATGCATGGCACATGTGAGAGGAAAACTTGAACTCAAACACTTTACTTTACAAGAAGTTCAGCCAAACCTGTCTTATAATAATTAGTCCTTGCTAAGCTACTGATGAGTAAAATAAACTACATGGCATTATTTACTCACACACACACACACACACACACACACACACACACACACACACACACACACACACACACACACACACACACACACACACACACACCATGACACACAAACACCTACCTGTTGTATAGGATGCCCTAAAGCCACGGCCACTGACAGAGGAATCTGTGCGGTACTTAATCCAGAGTCTGCTGACGGTGGCGTTGATGGTGTCAGGAATAGTCTGTCCACACAGTCTTGAACCGACTTGCTGTCCATATGCGTCATTCTCTCGAATCTGGGACAAATCCAACCCATTAGTGAGCTACCCCACAACTGAAACCATCTACCCCACAACCAGCAACATCTACCCCATAACCAACATCTACCCCACAAGTAGCACCATCTGCCCAAACAACCAGCAACATCTACCCTACAACCAGCAACATCTACCCACAACCAGCAACATCTGCCCCACAACCAACAACATCTACCCCACAACCAGCAGCATCATCCCCACAACCAGCAACATCTACCCCACAACCAGCAGCAGCTCTTCACCTCTTTCATCCTGATGTAACCCAGCCTAGTTGGTGGACCGTTAAAATCAAAAAAGTTAATTAACTGCTCACCTCCAAGTAATCATAGCGACAAGCGCTGTGAGCCTCCACATCAAAGTCCAGGAAGGAGAGCTGGATGGAGCTACCGGCCGACACGGTGATGGTCCAGAAGCACTCGGAGTTGTGGCTGTAGGGGGACGGGTAGTTGGGGGAGGTGAAGCTGCCAGTGGGTGTCGTCAAGTCCCCGCCACACCCTGAACAACACGGTTAGTTATCTAGTAACTGGATTCGAAGATTCTGTCCACTGCACAAGGTGGATGACCAAACTCTGTCATAAGCAAGGACACATTTCAAAACTCCTCTCCCATGGAAACCCTTTCTGAAGTCATATCCATAAAACCAATCCATATACACATATAAAAAATCAACATGCAAACATCAACCAACACTTTACTAAGAGTTAGTACCTTCAATGCTGCCCTTGTTAAACATAAGCATAAAAGACTCAGATCCTTCCGTCTGACTTAAAAAAAATAAAAAAAAATCAATACCAGATTAAAGAAAAAAAAGGAATGGACAGAAAGAAGTAAAAAGAAAATAAATCTTTAAAAGCGTGACAAATACTCATGCTGTGTGGCATGAAGCTGCATGTACCACCTACCAAGTATCATAATCATATGGCTCACTCTCTCCTAAAAACCCTGCTGTTCAAATTGTCCCATTTCTTCTTCCCTATAGATTTATATGTTGTCATTGTTATTGTTGTTGTTGGTTGTGCTTTGTTGTTGTTGTTTTGCTTCTTAGTCTGTATATATTCATGTTGCACTTACATGTATGCTTAGTGTGTATATGCATGTTTATAAGAATCATAATATGATTCTTATAAACATGCATATTATGCCTTAAAACAGAATTTTAAAAATTAGCAAAAAGTGCACAAACAAAACAAAAACAAATATTCACCCAGCTGCTGAACAAAAGTCATACAAAACTATCTCTTAACAAAACAATATTGGAACATTTTCTGGAAAAAAAGTTTAACAGAATGGGTCAATAGCAAAAATATAACAAAAGAGAAAGAGCAACAGGACTAGGCAGAACAAAAGAAAGAGCAACAGGACTAGGATTAGGCAGAACAAAAGAAAGAGCAACAGGACTAGGATTAGGCAGAACAAAAGAAAGAGCAACAGGACTAGGCAGAACAAGAGAAAGAGCAACAGGACTAGGATTAGGCAGAACAAAAGAAAGAGCAACAGGACTAGGATTAGGCAGAACAAAAGAAAGAGCAACAGGACTAGGCAGAACAAAAGAAAGAGCAACAGGACATGGCAGAACAAAAGAAAGAGCAACAGGACAAGGCAGAACAAAAGAAAGAGCAACAGGACAAGGCAGAACAAAAGAAAGAGCAACAGGACAAGGCAGAACAAAAGAAAGAGCAACAGGATAAGGCAGAACAAGAGAAAGAGCAACAGGATAAGGCAGAACAAAAGAAAGAGCAACAGGACAAGGCAGAACAAAAGAAAGAGCAACAGGACAAGGCAGAACAAGAGAAAGAGCAACAGGACTAGGCAGAACAAAAGAAAGAGCAACAGGACAAGGCAGAACAAAAGAAAGAGCAACAGGACAAGGCAGAACAAGAGAAAGAGCAACAGGACTAGGCAGAACAAAAGAAAGAGCAACAGGACAAGGCAGAACAAGAGAAAGAGCAACAGGACAAGGCAGAAGAAGAGAAAGAGCAGCAGGACAAGGCAGAACAAGAGAAAGAGTCTGAGGTTCCAGACAGGAGATGGACAGCAGACATCACCAGCACACCTTCATGGTAAACAAAATGGACTGTGCAGGAGTTAGATACTTGACACTTGCCACCCAGTCAACCATGGAGATTACATGTAGTATGAACAGTATCAGTCACACTTTCAAACAGGAAATGTACAAAAGTCATACAAAGTCTATCTCCTAACACACACATACAACCCCCACCCCGCCCCCAACCCCACCACACACAAAGCACATGGCACTAACACCATTAAAAAGTAAGAAATATGACCACCCTCAACTGTTCAGCAAGATGGGGCCAAATTTGTCTATGCAGCAGAAAGTGAGACAAATGTCAGGTAGAAAGCCTCAAAATGGCTGCATCAGGGTCACGCTGTGCAGACACCACCCTTACCTGTGGCTGTGCCATCATACACCAGTCTGAAACCACCCTTACCTGTGGCTGTGCCATCATACACCAGTCTGAAACCACCCTTACCTGTGGCTGTGCCATCATACACCAGTCTGAAACCAGGACCACTCAGGGAGCCATCCGACTTGAACCTCAGCCACATGCGGTTGCTATGGGAGATAATGGGAGAGTCGATGGTGATCCCGCAGTATCGCCCAACCAGAGGTGATGAGTCAAAGCCGCCATTTCTGATGACAAAAAACAACCTCAGCGACTGCACCTCCAAGCTGCACAGCACGACAATGGTATCTTAACTAAGCACCAGCTTTTTCCTTATTTCCTTAGTCTGTGTGAGAGCAGCTGAACTCTTCAACACACTGGACTGCTTTCATTACTCTGATCAACTCTCAATACGTGAGCTGCTATCTATGAATTCTAGATCAATGCACACACACACACACACACACACACACACACACACACACACACACACACACACACACACACACACACGCATGTACACACACACACACACACACACACACACGCATGGACACACACACACACACACACACACACACACACACACACACACACACACACACACAGAGACATGCATGCATGCACACACACACACACACACACACAAGCATGCACACACACAGAGACATGCATGCACACACACACACACACACACACACACACACACACACACACACACACACACACACACACACACACACACACACCCATACACACACTTGCACATACATACACAAAGAGACTGAAAGCTGACCTCCGCTACAGTGGTGTGAGAAGAGGCAAGTTTTGGGTCTGTGTTTTTGAAAGAAGAGAAAATGTCATAATATCTGACATAATACAGCAGGTGGACTCCAAACACAAGACAGCTGAAGACAGCCACCCCTGCTGCTGCCCCCACCAGCCTGCCGTGCCTCACCTGATCTCCAGGTAATCATACTGGCAGCGGTAATGCGACTCCAGGCTGAAGGTGGTGAAGTTGAGGCTGATCTGGTGGTTGGCTGGCACCGTGATGGTCCAGGTGCAGTTGCGGTTGTGGGGGTAGTTGCTGGGGTAGTCTGGGGATGTCAGCACGCCTGTCTCCGCCACCAGAGCGCGACCGCATGCTGCACACACAGGCCAACACAACCCTGACCTAGGTGGATGTGACAGGTGAATGACTGGATGAGCAGAAACTGGACACATGGGTGGGTAGGTAGATGAAGAGAGATGGGTCAGTGGATGGATGAGTAAATGGATGGGTGAGTGGGTGGGTCTGTGGGCAGATGGATATGCAGGTGAATGTGTAAATAAATGGGTAAGTGGAAAAATAAATGAATGGGTGGGTGAATGAATAAATACACAGGTGGATGGGTGAGTCAATAGACAGGTGGGTGAACAAGGTAATAGGTGAGTGGTTTGGCCGATGGATAGGTGCAGGAATGAGTAAATAAATGGGTGGGTTGGTCAGTAAATGGATGTGCAGGTGGGTGGGTAAATGGATAGGTGGGTGACAGAGTAAATGCGTAGGAAGGTGGATTAGTAACTGGATGGGTAGATGGATAAGTAAATGGGTGGGTGGATGGGTAAATGGATGCATGGGCAAATGAGCAACTGATTGGGTGGGTAGAGAAGTAAATGGATAGGTTGGTGGATGAGTAAATGGGTGGGTGGATGGGTAACTGAGTGATGGTTGGATGAGTAAACTGATGAATGGGAGGATGGATGGGTGGGTGGGCTGATGGAAAGATGGATGGGTGGATGGGTGGGCAAGACAAATATGCTAATGGGGAGAGACATGAAAATACACACGTGTAAATGAACGGCAGGGTAGATGAGCGGGCAGTAGGGAGAATGCCAATCAGCAGCAGAAAGGAAGCTAAAGGCAGGGAAAGAAGAGACGGGAAGTACGGGAGAATGGGTTGTAATCAACGCGCAGACATACAACATACAAAACAAAAGATGTTAATGACATTGATGAAAGAATGATTGTTATACAGGTCAAAAACAGAGGTGCACCATAAATACCTGTGGTGGCATTTTGTGTGATGTAGGATGCAGAGAATCCTTCAGATGCAATGCTGCTGTCAGCCGCAAACACTACAGTCAGGTAGTTGTTGGTGGAGGTCACCACTGACGGTATGGTTGAGCCACAATACCTGTAACAACCACCATGAGCTGTGAAGTAGCCATACTACCTGTAAATGTGACAATTACTGCAAACTGTTAACTAGTCACAGTACCTGTGAAAACCACCACAGACTGTTAACTAGCCACAGTACCTGTGACAACCACCGCAAACTGTTAACTAGCCACAGTACCTGTGACAATTAAACCACCACAGACTGTCAAATAGCCACAGTACCTGTGACAACCACCAAAGACTGTCAAATAGCCACAATACCTGTGACAACCACCACAGACTGTTAAATAACCACAGTACCTGTGACAACCACCACAGACTGTTAAATAACCACAGTACCTGTGACAACCACCGCAGACAGTTAACTGGCCACAGTACCTGTGACAACCACTGCAGACTGTTAACCAGCCTGACTGTTTTGGCCTGAATGTCAGCCGGGCAACCTGTTTGACTGAACTTTATAATGCAAAGATGGAGATTTATATCCGGGGCATACTGCATTCTAAATCACTGCAGTGTGTTACTGTGAAACAAATTTGTGTGCCAAGTGCACAAAATATCACAAGGATAAAGAGGCCTGCTTTGGCAGAGACCCGGTACTGGGATCTGTAAGGACCTGATCATTCAGAATTAGCTTACGTAATGCCTATTCAGACGTTACCCAAACATAAGAACAGTGTGCACAGACTGTGAGAACCCTGTCGTTACTTCCTCACACTTTTTACTGCATGGTCTGCAAGCCACAGTGGCTGACAAATAAAAAGATAAATGATGAAAAAAAAAAAATGAAAAAAATGAAAAAAATGAGGAAAAAAAAAAAAAAACATGCACAAAAACAAAAGAAGGAAAAGTCTGGTTCTCACCTGCCCACCCGACTGGTGTTGACAGCTGAGTTGCTGTCATAGATTTCCACGTAGTCATACTGACAGCGTGAGCCACCCTCCAAGGCGAAGGTGGTGAAGGTGAGCTGCACGATGAGTCCTTCCTG
>OY757553.1:8341013-8356013 GCA_963584105.1 Alviniconcha strummeri | reverse complement strand
AAGCAAACTGGCCAACCGCAGCTGTCTTATAAACAACTAGCCTCTCCTCTCTCCTTCTTATTCATCAACCCAAGGTGACCTTATGCAGTTGACATAATGTAAATGTGCATTCACACGCGCACGCACCCACCAACATTCACACACACTACATGAACAGCTCTGACAAAAAGGATGGCAAAACATTCGTTTGGTCTTCTGCATCATTAACACTAACTGAAAGTACAATCAAAGAGCTTTCAGCTGATATCAAATTTTAGACTGCTATCACTGAAGTGAACTAACACTCTCCAACAGTAAGGGCTTTTTGAGAACATGAAGCTGAAAGAAGTCACACTTCTTTAGTCAAAGTATAATTTTGTCATGGAAACTACCCTTCTCAAGACAAGTTTTTTTGTTTGTTTTTTTGTTTTTTACAGGTTAAAGAGATCAAATAAAAGGGAGTGGGGATAGCTCAGTGGTTAGAGCACTGGACTTGTGATCGAAAGGTTGCAGGTTTGAGTCCTGGCAGGAGCAGCGGGAAATGTTTCCTCTCCTGGGTCAACTTTCTGTACTCCTATTTCCGTATCTGTTCCACCCCCGTGATACTGCAGTAGCATGTAAAAAATCCTGGTCATTCTGTCAAAGGTGCAGATGGCCGGTTATGGCTAAATATGCATGCACCCTAGGTACATGGTTTGCATGAAATGATGTGATTTGGTGCATGGTTGTAAGGCGTACACAGAGTGTGCTGAGATGGAGCAGTTTTGAGTGGAACCAGCCATGTAAGAACCAAACAGTGCTGCAACTACACCCCTTGTGTGGATATTCAAAGCAGGCTGTAAAAAGTGACAGTCACTAATTTAGAGTCACATGCAGCAAGAGTGCAGTGAGTCTGCTCAAGAGCAGAGAACAGCACCATATAAAAGTGACCAACTTCAAATCAAGAAACCTTTTTTTTTTTAATAATGCTCTCTTGAAACTTGCTTTTGTTAGTGACAGACTGGCTGCACACAGTAAAAAGTGTCCTAGCTCACTATGTTGCATGCACCGCCTCTCTTCATACAGAGCACAAAAGGTGCACGCTCACATCATCCAAGACCTGTGGCCAGCTCAGACACCTGACATTTTCTACATCAACTCCTGCTAATCATTGCTGATGCAAGTTGATTCTAAATTAAAAATAAGACCAACAAAGCCTTCATTAATAAAAGACTCAATTTCAAGTTTTTATTTTGAGCTTTACTGCCTGTTTGAGAAAGGCTGGCCTTCTCAGACAAAACCTGTTTTGAAATGGAAGGGCTAAATCATTTAAGGTCATCCACAGTTCAAAATGTGAGCTGTATAAAAATGACTGAACAAAAGCCCTACAAATATAATGTAAACACAGGAAAAACACTAAAATAATCAAATGAGCCTCAAGCAATCCTTGACAGTTGTCTGGACACCTTCCCAGCAAATTTGTCCCCCTTTTGAGAGAATGTTGCAGATGCATGTACAGCTACAGAGTTTTGCAGTCATAATCAGGACAGCAGCAGACCAGGTGGACTGGTCTCTGCGGAAATGCTGCGTCTGGCTGATCCAGAGTGGAAGAAAAGAAGACGGTAGAATACAAGAAAGGTACACCCACCAGGGACAGCGGAGTAGGTGATGTGGAACCCCCTGTCGTTGAGGCTGCTGTCAGTGTGGAAGTAGACATAGGCGTAGGGACCGACGGTGGTGACAGGGGCTGGGGAGCTTGTGCTGCAGTAACGCCCCAGTAACGGCGAGTCTTCCTCCTGCCCCGACCGAATCTGACCACACCCAAACAAAATGGGGTAAAGATCTGTACATATGTAAGTCAGTGTGTGTGTGTGTGTGTGTGTGTGTGTGTGTGTGTGTGTGTGTGTGTGTGTGTGTGTGTGTGTGTGTGTGTGTGTGTGTGTGTGTATGCGAGTGCCTGCATGCATGCATGCAAGTGTGCGTGTGCATGCACGTGCACATGCATGTATGACTGCATGTTGCGTGTGTGTGTGTGTGTGTGTGTGTGTGTGTGTGTGTGTGTGTGTGTGTGTGTGTGTGTGTGTGTGTGTGTGTGTGTGTGTGTGTGTGTGTGTGTGTGTGTGTGCAATATTTTCTATGCTGTTGTCAACACTTGAAACTTCACTCTGACAATCTGAGTATCCTTTTTTTAACACTGTACTCAAAATCCTTATCTTTCAGTTTGTTTATTTCCAATCTGTTTCCTCCTGCTTGTTGCTTTGTATATAGCTGCTGGCTGTGTAAGTGAGTGCGTGAGACTTAGGAACATGAGAGTGTGTGAGCGTATTCTAATCCTACATAATGATGTCTGTTCCAAGTGCTGAATGTGCATTATGGAAGAGTGTAGAATAATGTGATGCAAGACAATTTTTGAATGCATGTAGGTCTCTCCCCCCCACCCCCCACGCTGCCCCTACACACACACACACACACACACACACACACACACACACACACACACACACACACACACACCTAATAAACACATTCCCATACAGCATTCACGCACATCTAATGCACATATGTACTAGACATACAGGCATGTGCATACATACATTCACATATGCACATACACATACACACGCATGCACGCACAGACGTACACACACTCACTCATACACAATACACACACCATATACATGCATACAAAAAAGAAACACACATGAATACACACAGACAACACACGCACGCACGCACGCACGCACGCACTCACTCACGCACACACACACACACACACACACACACACACACACACACACACACACACACACACACACACACACACACACACACACACATACTTGTATAATATAATCAGTAGACAACCTACATACACAAACCATATTCCCTCCCTCCCTCCCTAACCCTCCTGTCAGTCGTCGTTCACCTCACCTCCAGGTAATCGTAGCTGCAGTTTGCATGGTGCTCAAGAGCCAGTGTGGCAAAGCTGATCAGGATGTTGCTGCCAAGGGGGACAGAGACCACCCACACGCAGTCACGGTTGTGAGGATAGTTACCTGGGTAACCAGGGCTGCTGATGGTACCATGACTACTGTTGGTCAGTATTCCTCCACACACTGAAATAAAGACAGGCAGTCACAGATATGTGCATGGGTAGTTACCCGGTATGTGGGTAGTAACACAGTTATGTAGGGCTGTGCAACAAAAGCCCTGTCTGAAGACCATTCTTAAAATCAAGCAAAAAGTGATATTATAATGAGCAGTCCTGGGTCCATGGTTCATTTATGTAGAAATATGAAGGGAAAGGTTTCAGAAAGAGGTGGTCTTAAGAGGCTAGTCCTTGGTCCCAGATTCATCTTCAGTTAAGGTTTCAGAAAACATGTTGA
Organism: Alviniconcha strummeri; assembly: GCA_963584105.1. Classification (NCBI taxonomy): domain Eukaryota; kingdom Metazoa; phylum Mollusca; class Gastropoda; family Provannidae; genus Alviniconcha; species Alviniconcha strummeri. Next base: position 8,352,669 of record OY757553.1, on the reverse strand, counting down.
GAAAACAGACTCCTACCAGGCTGCTCCTTGGTCCTAAATTCATCTTCAGTTAAGGTTTCAGACAACGCGTTCTTAACAAAACAGACTCCCGCCCCCCCCCCCCCCCCCCGTCCCCTGCAACAACAACAACAAAAAAGCAATAAATCATCTAATTTGGCCTGGCCAAGGTTCACAACACCCTTATGTCTTCACCCAAACAGTCCTACCTGGGTCAGCCGAGGTCCACTGCACAGTGAAGCCATCACTGGCAATAGAAGCATCAGACTTGAACCAGAAGTACAGCTGGTTGTGGGTGCTGTTGATGTGGCCGCCATTGGGTGGCTGGGTGCCACAGTACTTGCCGATCATGTGCGATGAGGCACTAGGTCCATCATGAATTTGCAGAAAGTCAAAGTTACACTGCGGGTGAAACTCCACTGAGAATCTGGGAAACGTGATCATCAGAATCTGGAAAGCATAAGACCAGTCAAAAGATGTTAAAATACAGGCAAATCGACTGATTCAAAAATTACATGAATACATATTTTTTGTGAACTTTGAAAAAAGCAAGACAGGGATGCTAATCAATGGCTGAAATCATTTACTGCCAAAAATCTAGCTCTAGCGTCCCCCACCACTAACATTTTTGAAGCAGGTAATTTGATGTGCATAATCCGGAGACAAAATGTGCATATGCTGGCCGGTCTTTTGAGTTTCAAAGTAAACATAATCACTTTGAGTGCGGGTTATAAAGGTAGAATGAACTCTTCTGAACAAGGCCCAAACAAGACACATTGCTGCCAAACCACTGGAAATGATTAGCACCCTGTCACATCTGGGCACTCTGCTTGTAGTTTTTCATCTTAATTCCAACTTCGGCTTTGCAGACCTCAAACTTCTCAAAACTGAAAATAAAAATCCACTTTGTTGAAATCAGATTTTTTTTAACATGTGTAAAATTGCTGAAAACCAGCATCCCTGGAGAGAGTACAGCATCTTCTGGGAAATGACAGCAAGAACTCAAGGCTGCAGCTGGCAATTGTGATGAACCCTGGTACAGTTGTAGAAACCTTGTGTCACTCCATCCACTACCAGTCCTCACACTGACACTTCATAAGTAATTACTTAATTTAAAAGAAGAAAAGGAAATAGAAAAAAAAGGAGAAAAAAAAGAGGAAAAACACCTGGAAAGCAAGATTTTGTTTTAATAAAAGCAGGAAAAAGAAGGGGGCAGGGAATAAAAATATAAAAAAAGACAGAAGGAAAAAAAGAACACACACACAGGCACACATACACACGCACGCACGCACGCACGCACGCACGCACGCACGCAGGCACGCATGCACACACACACACACACACACACACACACACACACACACACACACACACACACACACACACACACACACAGAGGCACACACACACACAAACACACACAATTTGTGAATGCACCAAAGACCAGCATGTTAGGTCTAAAACCTTTCAGCCTTTCTGCCCCACTCTCAGTATTCTGACCTTGTCTGGGTTTGTGGTGATTTGCCAGGCACAGCTGACACTGTGCGAGTAGTTGCTACCCTGGGTACGAGGGTAGCTGAAAGAGCCCCTGTCTCCGTTCAGGTATCCTCCACACCCTGCAAAATACATACGCATTCTGTTTACTACCCTGGGTACATTTGTAGCAGAAATAGGCTGTCTCTCTCTACATACCTTCCATCACATGCACAATGCTCCCACGTCATGTTCACCTCGTAGGTTACGTGGGTATCTGTATCAGCCTCTTATGCTCACACCCTCCAAACAGTGCAAAATATACACACACAGTATTAGCTGCCATGGTACATGGGTAGCTCAAAGAGCATCTCTCTTCATTCAGGTATTCTCAGTACCCTGCCTTGGAGCACGGGTAGCTGAAAGCTTGTGGCCATATTACATGTTTGCCTTGTTTTCCTGCTGTCATGTTAGAAATGCAGACCCCCCCCCCCCCCCCCCACCTCAGTCTCTTCTGTATATTTCAGATGGACTAGTGCCAGTATGACATTACCACACAGACTTCATTTAAGAGCCATCCTTCTGCCCTTCACCCCTTGTTCACAAGACACACCCCTTGTTTACAAGACACTTGCACACAGACACAGACACACAATGTATACATACCATCACACACACACACACACACACACACACACACACACACACACACACACACACACACACACACTCATAAATGTAAGCACCCCCCCCCCCCCAACATACCTGCACACATACATGCATACAAATACACAAAAGCATGTACACATATTAACACCCTTTGCTGCTCCTGCTGACAGATGGTGCTACTGACATCAGAGGTACACTGACAGGAGAAACCTTTCACTAATTTGCTGGTGCATGTACCATTGTTGGGCAGAAAATGGTTTTTGTTAAACTCAATAATGTAAATACCACCTCCCCCCCCCCCCCACCCAACCCCAACCACCACCCACTCTGTCCTTATCGCTTCCACACACCCACCTTGTTGCTCTTCCTGGCAAGTAGGTCCGGTAAAATCTGAGGTACACTGACAGGTAAAGCTGCCCACGTTGTTGACACAGGTACCACCGTTCTGACAAGGGTTGTTGCTGCACTCGTTGACGTCGGTGTCACAGTTCCGGCCTGCATAGCCAGGGTTGCAAGAGCAGGTATAGGAGTTGCCAGAAGCCTGCAAACAGAATATGGGAACCTGAAGTTACCACCTCAGGCACGACTTCACTAGTTCATTAACCAGGCATACAAAATCACAACGGTCTGAAGTAAACACTTGTCATAGTTCAGGAGCTGTGTGAGAGTCGAGGTGGCCGTCCTGGACTGTCCGTCCTAACGAGACTTCTGGTTTCCGTGGACGTAAAGCAATATTGAACCATGCTTCGGCATTGGTCTCAGCTTGTCCCTAACATGTCAACTGACATCTGAGGACATTAAGCATCACTTCATCATCATCAGTAAACACTTACTTGATGTGCATGGGAACAATACTGATCTCAACAAAGAAAGAAAACAAAAAGAGGCTACAGCAGCCACAAGAGCAGCGCTACCCATTCCTATCAGTATGTCCAGTATTTTTGAGTCAAAACAATGGTAGTGCTGCCAGTGTTCGGGATTTAAAAAATGCAAACCGTTGCAGATGTACGTGATTGCATACAGGGGCTGTGGGAACACTGTAAAGAGTCTGCACTGAAAGTTGACTCTGGGAGAAAAATCCCTTGTCACATTATGGAATCAAATCCACATCAGTATTGCAACTGACCTTTCAGTGCAAATGCAGTACCAACCGAGCTACCCCTTACGACAACATCAAACACAACCTCAAAAACAAAAGCTAAAATGATCAACAGTAAAAATTTGACAGTGTCCCAACTGCCAAAACACACAGTTCAGCAACTCAGTTTAGATTTATTACAATAAACATCACTGCATCTTTCACATTCCTAATGGCATCAGGGCAAAAAAGAACGGATCAAATCACAAATAAAAGCCTGATTCACTGTTCCCAACACACGCCACATTGTGTCTGAAGAGCACTGGGAAAAGAACAAAGCTGAAAAAGCCACAAAAGGCAACATTCCTGTCAGCAGGCACAGCATGCAAAGCTACAGTCTGACCTAGTACAACTCAAAGGAGGGAACCGTTGACAGCCAAGGATTCTCAGCTGAGGGGACCTTAATTTCTGTCTGCATGGTGCCAGTGTAGAAGCCCCCTTGAAGTACTGCAACTGGTTTGAATGCCCATTTGAATTACATTCTTCTACCATGTTCAAATACTGTTGAAATGTATGTTAATGTGACAAATCTGAAAGAGAGCGAGGCCCAGGGCACTCATGCAGAATCAACCCACAAGGGAGTTAATTAGCGCTCAAAATTTGGTTTTTGTCATGAGTTGTTTGTACAGTGCAGTGAGTTTAACTTTGTTTAGAGAAGAGTGCTTTATAAGAATTATTTCTTCTTATTATTATTTTAGAAGGGACAAAGGAACAAAAGCGGAACAAGCAGAGAAGGAACTAGCATTTGTGGGGAAAAGTGCAAAAGAGGTCCCTGTGAAATATCACAAAAAGAGGGAAGGAACTGAAGCAAGACTGTTCTGGACACAAAAGGAGAAACCTGAACTGACCGTGCAGGCTCCATTCTGACAAGGATTGCTGGCACAAGCCCCTGTAGTGGAGCCCCCAGAGACGCAGCCGTTGGGTCCAAAACCATTGCCCGTGTAGCCAGAGGGACAGGTACAGGTCACACCCAGCACACCTGTACAGAAAATCAACTCTAAATACACAACCACCAAGCACCAACCAGACAATCTGCCATCAATTTGTTTATAATTTCAACCTGTAAATTAACTGCTTTCACTTAGATGATAGTTTTGAACCTGTATAGTATCAATTAGCAGTTGGTAACGGGTGATAGTTTGAACATGTAAGTTGCTATCAGTATGAATGAATCATGAACTAGATCTAATTACATATTTTAATCACATTGCCACATCTCCACATTCTGGTGATGTGAGATGGTGATAATATTCATCTCTACAGACAGTGCACACTTCCATCAATTCAATGCTTTGCTAAAAAAAAAGAAGAAAAAAAGCGGAAATTATACATAATTTAAAAAAAAAAAAAAAAAAAAACTCAGCTGTGACTCAGAAATTCAATTCAACTGTGTGCATTAGAGGTGTGGGGGTTATGGATACTGAACAGTATAAGAAATATATGTTATATAACAATGGTGGTCAAATCCTCATGCCCATTAGAAAAGGTACAAAAATTGAGACAGAAGCTCCATAAAAGTGTAGATCAGACACACAGGCAGATGATTTAGATAATTCTATGTAACCGAGTGTATTGTATACATGTTCCGGGCCATACCCTTTAACCTTTTCTTTCCGGTCCTTTTCCTTTTTGATTGGGTGGGGTTTTTATGGCCCAATTATCTAAGGTGTTAAAAGTTGTGTGCTGGGCCGGCAGCGTCCCTTTTCCCCCAGTGTCCCTGCAGAGGCAGGTTGTTTGTTTAACTGTTGCGGCCGGTGTTCATGTTTTCATCAGGGGAGAGCCTGTAAGTAGTTATTTTTCTATGGCTTGTTGTTCTGTTGTTTCTTATTGATGTAAATAATGTATGTTTATAATGTTATCATGTTCACAACGTGCCTTGATTTTGGTTCTTGAACGTGGGTAATTTCGGCGTTAGATTGCCGCCTGGTTGCAGCCGCTATGGCGTCAGACTACCTTGGTTGTGCGTTCGAATGTTAAGCCTTTATGCCACAGGAAGACCGGTATTTCCAAAATGTATGCAGCTAACCCTGGTTAGCTGATATGTAGCTAGTATGTTATGTTGCAATTGTTGGATGTTCAGTTTGAGTGATGCTTTGCCGATGCAAAGTTATCCCTCTTAAAGTATGGGTACTTTGTCAGTGCGGCCGTGCGGCATAACTTATTTGTTTAGTTTCCTGCCGATCTATGTTTCTACATGAAATCGGTGCTAACACTTTGAAGATGTTGACTTCATAGTTGTGGAATGTTCATTTTACTAGTTGAATAGGGTTTAGTACATAGGGGTGATTGTATAAACTGTGAGACATGTTATTTCTGCTTGATCCGGCTTTTGTATGGCCGAGTCTTGGGCGTGCAGACTTTCACTCTACTTAGCTTGTAAACCCTTTCCGGGTCTTTGTGCGTGTACCCGAACTGGCCGGTGATGCGCGTCAGTGGTGGCAACTAGGTCTTTGTCTCTGTTCACTAATCGAGCAGCTAGATCAACAGTTTAGATTCTTGCTGCGTTACCCGCTTCCTGTAAGACGCTTGACGTTGTTCACAGCCGGATATGCTCTGCTAGTCTGTAACAGTAACATGCTGTAACGCTTTGAGTATCTCGTTGTGTGCTTAAGTGGAACTGCTGTAACGATTATCTCACGCTTCCTGTTTAGTTAAGAATGAGCCTGGTAATCCACATTCTTCACTGTTACTTTATTGTATACTTCATTATGCTGAGAGTTCATCAGTTAATTGACTGGCCGTCTCTAGTATACTCACCGTGACTCTGTGAGGTACAGGTTTTAAGTGTAAGTCAAGCACACGATTTATGTGCTTGATTATTAATTATTTTGTCATGTAACCTTCAGGTAAACTACATGCCAAACATGGTTACTGTATTATTTAGATAATTGCTGTTGCTTAGACTTTACATTTGCTTTCATGTTCTAAATGTTTTGTTTGCTTGTGTCTTTTCTAAAACAGACACTGTTTCCTGGTTGGTTGGTGTACAAATAAAAGTTATGTTATAGCAACCTCTGACTTGTGACTCTTCATCCATGCTTCCAACCTGCTTCCCCTCAACTCCCCATCCCCACTCCCCTACACTATATATACCCTCTTCATTTGGACCAGTACAAGAAGGTCATACAAACCTTGACAGAATAAGCCTCACAGGTAAACGAGTTCATTTTGTAATAATAAATAAAGTATTTTTAAAGCACAAAATCTTGTTCCGAGAGACTATTCTAGGCGCACGCACGCACACACACACACGCACACACACGCACACACATGCACACACACACACGCACACACACACAGACGCAGGGACACACACACACACACACACACACACACACACACACAGACGCAGGCACACACACACACACACACACACACACACACACACACACACACACACAGAGGCACCGCACACACACACACACACACACACACACACACACACACACACACACACACACACAGGCACCGCGCGCACGCACACACACACACACACACACACACACACACACACACGCAGGCACACACACACACACACACACACACACACAGAGGCACCGCACACACACACACACACACACACACACACACACACAGGCACCGCGCACACACACACACACACGCAGGCACACACACACACACACACACACAGAGGCACCGCACACACACACACACACACACACACACACACACACACACAGGCACCGCGCACACACACACACACACACACACACACACACACACACACACACACACACAGAGGCACCGCACACACAAGCATTCTGACTATACAAAGCAGCAAACGCCTGGGAGACTTGGACTGGATAAAGTCGCAAGGAACAGATGGCCAGTACTAAACAGGGCACAAACCTTGACAGTAACTTCAAGTCTTATTGGTAACACAATTCAAATATACTCTCTTCATTATGAGCACTTTCTGAATAACCTCATTCAAACATACTCATTATCATGATTATGGCAAGTATGAAAAGAAATGTGCAAACTTTAACAGTATGAACCTCACAAGATGATTCAAATATATACTCCCTACACTATGTATGGAAAAAAAGAGTACAAACTTTAACAGTACAAGCCTCACGGGTAAACCAATTAAATTCACCTTAATTACAGCATGCAAAGAAGGTACACATCTTGACAGTATCAACCTTGTGCATGGCCTGATTCAAGTTAAGTATACCCACTTCAGTGTGGCCAGTGTGAAACTGAAAGGAGAGGCATTTTACAGCATCAGTCTAACCAGTAACCCAGTTCAAACATCAGTGGGTTGACGTAAGAGAGGATCTAAAAATGTTTGGGAAACTGATGCTGACAATCACTCACATATTATGCTGGTCATTACAGCCAAGGAAAGCTTTTAAAATGACGATTAAATAAAGAAAATGAAGAAAAAAAGGAAAAATATTGACAGTACAAATTTTGCGAACTGTTTTTACCTGTAACCTCAGAACAGGTGGCCCGAGGGTGGCAGCCACCATTGTTGGTGTTGCACAAACCCACGTAGGTACAGGTCTGCCCATTGCCTTGGTAACCTTCGGTAAGATCAAACACAACTAAATACAAATGTACACACCAAATTTACACAAGATGTTAAAGTATATAGATATATAGAAAGAGAGGAAGTTTCATACCTGTGTGCCTCCACCTTTCCTCCCAGATGCACACACATATGCATTCATGCGTGCATGCACACACACACACACACACACACACACACACACACACACACACACACACACACACACACACAACCTCCTCACACCACGCAAATGCCTACACTCCCTCTATCTGAAGGTATGTCAAACATCTCAATCTACCAACCACCTAACAGATGTCTCGAATCACGTAGCAGACCATCAGTTCATCAACCAACCAGCCAAAAATGTCACTCACGCATCAGCTTTCAACTTCAAGCAAGCAAGCAAGCAAGCATCCCCAATCAGTCAATACCTGCAGGACAAGCTCCACATCTGCGAGATCCCATGGTGTTGATGCAGTCCACGCGCGGTGCAAGGGAACACCCGCCGTTGTTTGTTTCACACTCGTTGATATCCTGACAGGAGAATCCATTGCCTGTGTAGCCTGTAGGGTGGAAAACAATCACAATAATGCCATGATGTAAAAAAAATGCAACAAGGAGATAGATGTCTGGAGAGAGGAGATTTGGATGCTTGGAGTTATATATCGTTGACAGACATGTCAAATGAATAAATATATTGCAAACCCATGTTGCGCTGTTTGCTCAGATTGTCTTCGTGGGTGGAGCTTTCTGGTTAAAAGCAAGAGTCAAAGCTGAGGACAGGTGATGAACACCAGGGGGAGTGGCCAACACCAGGTGGGAGACCAATACAGCGGATGTGATCAATACCAGGACAGGTGATGAACACCAGGGGGAGTGGCCAACACCAGGTGGGAGACCAATACAGCGGACGTGATCAATACCAGGACAGGTGATGAACACCAGGGGGAGTGGCCAACACCAGGTGGGAGACCAATACAGCGGACGTGATCAATACCAGGACAGGTGATGAACACCAGGGGGAGTGGCCAACACCAGGTGGGAGACCAATACAGCGGACGTGATCAATACCAGGACAGGTGATGAACACCAGGGGGAGTGGCCAATATCAGGTGTGAGACCAATACTAGGTACATGGTCAATACCAGGGGGAGTGGCCAACACCAGGTGTGAGACCAACACTGGGGACATGGTCTATACCAGGGGGGAGTGGCCAACATCAGGTGTGAGACCAATACTGGCCACACCCCAGTATTGGACACCCACGTAGGTGTCATGGCCATGACATGACCTGGAACTGTTTTAAAGAAACCTGGGGAAGTTTCTGAGAGAAAGGGTGGAGTGCATATGGACTTTCCTGAGCATGTAGACACTAGCTCGAACTGAACTGGCCAATACTGGGATGTGGCCAATAGCAGGGGTGTGGCCAATACCGGGGTGTGGCCAATACCAGGGATGTGGCCAATACCAGGTGTGTGTCCAATACTGGGGTGTGGCCAATACCAGGGGTGTGGCCAATACCAGGGGTGTGGCCAATACCAGGGGTATGGCTATTGTCATGGGTAGAACAAGTACCTGCTGGGCAGGAGCCACAGTAGAAGGTGCCAGGGACATTGATGCAGGGCACTGGGGGGTTGATCGAGCATGGTGACCGTGCCGCATTACACTCATTCACATCAGTGTTGCATGCTGGGTCAGAAGAGTTGCCATGTGTCCAGCCATCCTCGCAGATACAGCGGTAGTTTGGCTACAGACAGAATGATAATACAAATGTAGTAATTATACACACATACTGGCCTGTGTGTGTGTGCGCGTGTGCATGTGTGTGTGTGTGTGTGTGTGTGTGTGTGTGTGTGTGTGTGTGTGTGTGTGTGTGTGTGTGTGTGTGTGTGTGTGAAATGTCTGAGAATATTTCTCGCAGTCTTCTTTGCAATATTTGTTCAAAATGAAAAAGAAATTGGACAGTAAATATGTAACGAACTACACATGTAACCTACAGTGAAAAATGACAGTACATCATGCTCAGGATAAACCATCCAGGAACATACACATCACCTTGTCTCAGCATAACTTTGTCCTGGGAGAACTAGAAATATAACACAAATCTGCAGCAGGGTTATAAAATCCAAATCAACCTTAAGAATATGGTTGTTCTAAGCTGGTCCCAAATGATGTTTTCATACAGAAATGTACACAAAAAGAAATTAAACATATATATATGAATTAAGATGCAGTCTCACCCTGCCGGCATGGGTGTTTGGAGCATTGACGCACGTGCCATGGCCACACAAAGCCTGGTGAGTGGCTCCACTGCAGTCATTGACTGAGGATGTGCACAGGATCCCAAACCAGTTAGGAGCACAGTCACATCTGGGAAAATATGGTGGAGACATTACCAATAAAAAGACAACAGAAATTTCACACCCAGAGACAATGTGTAGAAACTGGGACTGTGGTGTTTCATCCCATCAAAACTAGACAGCTCAGCAACCTCAGACCAAGGAGACGGGTGTGCGTGCATGTGTGTGTGTGCGTGTGTGTAAAGTTTCCCTGCAGATTTCCACAGGTGATCCCAGACTGACAACCTCTCTGTTCACACATGTTCACCTGAAGCATCCCTGTTGACTGACACAGGTGATCCCAGTCTGATAACCCCTCTGTTCACACATGTTCACCTGAAGCATCCCTGTTGACTGACACAGATGATTCCATTCTGACAACCCCACTATATTGGCACATGAGTATGTGGGAATATAGGGGTTTGTCAGAATGGAATCACCTTAAGCTGCAGCTTCCTGGCAGATTGACACAGGTGGCCCCATTCCGACAGCCCCAGTGTTTCTAAGTACTCACCTGAAGATTCCTGTCCTGAAGATTCCTGAAGATACCTTGCAGGTTCACACAGGTGGCCCCATTCTGACAACCTGTGTTCCCAAATACTCACCTATTCTTTGCAGGTTGAAACAGGTGGCCCCATTCTGACAACCCCTGTTCCCAAATACTCACCTGAAGCTACCTTGCAGGTTCACACAGGTGGCCCCATTCTGACAACCCCTGTCCGTTCCAGCATACTCTGAGCACTCGTTGACATCAGCAGAGCATGTGACTCCCTGAAGCAATAAAGTATTCACAATGTCTTAGGTTCAAGTGTCACAGCAGTTTCATTGTTGACAAGGTAAACAAGACCATACTTGATCAGCCGGGCAAACAAGCTAAACAGTGGTAACATTAACAGCCAGTATCACAAGTGAAACTAATGGCATGACATCACGACTTTAGTGTGACAGCTTTTGGTGAAACCACATCATTACATTTACTGCCCAGGATGGTGTCTATTTAAGTATTACATAATTATGACATATGCCCAGGATATTACATAATTATTATAACACAACGATGACTTTATTATCAATACTTTTTCTACTGGTATTATTCAGTTACTAATTATTATTATTATTGATCGCTTTTATATAGCGCTATTCTCCGCTCTCGAGCAGACTCATTGCGCTCGCATGTGATTCTACCTGAGTGAATAGCTTTTTATAGCGCGTTTTTGAATATCCACCGAAGTGGTGTACCTACAGCGCTAGCATGGCTGGTGCCACAAGAATCTGCTGTCATAGAGAGTCAATCTTGGCTTGTTGTTCTGTTGTTTCTTATTGATGTAAATAATGTATGTTTATAATGTTATCATGTTCACCTTGATTTTGGTTCTTGAATACGTGGGTAATCTCGGCGTCAGATTGCCGCCTGGTTGCAGCCGCTATGGCGTCAGAGTACCTTGTTTGTGCGTTCGAATGTTAAGCCTTTATGCCACAGGATGACCGGTGTTTTCAAAATGT